>OZ010597.1:81538375-81575875 GCA_963932145.1 Acanthosepion lycidas | reverse complement strand
CACATGCTCCAAGTTAGCGAGAAGGCCAACACCGAATTTGCATTTCCCAACTCCAATCGATAGTGGAAATAATCAATTTGTTCATGCTTCTACGGCAGTTTTCATGTAGTTTACGGCCATTTTCTACTGGCCCGAGTGAGAGCCTATAGCTGGCTGCCACGAATAGGCAGGAAGATTCTATTGGCCAGCGTGAGAGCCAACAGCTGACTAACAGGAATGTTAACTAGCATGCAAAAAAAAATCGATAGCTGCATTTGTCACAAGTCGGAAAAATTTAAATCTGCATGGCACTTTACTCCAATTGGATCATTCGCTTGCTTAAACTCAACGTTGATTCTGATTCCGCAGAACTGGGTTGGGTGTGAAAAAGTATTTGTTGTTAACATTCTTTTTTCATTCGGTTTTTCCAGTTACGAGTCCTTTTTTGAAGCTGATAATTTTGTGTTCATTTTGTTTAGTTCTTTTTTCGCAACAGAGTTAATGTTTAGTATAGAGCTTAGAAAAAATTTGCAATGTGAGGTAGGCAAGAAGTAAGGCATGTAGCAACATCAGCATGGCAAAGGGCTCTCCTTTAAAGGCTAGGAAGGGCAAAAATATTTTAAGTCAAGTGATAGTGATTGCTGTATGAGTCATACGATTTTTGAATCAAGCACGGGCAACGCCGGGCCATGCTGCTAGTATATAATAATAATAATAATAATAATAATAATAATAATATATATATATATATATATATATATATATATATATATATATATATATATATATATATTTATATTGTCGACATGGAAAGCAAAAAACGAACTCTTAGTAAAAAGGAAGTTATCAATATCCAGAAAGAGGCTTACCCAATAGCGTTTCACTTTTTTAAATTTTGGATTTAATGTAACTATGACAATAAAAACATTTCGCTTTCATTGTTTGCCTTGATAAAGTTGGAAGACGAAAAGCGTTGGCAAAAACTAAGATTTTTTTTCCAATTGTCGTTTTTATAACAAATTGTCTTATACACAGAATTATTCTTGGAAATTTAACTATATATATGTTCCGGATACGCTGTGTCAACACCATTCTTAGTTCGTGAACTATTTGCCTTATTGCTGTTGCTTTGTCTTGTATATATTTGCATGCTCAATATTATACTTCCTTATTCTTTTCTTTCTCTTATTGCAAACTTTGTCAATTCTGTTTGTTGGGAACTTCTGACCAATTACTCTACATATGTTTCGATTTTAAATAACCAACAAAGGGTTTATAAGCTGTTTAAAAAAAAACAAAAAAAACAAATCAATTTGATAATTTGATGTCATCTCCCAGTTTTATTCGGCAGAGAATTAGCAGTTAAGTAACGTTAGAAGTGGAGCTCGATTTAAAGTTACAAGACATAATGATTGTGAATGACACATTGCTAAAGCCTGGGGTTAGAGTTCAAGTAACTAGACATTTATTTCTACAGTATCAACTGGGTACAAATACATTCACAGGGAAGCAAACTGTGTGCAGACAACACCGCAGATAGTTTATATCTCCTACTTTATAACATATTATTGACTAAAATGACTAATAGTCGTATATATAAAATATATTCTGATTGTTATATTTAAGTGGTAATAATCAGTAATTCCGTTCAGAAGTTGAGTCATATTGACTGAGTCCTGGATATGACGATAAACTACACCCGGCAGCAAGGCCTCTGATCAGGAGATTGGAAGTTTGAGGAACATTGAACCATCTTTTAACTGTTGATCCAGGGTGGTAGCACTTGCTGGGGTCCCAGCTATGGGCAAATAGTAAATCCCCATGCAAAATCAACAGTACATTTTTATAGCAAAATGACCAACAGTTCATTTTTATCGCAAAATGACTCACGGTACATTTTTACCGCAAAATGACCAACAGTACATTTTTATAGCAAAGGGACCTGCAGTACATTTTTATAGCAAAATGACCAACAGTACATTTTTATTGCAAAATGACTCACGGTACATTTTTATCGCAAAATGACTCACGGTACATTTTTATAGCAAAATGACCAACAGTACATTTTTATAGCAAAATGACTCACGGTACATTTTTATAGCAAAATGACTCACAGTACATTTTTATAGCAAAATGACCATCGATATAATACTAAGAAAGTATAAAAATATTTTATAGTAAAATTTCATACAATACGTGGAGGTTTTAAGGAGCGTGGAACCACATCTTAATTGCTGTTGTTCCCATGTCCACCCTGATCAGGGGTGGTAGCACCTGTTAGGGTCCCAGCTATGGGTAAATAGTGACCCCCCCCAAACAAAAACAAAACACTATGGAAGTATAAAAAGTACATTTTTTTATAGTAAAATTACCAACAATACACATCTATAATAGAATTACCCATAATATATTTTATCTGTAGTTGAACGCATGCAATTGCGGACAAAATATATTTCGTTGAAGCCATAAAATTGTGTTCAAAATATTTACATTTCGGCATTAAATAACCCATAGAGCTGTTGATATGCCGCTAAACATAATCAACCAACCAGCATATCAAAATTTCTTTGATGAGTCAAGTTAAGAGGGACACACAAGTGGTACAGTTCAAGTAGCTATAAATTTTTTAAATTTATTTTTTTCTTTTTTAAATTTGTTCTTGACTTATTTTTTTTTAGTTTTTTTTAATCGTATTTATTTATTTTTTAAAATAAAAATTATTTTTAATATATTTTTTTTATTTTGTTCTGTGTTAATCTAATATAAATACATTTATGCGACAAGTGGTGTCCAGTTCACACACGAAGAAAAACAATTCGCATATTGGAAGACAGATGTTACGGTTCAAGTAACAAGAAAATATTTTTATCACCCATTCATATATAACGCCCTGCTCCCGGTAGCATTATCATTTCGATCGTCAGAGTGTGACTCACTACCGTATCCCTCACCTCAATCACTAATTAATTGCATTATTCGGACTGTTATCCTCATCTTCATTGCCATATTCACAACGTTTCGGCCTCTATATCTCTGAGATGGGGTATTATGATTACTTACATTATTTACATTATTCAGACTGTTATCCTTATCTTCTTTGCCATATTCACAACGTATCGGCCTCTATATCTCTGAGATGAGGTATTATGATTACTTGCATTATTTACATTATTCGGACTGTTATCCTCATCTTCATTGCCATATTCACAACGTATCGGCCTCTATATCTCTGAGATGAGGTATTATGATTACTTGCATTATTTACATTATTCGGACTGTTATCCTCATCTTCATTGCCATATTCACAACGTTTCGGCCTCTATATCTCTGAGATGGGGTATTATGATTACTTACATTATTTACATTATTCAGACTGTTATCCTTATCTTCTTTGCCATATTCACAACGTATCGGCCTCTATATCTCTGAGATGAGGTATTATGATTACTTGCATTATTTACATTACTCAGACTGTTATCCATCTTCATTGCCATATTCACAACGTTTCTGCCGTTGTACGCTCTGGTTTTCTTCAGATGATTGGAATTTCGAGTCGAACCCTTTATTTCGCCCACCGTGGTAGATTGTTCTAGTTCCACGTGCTATGCCTCTTCCGGATGTCTCAGGACACATGGCCAAGTGGATAAAGTCGTTGGTTAGATCCAGTGACTAGATTTTGTATGGGGATTTACTATTTGCCCATAGCTGGGACCCCAAATATACCAGGCCACAGCAGTGGTGAACCAAAAAACTTGGAGAGTTAAGTTAAATGGAAATAGCTGATCTTGTAGAGAAGAAGACGATTGACATTGCATTTAAATTTTTGGAATATCAAAACTCACTGGGAAGCAAGAAGCCGGAAGAGTGTTCCACAAGCGAGAAGTGCGAGGGAAGAAACTGTTAGCATAGAGCCTACGTTTACATCTAGCCAACTCAATTGTAAATTGATGAGACCTTGCCGCCAATCTAGTACTGCGCTTAAATTCATAAAATCTAGGTACCATAGAGTAAAGTAATATTTATTTTGAAAATGCAAAAATGTGGCACAAGGCCAAGGGGGATAAGGGAAGGATGGTCTTTAACCCGTGTTATGTTAAGCTACAATTACTAACCGAAACATATTACAGTATACCTTACACCAAAACAAAACATTCTTAATTACCATGCTTACTACGGTCACCATAATACTTCAGAGTCTCTCTGTAGTCCTAGTTCCCATATGCACGATTTGTCTGGCGGATGGGACACTGAGGTTAAAAATAACAATATTTAAGAATAAAATCCCAATGAATATTTACTATGATTCCAATTTATATACAAGAGGAAAATTCATTAGAACAATTACTATGAAAGTATTTATAGAAAAGTCACAGGTAAAGGAAAATCAGAGATGCCAGGTCAGAACCGGTACCATTGCAGATTCTTTTTTTTATATTTTGACAAGAATCTCTAAATATTTAGCAGAGCCACAAGACCAGATATATCGGCAATATTCGATACACGGACGAATAGTAGAAATATGACGACGTGCTCCGCTCGTCCGTCACGGCACAACATGATGATATCCAAGGTCGACTGTGTCTGCATACGCACCTGACTAGTTATGTGCACAGGTTTGTACACTTGGCCGTAACCGAATTCACAATGTATAACAACAATTGCTTTTCAAGACTCTCTGATTGGGAAATAGCAATACGAATTCTCATTTAGCCGGCTATCTTTCCTTAGGTGGAACTGCTATCTCCCTAACTCCCATTGGTCCCTCCTGGCCAGCTACTTACTCACTGGTCACCTACCTACTTTTCTGACTGCTGGACCCTTTTCTCCCTGACTTCTTGCCTCTCTCTGCTTATATTGATAATGGCTGGGATCTCAACCCCTATCCATTCACTTGTGTTACGGAAGATTTGAGACCACCCATTCGGCTTTTGGGATGGTCAGCTTCTTCAAAGGACTACTTTTATGATTACCTAAATTTATTAACAACATTTTATGGTTGCCGATTCAAAGGTAGCTGGAGACAGAATTCCCGAAAACACTTGTTGACTCAAAGATGGACTGGAGACGAATTTCCTAAGAAACTCAGATCAGATAATTAAGTGGACTTAAAAGGAAAAGGAATTTGTCTACTTATCTTCTAAGGATGTATGAGAAATCGTACCGTTACACTTACAAATGTGCAAGATAGATTCTGATGTCAAGAAGTATCTAGTACGCCATTGTGAGCCACTGCTACATCTGATCTGGAAGTCAGAATGTACAGTCGTCATCAAGAAGGATAGCTTAACGTGTGAACTATGAATTGGAGTTATCTAAATAGAAATTCGAGGAGGCATTGATTAGTGAATGGTGCCTTCTTTTGACTAAAGGATTAAGAAATGGAAACATTTCATTGGAAATTAAGAAAAGAGTCTATATTTCTGAGATGAGGTATTGTATTATTTACAATGTTTACAACATTCTGACTGGTGCCCACGTCGTTACTGCCATATTCATGACCTTTCAGCCGATATACGCTCCAGCCTTCTTCAGGTGATATACACTGGAAATTTCGAACTGAACCCCTCTGTCTATATTTCATAAATGAGGTATTTTAACTATCTACACTATTTACATCATTCTGACTGTTCTCCTCACCATACCCAGTCACCGGAACACCACATTTAAATAAGACATCCATACCCAGTCACCAGAATACCAAATTTAATTAGACATTCCTACATAATCACCAAAATTCCATATTTACGCAAGATATTCATATCCAATCACCAAAATACCACATTTACGCAAGATATTCATACCCATTCACAAAAATACAACATTTACGCAAGATATTCATACCCAGTCACCAAAATACCACATTTACACAAGACATTCATACCCAGGCATCAAAATACCACATTTGCATAAGATATTCCTACCCAGTCACCGATATAACACATTTACGTAAGATATTCATACCCAGTCACCAGAATACCACATTTACATAAGATATTCCTACCCAGTCACCGATATAACACATTTACGTAAGATATTCATACCCAGTCACCAAAATACTACATTTACGCAAGATATTCATACCCAGTCACCAAAATACCACATTTACGCAAGATATTCATACCCAGTCACCAAAATACCACATTTACGCAAGATATTCATACCCAGTCACCAAAATACTACATTAGCATAAGACATTCATACCTATTCACCAAAATACCACATTTACACAAGACATTCATACCCAGTCACCAAAATACGACATTTACGCAAGATATTCATACCCAGTCACCACAATACCGCATTTGCGCAAAACATGTATACCCAGCCGCCACAATACCACATTCAGATACGACATTCATACCCAGCCCCCAGAATACTATATTTACATAAGATATTCCTACCCATTCACCGATATAACACATTTACATAAGATATTCCTACCCATTCACCGATATAACACATTTACATAAGATATTCATACCCAGTCAACAGAATTCCACATTTAACATACGACATTCATTTTCAGTCGCCACAATACCACATTTGCTGCATGAACGCCTTGTACATTAATCCCATATGTGCAGCCTTCGTACAGGCATGGAGAAACATTTTAACAAGTAGATTTAAAATCTCTACAATAAAAACATTACTGACAAAATCTTGGCGATATTTTATAATCTATAAATCCTAACAAAATCATGACTCCGCGTCATGTTTTTTTGTTTTTTTTTTTATTGATGCAATAAAAATTTAAACGGATAAATTACAGTAAAATTTTGTGTGCTTAAAATATTTTGTGAATCCCATTTTTGGATATTCAAATTACTGTAGTTAACGGCCCGGGGAATATTAGACGAATATCCATTTCAGTAAAGCATATACAGGTGTAACCCGGATATAAGAGAGTTGTCGGGACCGGAGAATAAGTCTCTTATATCCGGGTTTCTCTTATATCCGGGTTTGGTCTATTTTGTTTAGGTAAGTATGGCTCTAATTTGGGACCAGATAAAATATCTCTTATATCCGGGTTTCTCTTATATCCGGGTTACACTCTATAAAATGTTAATATATCTAAGCCTTAAATATAGCAGGTAACTACTTCTTCATTTATGTGACGTGTCTCTTCGGGACGTGGGCGATCATGGCTCTCCACATTTTCCTGGCCTTTGTAGCTTTTAAAAATTTGTTATCTTCTTGTTAATTCTTCTGAACCTTGTTCCATCGTTCATTTACTTGCTAAGTAGGTTATGCGTTGTTCCCTGTCCTTCTTGCCTTCCATCTCTCATGTGAGTATCAAATTTTCCAAGCTCTGTTTCCTCATCATGTTCATAGGAATCTTAACTGTCTAGTCCTGATGTTATGCATGTGTTCTTTTAGTTTCATTTTAGTCGTTGCTCTCACGTTCCATCCATAATATTCTCAGCATCCTTCTGTAGAACCACATTTCTGTTTCTTCAAGTCTCTTCTTCACCTGTGAGGAGATTGTCCAGCATTCACTGCCATATAGAAGAACTACATAACGTATCCTCTTTTATCGTTTTCCTTAAGTACGTAGGCGATTATGACTCTCCACAATTTTCTGCACTTTGTAGCTGTCAATAAATTTTATCTTTTTTGTTATCTCTCCTAAACGTTTGTTCTGCAGTCTATTTACTCAAGCTCGCTAAGCAGGTTATGCATTGTTTTCTTTTGTTGCTCTTAGAGCGACAAAGGAAAACCATCTTTCCTGTGAGTACCAAATTTTCGAAGTTTCCTTTCTTCTGCCCCATAAATTTCAACTGACATTAAGAATAAGATTAAATTGATATTCAGACTGAAGAGAGATGGGCTTCGTCAGGTTGTCTTGTCCTAGAAACACTCACTGTTGATGACCCATCATCCATAATTAAATGTGTGATATGAATTGAAGAAAATTCGATAGGAAGTAAGGATTATGAGGATAGTGAAAATAGACAGCGATTGACTTTTGACTTGAAGAATTCCAGGCTAAAATGTTCCAGAAAATACCCACGCGGGACTGTGTTCCACAAACACGACACGGGAAAATGATCTTGGACGTGAATATTACATTATTATTGAGTTTAAGTATGTCCGCCTGTCGTAGTCGTTATCGGCGCGGAAAGTAAAGTGTATGCCGAGTTCAAATTCCAGCAGTTGCGTTGATTTTCACATTAATAAACTTCGGAAAGGTATTCGTTCTGAGTAAAACGATAAACTACATCCAATAGCAAGGCCTCTGATCAGAAGGTTTTGAGGGTCGTGGAACCACCACTTAATTGTTGGTGTTCCCAGGTCCACCCTGGTGATCTCAGGCCCCATATTTTCTTGACGCCACCAGCTATGGATTAATTAGTATCTGATGTTTCACCTCAGGGTTGTGCCTACCCGATCTTTTCCCACTGGGTTGTCCGTAAACTGATCTTTTCCCACTGGGTTGTCCGTAAACTGATCTTTTCCCACTGGGTTGTCCGTAAACTGATCTTTTCTCACTGGGTTTTGTAACTTGATCTTTTCCCGCTGGGATGTTAGTACCTGATATTTTCCCACTGTGTCAATAGTTCCCGATGTTTTTCCACTGGGTTGCTTTTATTAGGTTGGTGCAAAAATAATGTCGTTTTTTGACGTTCAATTTCAAAAGATCATAACTCCTTTCATAATAAACTTTATTAATCGAAATAAGATCCATTAGAATCGACATATTTTTGCCAACAAGAAACAAGTTTATTTATCCCATTAGCATAGAAATCCGGAGTTCTGGAAGCGATGAAGTCATTGAAGGCCGATTCGGCATCATCTCGGCTTTTGAAGCATTTTTCGCGCAGGAATTTGTCGAGATGCTTGAAAAAGTGATAATCGGTGGGCGAGAGGTCCGGTGAATATGGCGGATGAGGCAGAGTCTCGTAGCCCAATTCGTTCAGCTTCTGCAGGATCAGTTGAGCAACATGCGGGCGAGCGTTGTCATGGAGGAGAATTGGTGCCTTCATATTGACCAATCTCGGGCACATACGTTGGAGCTTCTGGTGCATTTCGTCAATTTGTCGGCAGTACTTCTCCGCCGTAATCGTTTCGCCCGGATTCAAGAAGCTGTGATGGATGAGACCGCCTGCAGACCACCAAATAGTCACCATAACCTTTTTTTGGTGCAATTTCGGCTTCGGGAAGTGTTGTGGAGCTTCTCTGGCATCGAATCACAGTGCCGAACGTCGCCGGTTGTCGTAGAGGATCCACTTCTCATCACACGTCACAATCCGCTCGAGAAATGGGTCGTTTTTGTTGCGCAGAAGGAGCGTAGAAGACACCTCAAAACGACGATTTTTTTGATTATCGTTCAATTCATGCGGCACCCATTTATCCAACTTTTTTTTACTTAAAAATTTGCTTTAAATGGCGTACGACTGTTGAGTGGTCGACCTCGAGTTCAACAGCAACTTCTCGTGTGGTTTTGCGAGGATCGGCTTCAATTAAGGCTTTCAAATGTTCGTTATCAACCGCAGTCGGCCGGTCGCGACCGTCTTCATCTTCGAGGCTCTCGTCACCATTGCGAAATTTCTTGAACCACCGTTGTGCCACACGTTCGTTAGTGGTTCCTGAGCCAAACGTATCATTGATATCACGAGCTGTCTCGGCAGCTTTTCGGCCTAGTTTCAACTGGAACAAGAAAATCGTGCGGATTTGAATTTTGTCCATGCTGTCGAAAAGCCTGCAAAAAATGAATGAAGAGATTGAGAACGGTAACAAATAATACGATTCGATAGAGCGAAAAACGCGCTTCAAAATGATATGTAACATGGCTATATATATCAATGAATTAATTCAGAAATCATATATAAAAGTAACATATGTGAGAAAACGACATTATTTTTGCAACCTGATCTTTTCTCACTGGGTTGTCCGTAACCTGATCTTTTCTTACTGGATTTTTTAGTACATTAAATTTTCCCACTAAGATAGGCATCATGGCTGGTGTTCTAGTCACCCTCTAAAACTACTAAACCTCGTCAATCTCCCCAAGAAAGTCTATTATGCCACAAATTCTGAGCACCTCATAGGTATGCCAACCAATAGGAAATGTTCCTTCCCATTAATCATGTCTATAATATGATCGTATTCCTTTCATCTTAATATTAATGTCATCAGAGAAAACATTTCGAGGAAGATTTTTTTTTCCATTTTTTAAGACATTTTTATGTTTATACGTTCTTTCTATAGATACAAATATTTAAGTAAATGCTCTGTTTATAATAAACAGTATAAACCTGTATCCTATACAGAACCGTCATATAGCCTGACGTGCTTTTACCGATTGAGCCAAAGAGGTGTGTTCGGTTAGCAAGGTCGATTTTATTGTTTTTAAACACAATTCACCATGGTTTTCTCTCATTTATTCATATCTGCTCAAAGCGTATCCAAATGTAAACAAATGACGTCACACATTATGAAATGGACAAAGTCCGACAATTATTTTTTAAGACATTTTTTATGTTTATACGTTCTTTTTATATTTAAGTAAATCCTCTGTTTATAATAAACAGTATAAACCTGTATCCCATACGGAACCGTCATATGGCCTGACGTGCTTTTACCGATTGGGCTACAGAGGTGTGTTCGGTTAGCATGGTCGATTTTACTGCTTTTAAACACAATTCACCATGATTTCTCTCATATCTGCTTAAAGCGTATCCAAATCTATACAAATGACGTCACACATTATGAAATGGACAAAGTCCGACAATTAATAAACTGTATTTACAACGTTTATAGGCCTGAATGTCCGAGAAATTTTCATGGAATACAGGTTCGATTCCTGTCGGAGGACGCATATTTTGTATGACAATTTCTCGGACATTCGGTAAATGTTGTTTAATACTGTTTATTATAAACAGAGAATTTACTTAAATATTTGTATCTATAAAAAGAACGTATAAACAAAAAAAATTGTCTTAAAAATAATTGTCGGACTGTTTGTCCAGTTCATAACATATTTTTCTATGTTTCGTTCCGTGGATGTGTTGGTGGTGTAATATTTAGCTGCTCGAATCGAGAAATCGCCGAGATGAGTTCGAATCCGTTACATTTCCCTTCACGCTTTGGTATAGTTATAAATCCGTCTCTTCTCCCCACCCCCATTCTCTCTATAGAACAGACTGGGTTCTGTAGTTGTGATTAGCCACCAATCTAGGAGAAGGACCGCTCTAAATTTTGACCGCTAGACATTGTTGCAATATGAACCACAAGTTGATTCTGAAGGTTGAAGAAACACAAATTTGCCTTAAGCTGATGGATATGCCCGGAAACGAGTCGTTATGCTACAGATGCTGAATCACACTGATTTGATACGTGCCTTCAGGTTGCTAAAGTACATAGGTTAAGGAAAAGACTTAGGCGAAAGTTATAAAGATAACAATATTTATTATTATTGGGTTGGTGCATTATTTTTGCACCAACCTAATATTAGAAATGCTAATACAAACATAAGTCCTATATAGAATGTGTAGCTTGACGTACAAGAGGTGTCCGTTGTTGACAGATTTCTGTTCCATTAAAACAGGTCTGTGATTCCCTTTGTCTGGAGTTGGTCCTTTGGCCTGGGATCAGGTCCCAGATATTCGTGTGACCATTTCTCTTCTATGCCGGTCACTACTTGTTTGAGACCTTGATAGCTGTTACGTGATTTTCTACTTCTATATAGGGGGAGAAAACCTTTTTCACCAACTTTGAAAGATTGTTCTTTAACCATTTTAAAGACTCCCCAGCGTCTTTTATGAATCTTCTTATTTTTTTCTTTGGACTAATCCGGCTATGAAGATGCTTTGCCGAAAGATTATCCGATAAATCCCCAAGCACTTATTTTTATCGGTTTGCAATGATGATATCTTAGTTATCTGTTACCTTGGAATTTCTACGAATCCAACGAGATAAGTTGCCTACAAATCCAGCGAGCTAAATTTCATGGCAACTTTTCAGTTGCCTGGTAATTTCATTCTCGCGTTTGGACAAAACAATCCAGTGAACTATACGTAAAAGATATTTCACAAAAAAAGAAAGAAGGAAAGTAAACATTGATTTAAATCCTGGTGATTTAGTTACAAAGTCTCCTGAATAAAAGCAATCCGATCTTTCTTTTCTTACTGTTTTCGATACTGGCTGCCATTCCGGTGAACATCCGGCTGATTTAAATGAACTCAGTTTCGAGTTAAAAAAATACACAATCTATCGTGTAAACATTTGGAAAAGTGTCAGTTTTTTGATTTCGAGGTTTAAAGTTCAACTTCAATTCTTTTATGATCACTATTAACAAAATTGTGTCTGCATAGCTTAGACACACTGGATTTTAGGAAAATCAATCACAAAGTGGGAAAAATATTTCTTGCGATGCGTTTCGTCCTTGCAGAGTAATTTAATCTATTTTGCGAAACCTTGTATTCTTCCCTGTGGTTATATTGTTCTAATAGGAAAATTAAAAAGATTAGTCAATATTTTGGCATGTAAGCGTATCGGTCAAGGCATCAGAAGATGTCGATTGACATTACATTTCAATATTTGAAGATTGTAGCTATCAGGGAAGCAAGTAAGAGGAAGGAAGTTACACTGTCGGGAAGTACGAGAGAAGAAGCTGTTGAAGCAGAAGAGGCGGTTACATTTAACTGTTTCAACAGTGAAAGGGTGGGACCGAGATGCCAACCTAGTAGTACGTTTAAATTTAGACGGGGTACCAGTGAAATTAGTTCGTCAGAGCTGTTGCCATGAAAATATTTGTAGAAAAGACAGAGGGAATCCACGGCACGTTTGTGAGAAAGTGACTGTAGACGAGATGCGAGATCAGGACCTATCACATTGCAGATCCGTCTCTGAATTTTGTCAAGAACCTCGAGATGAACGGGGCACCAAACCATATATGGAAACCGTATTCAATGCAAGGACGAATGGTAGATTTGTAGATTTGAAGGATGGACTCGGGCGAGAAAAACCTGGCGCGACACTAAACTGTTACGTGATATCTGTCCTCCTGTATGGCAGTGAGTGCTGGACAATATCCTCAAAGATTAATAAACTTGAAGCAACAGAATGTGATTCTAAGAAGGAGGCAGAGAACACCATGGGCCGAGCAACGAAAAGGTTTTAGAGAAAATGGAAACAATAATGAAATTTATATATGGCATCAGGAAGAGACAGTTGAAGGCACACAATGAGGAAGGAGGGCTTGGAAAATACGATACTCACAGAGCAGATTGAAGGCAAGAGGGACAGAGGAAAACAATGCATGGCATACTTGACGAGCTTGAGTTAATGGAGAGCGGAACAGGGTTTAATTATTTAAAGCCAGAGCACAAGGCCGAAAATGAGGACCGAACTCGCTATTCAGTCGTATCTCATCTAGCGAGACAAGCTTACTTGCCGTTACACTACATCGTAGTGACCAATCAATAGGCAGATATAAATGGACTGATATAGATATATGAAACATAACACATATTGATAGACCTAAATAGAATGTGAATAGACGTAAAGATACGATTTCTCAGATATCTTTAGAAGATAAGTAGATACATTTCTTTTCATTTAGTTATCTGAGTTTTATTGGAATTTTGTCTCCAGTCCATGTTTGAGTAAACTTTAGTGCCATTGTTTTGGGGATTTATGTCTACAGCTGTCTTTGAATTGGGAAACATAAAATGTTTTTAATGATTTTAGATAATCCTAAAAGAATTTTATGAAGAAGTTGACCACCCAAAAAGCAGAATGAGTAGTCTCAAACCTTCCAGAACAAAAAAATGGATGGATAGGTGGGGTGGGACCACACCCATTATCCATATAAGCAGAGCGAGAGGCAGGAAGTCAAGGAGAAAGAGGTTCATCAGTCATCGAGTGACTAACGGCCAGTGAGGAAAGCACCGGCTGTCAGAGAGGTGGAAGGGATTTAGCGAGCATTTAGACAGATAACAGTTCAGCCGAAGGAAAACGAACGGCCATTAAATCCGATATTGCAGAAAAAGTTAATCTAACCGTGGGTATCGAAAATGACGTCCAATCTATGGTTGACTGGGGCGGGAAATGGCTTGTGTATTTTAATGCAGCCAAAACGAAACTGATGTCATTTACTCAACATAGAGAAACGTCCCTACCTTCTATCAGCATGGTTGATGCTCAACTACACGAGAACGCTTCATTGTGCCTTCTTGGTCTCATGTTTCCCACTGAACTGAAGTGGAACAACTACATTAAAACAATAGCTGCATCTACCGCGAGGAAAGTTTGTTCTCTGTGTCACGCCAGAAGGTTTTTTTTTCGCCTGAGTCACTCCTTTACATCTACAAATCTACCATTCGTCTATGAATGAAATCATTGTTGCCATATATGATCTGGTGCCCTCGCTGTTCATCTCGAGGTTTTCGACAAAATCCAAAGACGGATGTGCAATGTGATCAGTGCTGACTTGGCAACTCGACTCCCGTCACTTTCTCACAGACGTAATGTGGCTTCCCTCTGTCTTTTCTATAAATATTTTCATAGCAATTGACGTGCTTTTTTCCCTGCTGCCCCGACTACATGAATTTAAGCGTGGTACTAGATTGGCATTTAGGTCCCACCCTTTTACTGTCGAAACAGTTAACCGCCTCCTCTACTCCAACAGCTTCTTCTCTCGCACTTCCCGACAGTGGAACTCCCTTCCTCTTACTTGCTTCCTTGATAAGTATAACGTTTAAAAATTTAAATGTAATGTCAATCGAGAACTTTTGAGACCTTTATCCCCTTTCTTCTTTTTATCCTTTCCTCAATCCACCCCTATACCCATTTTTTTCCCCTTACTTTCACTCTCTTTAGCCCCTTGCGTGTTAGTGGCACTCTCGCCTTGCTTGGGGTGAAATGTTTATAAATAAAAAAAAAAAGTGAGAATTCGTATTGTTGCTATCTCAACCAGAGACTCTTGAAAATCACTTTATATTTTTTTGTTGAATACGGTCTCGTCTAAGGAGACAAATCTGTGGACATAGCGGATTAGGTGCATATACAGATACAACCTTGAATGTCACCACAGTTTAAATACAGTGAATGACGAGCCTCTAACTTCACCAGAAATTTCGTCACAAACATCGTCACATAGATATAAATAGACTGATATCAATATAGATAGTAGAGTGAAATAATTAGCGATAAGAAAGAAACGTGTTTGTCCTGTTCATTCGCGTATTTTTCGTCGCTGTGTTTACCACTCCCGCTATTTCTGTTGCAATTGCGGTCCATGGTGACATTCAAGGCAAAATAGTACACTCGGGGATGTTACCCCTTACCTCCTCAGAGGTTCACCAGCCCACTGGTAGAGCCGTTGACCTCTTAGATGCAGCTCCTACTCTCTGGCTGGCGACTGGTCGATGGACGCTTGACACAGTTGGATAGTGGGAAGGTTTTCTTTGTGATACCATAGATGCCAAAAGATACCTTACCATGCTTTAAGATGAAATTTGGCCAGTTATCAGTAGTTGGGAGAACATGAAATATTTGATTTTCATGCAAGATGGCACCCCCACCACATTTTGCTACGGAAGGTTTTCCCGACTGGTGAAGGAGAACGCCTCGTCCCGACTACCCTCAGACAGATAAGTCGACATGTCGATGCCATTGATCGGGGTATGACTGTCGCAGTGCCCTTCCAACTTCAACATATGTATGAGAGTTGGACTTTGGTCCTGGGTATAACGATAAACTACATCCGGCAGCAAGGCTTCTGATCGAGAGATTAGAAGTTTTGAGCCACCTCTTAATTGCTGTTGCTTCCACGTCCAACCTGACCTGTGGTGTTAGCACCTGTTAGGGCCTCGGCTATGGGAAAAGAGTGTTTTGATTTTGGTTTAGTGGTTCACTAAGAAAGTAGAGACATACGTTATGGTAAAAATACCAGCAATATATTTATTAAAAAATGACCAGTACCAATACATTTTATAGTAAAATGATAATCAATACAGCACTAAAGTATAAAAATACATTTTTGTAGTAAAATTACCAGCTATATATTTTAAAATCTACAAACTATATACAGAGCAACCTCGGTTCTCGAACGTCTCACATGTCGAACAAATCGGTTTTCGAACAGAAAATTCGAGATAAAAATGCTTCGGTTATCGAACAAAATTTCAGTTCTCGGACAAAATTGCCGAACCGAGCTGAACCGAGTTAACCCGAACGCAATCATTTCTGAGTCGACCGCCATCTTGTATACATTTCGTCTGTTGTACTGTGCTTTTCTTTTCCAATTTTATTGTACTGTGCCTTTTTTTTTCTCTTCATTAGTCCTCAGTCATGGCTCCAAAGAAAGTTAGCAGTGATATTGGTAAAGGATAAAAGAAAAGTTAAGAGGAAAATAATTGTTGATGATATTGTCTCTTCCTGCTCAGTTTCATATGACAAAATCAACGATCTATACTATTCTTATAAATAAAGAGACGATATCTTTCCTTCCCATTTCTAAACAATAATATCTCTTACCTTCCCTTTCCACACTGCCTTCCTCTCACGTCATCAACTTTCCTACTTACAGGTACGGTAAAATTAAAGTGTTCGTCTATATTTTATCTGTTTAGTATTGGGTTTATTTATTTTTTCTTAGATTTAATAATTTTTTTATTTGTTTCGTGTATAAACTTGTGCACAAAGTACTGTTGTTAAAGTTTAAATAAGCAATCATTTTGGGACCAGGAAGAGATTAATCCATTTTACATTGATTTCTATTGGAAAATAGTTTCGGTTTACGAACATTTCGGGTTACGAACGGGCTTCAGGAACGAATTAAATTTGTGAAGCGAGCTTCCACTGTATCGAAAAAAAACATACGCTTACCCTGAAAGTATAAAACTATGTACAAAATATCTGTAATTAAAGGCATAAAATTGCGTATAAAATATTTAGATTTCGGCATTAAATGATCCATAGAGGTGTTGATATGCCATTAAACAAAATCAACCAGAACAGCCAAACAACGGTTGACTAGTACAATCCCGCATCCCAATTCAGCTGAGTAAAGAAGGGTCGACCACTTTGCTGCAAAGGTACTACCATTGACGATATACATCATATTTTAGGTAAAAGAAAGAAAAAATATTTAATTTTTATTTAGTTTTTTTATTTTATTTCACCGCCATACACACATAGAAGCAAAGATAGCATTTGACGAATATTAAGAACAATGTAAGTAAATAAAGTGCTGAGAGCTCCTTCATAAAATCGAAAGAAGATTCAGCAATATTATTGGTCCTGATCAGGCGTCTCGGCTCCAGTCACTTTCCCATCGCTGTAAAGTTGCTTCCCTGTGTTTTTTCTATAAATACTTTCATGGTAATTGTTCAGATTAGCTTTTCTTTGTTTGGTTTCTTGTAAATTGTTTTGTTTTCATATTGTAAATACACATTGTGACTACATTTAAATTGTGGTCCTAATTTTTTTAAATTTTCATCAATGATCTTCTCGATGGCATTATCTCTCAACATGGTATCTACGCTGATGAGACAACCATTTAACCCTGTCGCGATAGTAAGTCCATTCAGCTCGATATAGTCAAATTGGCGGCTGGTGTCAACAAGGACCTTCAGCCTGTTGTTAAATGCGACAAAGGATGGCGTGTTAATTTTAACGTCTTCAAAATTAAACTACTGTCTATTAATCATTTGAGATACACCTCTCTGCCCTTCATCAGCATGACTGATGCTGACCTCCAGGAGAGTGCCTCGTTGCGCCATCTCAGGCTAACGTCCTCGGCTAACATGAAATGGAAAGACTATATTGAATCCATTGTTAGGTCAGGGAAATCCAGGAGAGTGCCTCGTTGTGCCTTCTCGGGCTAACGTCCTCGGCTGACATGAAGTGGAAAGACTATATTGAATCCATTGTTAGATCAACTGTTAAGAAAGTGTCGTGGAAGACAGTTTTTCTCTCCAGAATCTATCTTCCTTGTCTATAAATATACCATTCACCCATGCTTGGAATATTGCTGCTACATATGGTACGGTGCTCCTGCTTATATATCTATAAGAATCAGCAATATTATTGGTCCTGGTCTGGCGTCTCAGCTTCAGTCACTTTCCCGCTACCGTAAATTTGTCTCCCTCTGCTTTTTCTGTAAATACTTTCATGATAATTGTTCGGATAATCTTTTCGCTATGGTACTTAGATTTTTTTTAAATTGAGCGTCGAGGTCTCATCAATTTACAGTTGAGTTGACTAAATGGAACCGTAAGTTCTATGGTAATAATTTCTATTCTCGCACTTCTCGTTTGTAGAATTACCTCCTGGCCCCATGCTTTCCAGCCAAATATAATGGTCAAAAATTTAAATGTAATGTCAATCGCTATCTACTATCCTCCTGATTAATCATCTTTTGTTCTCGGTCCTTAATAATGTTTCTATTTTCTAATTCTTCCGCACCCAGTAAACCCTTGTTTCTTTGTCGCTTTACTGCCTTGCTTGGGGTGAATTCGATTAAAAAAAAAAAGTTCGGAATTTCCAGTAGTTTATCCTGATCGATATACATTTGATAAAGGCCAGGCAGAACAACGTCCGAAACGCCAACACAGGCATACGTGTGTACATTACTGATATGGGTGTCAAATTTGGGCCCACAGAAGTAAAACACGGAACACGGATTAGATGTAAGAAAGATATATTAGCAACAGGTTACAGAGATAGTGTAAGCAGAGCTTACTATAAGTTAGTGTCCAACACTGGTAGTCGTACGAGACTCTCACTGTCTCTCTGTGTCACTCTCTATCACTCTCCTATAGAGTGCTATGTCGCCTACTTAATATAGGCCTGGAAGAGTCTATTGTGTAGATAGTTTCCGGTCTCACAATACCCACCTTCCAAAGAGTTTTCTTTTTGAAAAGGAGAGAAAAAATAAAACTTAATACTTTTTCCTCTTGGGATTTATGTCGAGCGGTTGAGTAAATTTCCTTTTCCTTCCTGAGCGTCGCACTTCAGGAGAGACTTGGGGCATGTCGAGATCGAAATGATCGAAAATTACGTCGATCGGCTCTTCACAGGTATTTTGTAGTGATTCCTTCAAACGGCATTTTCTGATCTGGTTCCAATGGCGTTTGTGAATGTTTCTCGGTCCTTGGACCATATATACCAGTTCGCCAATTTTCTGCTTTATGGTGACCACTTCCCAGAATGTCATATTGTTCTTGTACGCCTTGAAAAAGACCCTATCGCCAGGATTAAAATATTTCCTATGAGGCGATACGGTTTTTTTGAACTTTGCTTGCCGTGGCATAAGTTTGTCGAAGACAGACTTGATTTTTCTTGCGAACATTGTTTCTGCAGGCGAGCTTCTCATAGGCGTGTTCGGATTAGGGGTTATCCGATACACCTGCAGAAATTGTTGCAATGCTCTATCTGTCGGTGTGCCTAGTGCCTTTCTTAAAGCTCTTTTTAAAGTGTCCACGAAACTTTCGGCCTGGCCATTTGGGTGGTACTGAGGCGTTGTAACGTGGTCCACCTGATATGACTCGCAGAAGTCTCTAAATTCACATGATGTGAATTGAGTGCCATTATCAGTGACTATACAATCTACGACGCCAAAACGCGCGAATAGCTCGTGTAGAAATCCGATCGTGCAGTTTGTGGTTGGTCTTTTACATTGTAGGACCTCAAGCCATTTTGAGTGGCTATTCACAACAATGAGATAGTACATACCATAGGCCCTGCAAAATCCACATGAATTCTTTGCCAAGGATGATCTGTTTTGGGCCATGGTTTGCACGTCGTGTTTGGAGCTTTTGCTGCAAGCGCGCATCCTTTGCATGATTCTATCATGTCTGCTATGTCCTTGTCCATGTTTGGCCAATAAACGTAGCAGCGCATGAGGTTCTTCCCCGGATGTCCCATGTGAAAATCCATGAGGATTTTTCTTTGTAAGCTGTTTGTAATCACTAACGCGGTCATTATATAGTAGGACATCATCGCAGAAGAAAAAACTTCAGGCACTTTGGGGTCTTTGTTTCGAATTTTGATTTTTATGGATTGAATGAATTCATCCTCTCAAGACTCCCTTTTTATGTCGGCCAAAGTAACTGGGAGCTCTCTTATGGTACTCGCGATCATGTTTTTGATTTCACAATTTGTCCTTAGAGTAGCATTGACGGAGTCTTCAAAGACTTCTGTAATTTTTGGAATGAGTCGCGATAAACTGTCTGCATGGCAAATATTTTTGGTTGTTAGGAACTCTATCTTGAAATTATAGTTTAAGAGAATCGTTCCCCAACGAAGTAGTCTATTTGCAGTATAGACTGGCAGATCTTTTTTAGACCCCAAAATTGTAATCAGAGGTTTATGATCTGTCTGCAGTATGAACCGTCTACCATGTAGATATCTGTAAAACTTTGTCACAGCGAATATTAACCCTAGAGCCTCTTTCTCTATTTGGGAATATTGTTTCTCAGCTGGAAGTAGAGATCTTGATGCGTGAGCCACAGCTTTTCGCGAACCATCTGGCAGTTTATGTAATATGCAAGCGCCTATGCCGTACGAGCTTGCATCACTTGCAACTATGATGTCGAGACTAGGGTGGAAATGTGTGAGGGAGAGGTCTGAAGTAAGAGTTTTCTTGATCTTCTCGAATGCGTCTTGGCTTTCCGGGGTCCATGACCATGGTTTATCCTTTTTTAAAAGTTGGTTTAGAGGCCCTCTTAAATTTTGCATGTTCTTAATGAACCCTTGGTAAAAGTTAGCTAGGCCGAGGAAGCTTTGTAACGCTTGAACGTTATCTGGGGCCGGCATGTTTCTGATCGCGTTGGCTCTTTCTGGATCCGGCCGACGACCATCTTTATTTAAAATGTGACCTAAGTATTTAATCTCTGGTAAGAAAAAGTCACACTTTTCCTCCTTAACCTTAAATCCGTATTCTTGTATCTTTTCGAATACGTTTATTATATGGTTCCGGTGCTCTGCCGTAGTTTTACTAGTAACTAGTATATCATCCAAATAGTCTGTTGCGTAGTCAAGATCGCCCAGCATGGCGTCCATGACCTGCTGGAAAATTGCAGGCGCAACCTTTACTCCAAAAGCCAGCCTGTTGTATTTGTACAACCCTCTATGCGTGTTTATGCAGAGCTATTTGGAACTTTGTTCTTCCACCTCTATCTGAAGATATGCGTCCGAGAGGTCGATTTTAGAAAAAAAATTTCCACTATTGAGTTTATTGAAAATTTCTTCAGGGCTTGGGAGAGAATAGTGATCTTGCAAGGCATCGTTTAACCCTGTGGAAAAATCTGCGCATACTCGTATTTGATTGGACTTCTTTTTTACATAGACCGTAGGTGCTGCCCACTCGCGGAAATCCATTTTTGACAGAATACCTGCTTGTTCGAGTCTATCTAACTCTTTATTGATTTGCTCTAGAGCAGCGAAAAGGACATTCCGTTTCTTTTTGAATACCGGCTGTGCACCGTCCTTTACCTTGAACTTAGCTTTCATTTTAGTACATTTCCCAAGGCCGACAGAAAAAACCTGGGGAAATTGTTTGATTTCCTTTTTTAGATTTACCAAATTGGACGTTGTACTTTGTATCTTGCGACAAAATGTACTCATTGGGCAATCCCAAAGATTGAATTTTTCTATCCAATCGGTTCCAAATAAGTTGTCTGAAGTTTTTAGTACGTAGGCTTTGAGCTTTTTGGTAACTCCATTTAGTGTTTCTGTAAGTATTACCTCGCCTAAAATGTTAATATTTTCGCCAGTTACGGATTTTGCTGTTTTATCCGTTTTTAATAAGGTCGGCTTGTTTAATTTTCGCCAAGTACACCAGTTAATGGTTGAAATATCAGAACCCGAGTCAAGCTGGAATTTAATGGACTTATTGAAAATATCCACAGTTACATATTTTCTTAAATTCCTATCGACAATATTGTCAGAATGAGCTAGCCTAATTTTATTTTTGGGTTTTCTCGTTCCGTTGGCGTACCAACAAAGTTAAAGTATGCCTACTTTTAATGCAATTTTTGAAATATTTTTTGTTCTTAACTGGACAGAATTTCATCCAATGACATTTACCACAATGGTAACATGGTCCGGGCGGTTTCTTTAACCTATTTGAGTTTTGGTTACTGCGTAATTTAGGACATGAGATTTGCCTTTTGTCTTTTTGAGTGGAATAAGAGGTAGACTTACTTCTGATTTTATTAATCTGAGTCACACCTGATTCCTCGATAGTGTTTGCGTCACGCTTTACAGATATTACTCCTTGACAGTCCTCTGCCAGTTTTTGGAGAGTCAATCCTTGTTCGTTCTCAAGCTTAGTCAGTACCCGTCGTCTGACTTCGGCGTCTTCTGCAGATACTAGACCTTGTGCGAATATTAAGCACTTAAAATCATCGGCAGTCAGTTCGGTTAGTTTAAAATCATTACATAGCTTGCTCACCGATGCTGCAAGCGTTAGAAAATCTTGCTGGTTGTCTTTGACTGTGTTCAGGCATTTCCAACGTTTGTGGAACAAGGTTGTGTTAGACCCGAATAATTTCGATAGGAGCTTAATCGTCTCTGAAAAATCCAAATCAGTCGTTTTCTTGGGTAGTATGAAGTCTACGAACCTACTATGTTCTGTAGTTCCCAGTTTTCTCAATAGAAGACGTACCTTTTTTTTTACTGGGCCATTGTTCACAGTCTACGTTGAAAATATCTTCGTAGCGCCTGTAAAAAGCCTGGAACGTTTTGTCTTCCTCTGGTGCGTATTCAAAGGTTTCCATTGAATTGTAAATTGTACTCTGGGAGAATATTGTATCTTTTTCAGAGTTTGAGCCTTTTAATGCATTTACGAGTAATTCTTTAAGTTGTTTCTGTTGTAGTTCAGCATTCTGAAGCGTAATTTTTTGGAATTCCATTTGCTGTTTATGTAATTCCAAAAATAGTTGTTGGTCCAAATTTAGTTTTAACATTTGGGCAACTACTTTTTGCAAATCTTCCATATTTAAAAATGACAGCGCTTTTTTGTTGCCTTGAAATACGTGTACTAAGAGGAGATACACAAAAAAATCTTGGATAGATTTTTGTTCCTTTTTTTTCTTTTACAGAAAAAAAAATATGGACAGACAATAGTTAACTAAACTAATCTTGTGTTTAGCTTTTTTTTCCGTGGTTCCGTTAATTTTAACGTAATTGAATAATTTTTCACCACACATGTATTTTTTTTTTTTTTTTTTTAGAAAGGTACAAAAAGAAGAAAACTCACCTCAGTGAATTTGAGGGGAGAATAATTTTATGCCCGAGTTCAACTCAGTTACATAAAAAAATTTTCGATAGTTTTTTCCGAAACTTGAGCACAATGGTAGTACTTGATCTTGTGTTGTCAGTTTTTTTACGAACAACTGTTTTTTGTGTGGGTGGGTGTGTAGAAATCGTTCTCGTATTGGACAGACTTTAATATTCCGTAGATGTCGAATCGCTAGTTTGTCGATGGCGTTTGGTATTGGAATAAATGTAGACGCTGGGTGTTTAGCTTTTAAATCGCTAATCTATTAATACCAGCTTAATTTCACGTTCAACACTTCTGTGGGAACGCGTGGAGTTTGTGTATTTTTCGAATACTCTGTCGCTATTGATACGGTGAGAACGAAACTCTCGAATCTTTCTGTCGTCACTGTTGTGGGACTGGCAAAGTATTGCAGTTTTACGATGTGAATGCGTTTCTAGAATTCTTCGTCGACCCAGATGTGGGATTGGTAAGATATTTAGGTTTCGCCGTGAGTGCGTTTCTAGAATCCTCGTCGCCACTGATGTGGGTGCCAAAGTTAGGCCCACAGAAGTAAAACACGGAACACGGATTAGATGTAAGAAAGATATATTAGCAACAGGTTACAGAGATAGTGTAAGCAGAGCTTACTATAAGTTAGTGTCCAACACTGGTAATCGTACGAGACTCTCACTGTCTCTCTGTGTCACTCTCTATCACTCTCCTATAGAGTGCTATGTCGCCTACTTAATATAGGCCTGGAAGAGTCTATTGTGTAGATAGTTTCCGGTCTCACAATAATTATATATGCGCATGATATCTTCTTTTATGTCCGGTCCCTTCACAACATAGGCGATCATAGCTTTCCACAACTTCCTATCTCTTGTGGACCTTAGCAATTTTCTCCCTTTGCTAATGCTTTTGACCTCCGTTCAGCGATCTATTCACACAAGCTCGTCAGGCAAATGGTTTGCTTCCTTCTTCTATCTCTCTTGCCCTCAGTATAGCCCTTGAGGGTTAAGTTTCCCAAGCTATCTTTCCTCATTATGTGTTCAAGCAATTTCAGCTCATTTTCCCTGATTTTGTGTATAAGTGTTATTTTTACTGCCATTTTCTTTAAGACTTCTTTGTTGCTTACTTGCTCCGTCCATGGAATTCCCAGTATCCTTCTGTAGAGACACATTTCTGATGCTTCCAGTTTTCTTCTCGCCCGTGGGTTGATTGCCGAACATTCATTTCTTATAAGAGGATGGATACTACATAGAAATCCGGCAGTTCTTTTTCGCTTCAAATGAAAGTACGAAAATAATATCAGTGATTTGTTTATTTTTCTTTAAAGAATTGGCATTTATTTGAAATTTAGTTATTTTACTTCTTGACTGAAGCAAATTAATATAGAAACAGACATCAGAAAAAGATCAAATATTTCATCATTCTAAAATCTGAAACTTCCTTATAAAATCGACACTTTCACCACAAACGAGTTAGTAGTGTAGAGTAACAGGTAGCGGTAGCAGTAATAAAAAGGAGCACAATACATCGTATCACCATCGCTCCATAAAATCGAACGTTGACGATCCCAAACGCTATCCGTAACAGCGAAGTTCTCAGAACAAGTAAAAACAAGTATGCATTTGTTGAAGAAACAAAAGAGACAGTAACACTGGGAACATTTTTAACCCACACCATACCAATATCTGTAATTCACATCATGAAAAAAAAATACATATTCTTATTATCAATGTCAACACGTGTCTTAAGTTATTATCGTTGTACGTTTTATTCATTTCATTTTCAGTATAAAAAAAGGAAAAATCTATCAACTGCAAATACAGAGTAACCGAAAAAAACGGGAACTTTTTAACACTCCAATAAAACCAAGAGTGATGGAAGAAAAATATTTTATTCATAATAATTGAAACCTTAAAACATGCCATTTAAGAAACAATGATGGAATTTTCACTTTTTAAAAATTACGTCCTGTAGATGGCGTCCTCCTGTACGAATGCATTCTTGAAATCTGCTGTTGAGATTCCTAATTGACTGCTGCAACATCTCAGCTGGGACACTGTGAATTTCATCTTGAATTCTCTGGCAGATCCACTCTCTTCAAAGTTATTAATCCAAAATTTTATCACGTGTTTTGATGGAACAGTACCATGATGTCCTAAGTTGTAAAAACGTCGGAACTCCCTCTGTGCAGCTGACAAACTATTACCATTTTTATAAAACATTTTTTATGGTTAACGCAGGCTGTTGTCCGTTCCACTGACCCATGGTTACTAAAATGGCGAAATGTTTACTTGCTCAAGGTCACTGTCTTGCAGTGTTGCCACTTGCTCATGTCTGGCAATACGCACTTCAAAAATTACCGTTTTGCGGGGGTCACCCTGTATATATAACAACAGAGTAACCCACTTTAACAACTACACATGCACCCGTTACAGTATGTTAGAAAATGTCCAAGATATTTAAATGTGTGATGTTGACACATTTTCATATTGACATGATGTTGAATTTATAAGTCGCATTTTCAACTTTTCAAATCTCGTGCTGATTGTCTTCTTGTCGTACATGGTTAAAATTATGGTCTTGTGGCACACAGCTAAACTTAGGTCAATAAATACTGATATATATTAGACGTACATTCATAGGCGACAATGAAAAAAAAATGTTTATATTTCTGTTGAAACTCAAGATGTATGTTAACTGTTTTAAATAATTATTTGTTTTTTTTTTTGGTCTCTTATAATAAGATGCTTTTAATTATCGACATTATTTATAAACACAAAACTTGTGTGATCAGTAAAATATCTGAAAAGAGAACAAGGTCTGCCATGATATTGGAGAGATGATCTTATTTAAATTTCAACGCTCGTATTTTGTTAAATAGGCTACCTGTTATTCTGCTCTTTGATGCTTGATTCAAAAGCCTTCGATAGAAAAGCTGTCGGCTGATTAGTATTTATCTTACATTGGACTAGATATAGTTTTCCGTTCCAATCCTTTTTATAATAATAATTATTATTATTGATCAAACCGTAGTGTGTACATAGTCTTAGTCCCAAACAGACACATTCATAGCAAATTTCGCTTCAGACTTTTATAAATGACAGAATTTCTTCACCCATATTAGTAATCATAGATATATATATATATATATATATATATATATATATGTATATATATATATATACTTTTTGTATGAATGATTCATTGTAATATATATATATATATATATATATATATATATATATATATATATATATATATATATATATTCTGTTACGCCCGGGGTTGCGTTGGGACTACAATAGCCGGGATGCAACGGGAAAATAAAAAAATATATAAGAAAGAGATCCCAAGGTTCGATATAAAAATAAAGAAAAGAACGTTGGGAGGGGAATTCTCCAATTCCGGACGTCGATAAACGCAGAGAGAAAATGGAACTATACGCAGACACAGAACAACAGAAGACAACACGAGAATATATAATACAAAGATTTTATTTATAGAATACACAAAGTGTGAATGTAAGAAAAAGAAAAAGAAAACTAAATAATACAAGGGATGGGGAGAGAAGTTACCAATTAAACAGATACTAATGCAGCGAAATACATATGAATACAGAGATAGCAGATTATAAGATATGGAAAAACATGGAGAAACTTACATAAGGTTGGAATCGACGTCAATTGACTATTATCGGGGTACAGTTTGTTCAAAAGGATATTCATACACCACTCTGAAAGCAAAGGGTGGGATTGACAATGTTCTAATATGAATTTTTGACTGATGACGTCCAATCCGGGTTGATGGCGAGGAGAACACAGAAAAATCACGGGAGTGTAGCCGACTTGGGTTGACGATGTTGATCTAGATTCTCGCGTCGGTTCTTTGGTTTTTGGTGGCATCTAATTCTTCTGGCATCAAACCGCGAAGTCTGGGTCTGGTGACAACTGCTTCTTCTAATGGCAAATAGCTAAGACAGGTTTTGTTGACGTCCGACTCCTCCGACAGCCAGCAACTATAAGGTTGTTGTTACCTCAACACGCGCGAAACGAAAACTGCTATATGTTGAGTCACGTGTTGGCCCCCCCCAAAAAAGGTATGCGTCATTCACGGACCCTGTTAATGTCATCCGTACTTATCTTTCAAACAGCGTTTGTTTGGCCTACACATCAGGGACCAGGTAGGAAATGGGGATAGAAGGGAAGGTTCTTTTCCGAGAACTGGCCCTGACTCATCTGGTTATAAAAACAATATATATCTCACAATCTGCATATTCAAGAAATAAAGAAGTGATTAAGATTCATATGTTTCGTCGCAAATAAACAAGGTACTGAAAATATACTTATAAAATCTGAGGTGAGGATACAAATATGGGGTTAACGTAACAATATATATATATATATACGAAAGGGTACCAGTATAATCAGTACGAAAAACATTTATTAAATATGAATTAAATAGTAACCATATGACAGAAATGAAGCACAGAAAGAAGGATTATATTTAATGAAAATATAGTTTTAATGTATAATAATGGATAGTGGCTCGGACTGAGGAATCGGAGAGCCGAGTTCGAATTCCAGTCGAATCCATTACATTCACTTACGTGCTAATACCCTTGGGAAAGGTATGAAGCCTCATTTTCTCCTTCCAGATATGGGTAAATAGCAGGACAGACTGGGTTCTATAGCCTTCGATAGCAACTGGTCTAGGAGAAGGACAACCCTGAATTGGGAACCTATTGACACGTAGTGCACCAGGCCTTTATATTCGGACCTTCAAAAAGTGTGGTTGGTTCTGCACAAGGCCTTCACCACTATAATCAAATCACATGTGCTGGTGTTTGAGGTGTCGGTTCCTAGGAATGCGATATCCGCGATATATATATATATATATATATATATATATATATATATATATATATATATATATATATATATATATACGCACTATCTTTCAGTTAGTATGAATATTTATTAATATATATATATTATATATACACGCACTATCTTACAGTTAGTATGTATATTTATTAATATATATATATATATATATATATATATATATATATATATATATATATATATATATATATATATATATATATTTGCTGTGTTTCATTATATTGACCACTGTTTAGTTATAACCTGCACTATATATGCGATATGTTGTAATTTTATTGTACTATCTATCCATCTATCTATCTATCTATCTATCTATCTATCTATCTATCTATCTATCACAATTTGTTCGTATCTATCTATCTATCTATCTATCTATCTATCTATATATATATATATATATATATATGTATATATATCATATATATATATATATATATATCCCAGTGTGTTCGTATCTATCTATCTATCTATCTATCTATCTCTCGCTACAATATCTATCTATCTTTCTATCTATCTTTCTATCTATCTATCTATCTATCTATCTATCTATCTATCTATCTATCTATCTATATATATATATATATATATATATATAGTAGCTATTTAAAATTAATTATATTCATGAGAGGAAAGAATTTGACATTAGAACTAGAACGTAAGAATGTGTGAAGTTAGAAAATAACACTGCCTGGTGACTGCCTGTTTCATTCCATACTCTTACCTTGCATCTATTTTTATGTGATCTCTATATATAGGTCAACGGGGTCGTGCTTATATATATATATATATATATATATATATATATATATATATATATATATATATATATATATATATATATATATATATATATATACCCTTTTTATTGCATACAGCAGACAATATATATAGAGTAGGGTCCTACATTAGGTCACGTAAAAAAGCAGCATATCACGCTGCAGCTCAAATCAACAAAAACATAGCTTTGTCTCAATATGTTGTTATTAATTAAAATCTAAAGCATTAAATTTATTACTTACAGTAAGTAACATATTCTGGTGTTTTTCAGATAGAAATTATATAGATTGGAATGTCAAATATATGCTCGATTTTTGTTTAATTTTCTTAAAAGCGGCCATTTTCTTAAATTTTAAGAATTTTGCAAACAAACAAAATTTTGATTTTAAACTTCTTCCAAAAATAAATTTATATTTTTTTGACACGTTATTTGAGTAAAATTAGAAAATTTAAAGTTAAATTAATCTGATATGAAACAAACAGTACTTACTTATAGCATAAAAATTTGTAACCAAACATTTCTTAACGATGTATCTGAATTTATCAAAGAAATCGATTGTGACGAGGTGATGACAGATTACTATGGATAATCAAAATTGACAATTTTTGCAAAGTAAGCGTACGCGGTTTTTCGTTTTTAACTAGTACTTTTTAAATATTAACATTTTTATTCAGCAATTATGTAATATCTAGTTTTTATTTCATACTTTCTTAATTAGATAATAGTTTTTTATTAATCAGATAATTGTTTAAATTTTTTTGAGGATTATGTCATGTATACATTTCCATACGTAGAAATTATGAACGTTTTTTTTTCAATAAAAATTTTTTTCAAATTATTTTAAAAATATTTTGGGTCAAACGACTATTATGTGCTTTTCAAATTTCGATTCGTAAATTTACTTTTTCATTAACGTTATCATTGCATTACGTGCTTGAAAGCAATAAAGAATTTTAAACGATTTTTGAAGTATTAAGAATTTAATGAAAAAAAATTTAAAAAGGGAAAAAAAATTGTAAAAAATACATTATTCATTGAAAAAAAATTATTTCTTCACAAAATAATGTCCTGAGTATAACGTATTTACCAAAACAGGCGAAAGCTTTTCTAATTAATTAATGTCATAATTTTCTACATTTTTTTTTATAATTCAAAGCAGATTTTCTATGAAACCGGGTACTGTTTTAGAAAAAAAAAACTGGTGATTTACTTTCTACAAAGAGTCCTGTTTATAACTAATAAAACAAATCCCGCGCGTGAAGATTTAATTTCTCGAAATTTCATGAAAATATGTAAGTAGGTGGAAACATGTTATAAAAAAATCTCTTTTTAACAAGATTTTCTGAAAAAAAAAAATTCAAAAATAATTTCATTCATTTCCGAATAAGTCCTGAAAGTTTCATTAAAATCCGACAATTATTTGATTTTTGCAAGAATTTCCTAATTAACGTGTGTTTTCCTCGGGAAAAGCGCAAAATAAAACAAACCTTTTTTTACTCTTCTCGCGCTGTCGTAAAAAAAAAACAAGCCAAAATTTTCTACGTGCCAGAAAGGAGTAAAAAATTTCAAAAAATATTTTTAAAATACTTTGGTCTTTCCTCTTCATAACAACATAAACATATTGAGACAAAATTTTGTTTCAGTTGATTTATGGACTTTATTCATCGTGATATGCTGCTTTTTTTAAGTGACCTAATGGAGGACCCTAATATATATAGAGAGAGATACAGTGTAACCTGGATATAAGATACCCGGATATAAGAGAAACCCGGATATAAGAGACATTTTATCTGGTCCCAAATTAGAGCCTGTGTTAATGCTATATATTAGACCAAACCCGGATATAAGAGAAATCCGGATATAATAGACTTCTTCTCCGGTCCCGACAACTCTCTTATTACAGTATTACTGTATTATTTTAAGAATAGTAATTACACTGTATAAAGTGGTTCCACCACGGAATATGTAAATGACTGGAGTTATATTGAATCTAATTTGTTACCTCTTCGTCACTGAAGGCCCGTTGGTATGACGTTTGCCTCCTGTCAGGGTTTCAATTCTCGGAAGTGGATGCGCACTGTTGATGAGTCTCAAATATAGGACGAAACGGCCGTCCAGTGCTTTCTGCATTCTGTTGAGGTTTCTTCTAGACTTGATGAATCACTTAATTATGATATATAGAGAACGCCAGACATTTTGTGTCGAGTAATTATAATGAGTGACTTTTCAAAATCCTTCTTCATATGAGGAAATTCAGTCAAAACCTGTAAAAAATTCATTTTGGAAGAAAAGTGCACTAAATATGGTCCGAGTTTTCGACTTTTTAAGTCATCATCAGGGTAGGTAGAGGCAATTGATGAGTTTCGTGAAACTAATGAGTTTTTCTTGTTTGTTTTTTTTAGGATTATTCGTAATTTAAAAACTGGACACAATGTCTGACGTTTTAATACTATTTACAGAATATATATATATATATATATATATATATATATATATATATATATATATATATATAGAGAGAGAGAGAGAGAGAGAGAGAGATTGATAAATAGATAATATAAAATCCGTAAGTGGTAAGGATTAACCAAGTAAGTCTTTTTAATATAAAATATTAAAATGATAAATCCATGAAGAGAGCTCAATGTATTTATATACAGAACAATATGATATACTTCAAATGAAAAAAATTTAATACATCATCGAAGAATTGAATGATGTGTTTATATATATATATATATATATATATATATATATGTGTGTGTGTGTAATAAGACACGATCTCAAGGATACTGCTAAGAGTACGAAGAATTGGCTTGCTAAAACAACGTTAACATCTTACAATGGCCCAGTCAGTCGCCGGATTTGAATCCAATAGAGAATTTGAAAAATGAGGACATGAATGATTGGACAGAAAGAAATAAATTATTATAAAAGTTATACCAACCAAGATGCTAGAAACTGGTTTTCTGTTTTGGCCAGTTCGCACTCGCTATTCCATCTTAAGGTGTTAGAGACGCTTTACATCAGGTTCAGGCAACCTACTCTTTGTAAACAAAGAGATTGTTTGTTTGGACTTGCTGTGCTGCGTTTCTAGCATCTTGGTTGGTATAACTTTTATAATAATTTATTTCTTCCTGTCCAATCATTCATGTCATGCATAACAGACTTCTTTTTCTTTTCCTCATAATTTCCCCGTTAACAGTTCTGATGAGAGGGGACGAAACCGGTCGACTGGTGTTTGTTTTTGTTTTAAATCTATCATGGTCCATAATATAAAATTTCTTGTTTTTAATGCCTTAATATATATATATATATATATATATATATATATATATATATATATATATATATAATTTATTCGAAAATTATAATATAAATATGTTATAAAATCACTACAAAAACAGCCATTTTGTTTCAACAACTCTTTTATAACATACTTATGTTATAATTTTCGAATAAATAATTATATTCGCTCTACTCTGTATTGAACACTCTGTTAAGAATAGTAATTTTTGGTTATTAGAATTTATTCTGTATACATCAATCCTATACTTGGGTATATATATATATATATATATATATATATATATATATATATATATATATGTATATATATATATATATATATATATATAATACGTTACACTGATTGCACAACCAACTCGAGTGCAGAAAGCATGAAACTCCGAGTTGCGCAATCAATGTAAAGTATTATTTATATTTCCTTATATATATATTAAATAGCTCTGCTACTTAACATTGAATGCCTTTTTTTCTTACTTCATAGAGTATTTATATGTATTTGTATACAATCACTCGCTCGTACATCTACCTATATTTTCTCATTTGTTTTCTCTCTCTCTCTCTATATATATATATATGTGTGTGTGTGTGTGTGCGATGATCGTTACTTCTTTACGGAAGAAGGCCATCTCTTCAACGTTGAGATGAGCGATCATAGGCCCGCAGATAACTTTGCAGGTCAGACTCGCTTCTGCATACCTTTTTATATATGTGACGCACGAAATACTTTCACTCATGTCCGGCGGCAGACCTGCAAATTTTATCACAAAACAGACATAAGTATGCTGCCGACCTCTCATTAAGTCCATACACGCAATATTTATATATGTATATAGTCCACGAAAAATAACGGGTTTCTGTCCCGACCACCTCATCTTAAGGAGGTTTTGACGTAAGGCGATTACCCCCCGCTGTGAGTTTGCAGTCGTGGTGACATTTGATTTCAGTGTCTTAAATATTCGTTTTTTTTTTTGTTTTTTTGCCTTTTGTTTTTTTGCCTTTTGTTTTTTGCCGGATAAAAAACATAAACAGCAATAAAAAGCTTTTATCTTCAACATTTTATGTCGTCATAGTGTTAAAAACTGATCGAAGCTACCAACCGACAAACTATCTATGCTACAAATTAACAGTAAAGATGAATATATATATTTCCAAATAAATGGCATGAACAGACAGATTAAGAATCTATAATTCTTTAGAATAATCGTGCTCAATACAATGCAGAAAAAAATATTTTTTAATAATATTTTTATTAGAAAAATATTTTGCATTGCTACACAAAATCTTTCATAGTTTACTAAACATCGCTTGATTCATTTCCGAGGCATAAAAGTTTTTGTGCAACGATGTAAAATATTTTTCTAAAACAAATATTTTATTGTGTATTTTGGCAGCAATCATTCTTTCATACAAGCTTCATTAAATATAACAGACACGTTACTTTGATTAATTTTTTTATATCCTTTCTCATATGACCTTTTAATTTTTTTTCTTTTCAGTAAATAAATTAAATAAAAATTCCCAGTATTTTTTTTCCGAGATCTTTCGGAAACCATTTTCGAAGATGAAATATATTACTTGTTAACTGAAAATGGATTGTTTTATGTATATATTTAGTGTTATAGAATGTTTTATTTTCAAAACACAGTCAACATATTGTGTTCACGTTTATAGTTGATATTGGGGTTTTTTGTTTTTATTAATAATTGTTACAAGACTTAATAATGTTAACTATGAACATAGACACAATATGTTGAGTGTGTTTTGAAAATAAAACATTCTATAATACTAAATACATTTAATGAATCTTGCATATATATATACATATACATACATACATACATACATATATATATATATATATAGAGAGAGAGAGAGATAGATAGATAGATAGATAGATAGATAGATAGAAAATATTAGTGGTAAATATACACATACATATGCAAAATATATATACATAGGTGCATACACATACATGTATATTTTTTAATAAAAAATTCCAAGTCTCCCACCTTCTCTCGTCTGTTACCCCTCTCTTTAGCTCTAACATTCGTCCCACGCTCATACTTACACTCTCTCTAAATTCTATTTTTTATTTCCGGAGTTGTTTTTTTCTGTTTTCTTTTTGAATTTGTAGGTCTGATGAATTGGATCGTATTTACGATTCCAATGGAATAAATTATGACCATGGAATATTAGTGTTTAAGCCTTTCTATTATATATATATATATATATATATATATATATATATATATATATATATATATATATATATATATATATATATATATGTATGTATATATATATATATCGATATATATATATATATATCGATATATATATATCGATATATATATATATATGTATCGATATATAGATAGATAGATAGATAGATAGATAGATAGATAGATAGATAATATCAAATCCGTAAGTAGTAAGGATTAACCAAATAGGTCTTTTTAATATAAAATATAAAAATGATAAATCCATGAAGAGAGCTCAATTTATTTATATACAGAGCAATATGGTATATTTCAAATGAATTAACGTAAACACATCATCGGAGAATTCAATGAAGCTTTCTTTTATATATATATATATATATATATATATATATATATATATATTAACTTTACTTAACTACAGTCCACGATTAAAAAGTTTCATGTGGATGTTACTGGGACTTCACACAGACTTTTTAACCCATTTACGTCTACGTGAAACTTTTAGTCGCGGACTGGAGTAAAATTTGTGGTCTTGTGTGTTGACTTGGGAAAGTAGTAATTCGTTTTTAAAAAAAATTCCTCCAGTCTTTTTATTTGTTTTCTTCCCTTACCGGCACACTACATCTGAAAATAATTTACACACACACACACAGTACAGGTAATAGATCCGGTGGCATATAACCCAGGTGGATCCTAGTAATATCAGATATTAAAACTGATCCACAGAGAGCTCAATGTATTTATTATAACAGAACATATTATATACAGCATATATATATATATATATATATATATATATATATATATATATATATGAATGAAGAAATATAGTTTTAAGGTGTGACATATTTATGGGATAAAGTGCTCAATATCAGAAATAGAGCGTCTGTAAATATAAATATAAAAGTGAACATTGAAGTCAACACTCAGAGGCGACAGGCTGTTTCATGCTAGACGCAATCGTCAGACCGCAAGCCTTTTATTGCTGTTTGTGTTTTTATCCCGAAAAAACAAAAGACGAAAAACAAAACAAAACAAATGAATATAATAAGAAATAAGACACTGAAATAAGATGGCCCGACGATTGCGTCTAGCATGCAACTGCCTGTTGCCTCTAAGTGTTGACTTCAATGTTCACTTATATATATATATATATATATATATATATATATATATATATATATATATATATATATATATATATATATATATATGGTACAAAATTGGTGTTGGTACAAATTTTTTTCCGATTTTTACAGTAGATAGCTTAAAATATCAAGGTTTTTATACTAATAGTTTTAATACTTATTTCTTAAAATCTCTCGACAACACCATACTTCCCCTGAAGCGTTAGTCAAACCAATATTTTTAGAGTTTTATGTTGTTCTTCTAGGCGGGTTTTTCGGAGGCGTTTATCAGTGACTATAGTACAAACCCTACGTGCTAGAGAATAGGGGATGGATTTTAGGCAGTTTTTTGGGTGATGGCTCTTGAAATGAAGATATTGTTGGGTATCAGTAGGTTTGTATTAGATATCTGTGATTATGTGGTTGTTTTTATTTCTAATGAGTATATCTAAAAATGGTAATTCGTTAAAATTATATTCCTGTGTGAATTTGATTTTTGGGCGTGAGTTTTGAAGTAGAGTGTGGAATTGGTTAAATCACCCCATGAGGATTTCCAGAAAATGAAGTAACAATCTAAGTATCTTTTCCAAGATTTAGTGAATTTTAGTGGGTTTTTATATTTTCCCCATATATTTGTGCTATGCTTTCATAGAGGTTTTCTTCTAGGTAAGTTAATGTTAGGGTGGCATATGTTGGTGCCATTTTTGTTCCTATTGCAGTACCCAGTGTTTGGATATAGTTTTTGTTGTGAAATTCAAAGGTGTTATTGAATTAGGCCTATACTGTTGATAATGAACTCTTTAGTGAATCTCGGATGGAAACAATAAAAATTAAACAACACATTCTTCTTTTTCTCCATATGTCATTCTCTCTTATGAAGATTTAATAAAAAAGAAACATGTTAATTTGATTAACGTTTCCTATTTGTTCTTGATCTAATCATATATATATATATATATATATATATATCAGATGTGATGCTAAGACTGTGACAGTTTTCATTTCTTTTAAAGAGGAAAAACCTCTTGTCGGTCATGCCTACTTTTTAGTCAGTCCTTTCTATATATAAATAAGTTCAATGTTCGATGTCCTCTTAAAAATGTGTTTCCTCAATGAAACCGTTGCGTATCTTCCATTGGTTAAAGACAGCATTTCGATTACTTGGAAGAGTGATGTGACAATTTTATTTTTCCTGTTTGACCTGATGATAAATTCAATCTCTTAATTCCCTCTCCCTTACAATCTCACTCGGTAACTACCTTAAGTGACCTTTGGCCTTATTTTGAGAACTATTAGTAAAAAAAAAAAAGTTATCTTTTCATATTAGTGTGTAGAAACGTCCCCAGTAAAAAATAGTTTTTCAACTACGTATTAAGCCTGGAAGCGACAGTACACACCTCATAAAGGATTAAACCCGGACATTATGTTATTTTGCGAAATTTCGAACAAATTCTTGAAATTCTTTACTTGAACTTTCGGAAACGGACAAAGAAAACACAAAAAGGAAAATATTCAAACATTTGAATGAATAATATGTCAGTGAGATTCATTATGTGAATTAGGCTTCTCATTCCAAAATAACATCAAAAATATGAAGCGAGAAAAACTCTATTTTCTCTTTACTTCTAACATTACATTATTCTACTAGACTAATTTTAAATCTACTTTGGCACATAAGCCTACACCAATTCTATGCCAATTCTATATACAATGATTTTGTAGTGTTTGTAAAAAAAAATTGAAAAGTCCCTATAAATGAAGATTTAGCGAATTTAACAAATTAATGCATTAAAATTGTAACGACCACTGCATATATATATATTATATTAATTAATCAGTTTCAGACAAAATAAAATCGTTTATTATTGATAATTATTACGAAGATACGATATCCCAACCGAGTTAATCTCAACTTAAAAATAAAAATTGAATTTTTTTTTTTTTTTTAACGAATTGGTCA
>OZ010597.1:81430875-81533375 GCA_963932145.1 Acanthosepion lycidas | reverse complement strand
TAATGGTTTAGTGATAAAAATCTTACTAATTAATCCATAGCTGGAGGGAGAATATGTGGATTCCTACCTTTCTGAAGGGTACTTGCGCGTAATGAATATAACGAACCCAACTGGAATTGGAGCTCGGATCTCCGATTAACAATTCCGAGCCATTATCCATTACACCACCCGCACATCCAAGTTTACAACACCTGTTGTTCCCAAGCGGTCACTCATCTTATATACTGACTAGGCTTGACGTTGCTTAACTTCTGTGATCATACGGGAATCGATGTTTCGCAGTGATGTGGTCTTAAATCTTGGAAGAGAATAAGTCTTTAGTGAGAAGAAAGGACAATAAAAGAACAGGATTCAGAAATACAGACGATTGCGATTGGCGTTGCATTTAAATTTTTGAAGAATTAAGTTGGTAGAGAATCAAGAAATCGGAAGGACGTTTCACAGGCGAGAAGTGCGAGAAAAGAAACTATTAGAATAGAAGAAACGGTTGCATCTAGCTATTTCAACACTAAACCGATGAGACCTAATTGCCAATCTAGTATTACGATTAAATCCATGTGGTCGAGTCACCAAAAAGAAGAGCGATATTTATTTGTAATTTATTTTAAAAATGAGGCACATGGCCAAAAAATGGAATGGGGGAGAAGGAAGGTCTTCTGTTTTAACTTTAAACTTAGCTAGACACGAACACTCATCCAAACATACAACAATATTCCTTACACCAAAACAACTTATTCTCACTTTCTTTTCTTACTACATCCACGATAATACCACATTGTCTATGAAAGTCCTAACTAGTCTCCATATGTACAATTCATTGTCTGTGGGGAGAATAAAACAACAATTTAAAATCTAGCCCCAATGAGTATTTACAAGATGAATACAAATCTATTTACAAGAAACTAAATAAAATAATGTTAGTAATAAAAAAAAAAAACCAGAATCCTTAAATATGGCAGAAACATCAGTTAACTGGACAAAATCAATGCGGGACTCTAATATAAAATATTCATTCATCCCAAGCACTCACTCAAACACACACTCATTCAGACACAACAACTTATACGAAAATCACACCCGAAATGAAAGGCGCCCACATCGACCAGAGAACTCACATCACTGACCACCTAACGAGGGAAGGGATGGGGGATTAAACCAAAGAAAAATGGGGACACAAATAAAAGGGGCCAATGAGTATACATCCCCTAGCTCAAGTCAAGTGGAATGAAGAAACTAAAGAAACAAAAACAACCAAACGGAAGAGCACATAAGAATAACTGCTATGGAAATATTTATAGAAAAGACAGGAAAAGCCTTGGTCGTGGGAAAATGACTGAAGTCGACATGCCACAGATCAGGACCGATAATATTACAGACCCATCCTTTGATTCTGTCGAGAGTTTTGGGATATATAACGAGCACCAGACTAGATAAGGCAGGTATATTCAATGTACGGACGAAAGAGAGATTTATAAATATTTAATATGGATTCAGACGAGAAACATTGTCTGGCATGACACAGTAAACCAGCTTTGTTCACATCCTAATATATATATATATATATATATATATATATATATATATGTGTGTGTGTGTGTGTGTGTGGTGTGTGTGTGTGTACAAATATAGGTAACTATACTCGTTTCGAAATACCCTCGAATTCTTGATTTGCCAATAATCAAATCAATCTCGAGGGAAAAAAAAGGTTTTAAAAAAAGAAAGAGCTAGAAACATGAAAGTCTATCGAAAAAAATCGCACAGATACAGGTTTAAAGCCCAAAGAAAAAAAAACCGACACGAGTAAACAACTAACTAACAAAAGAGCTCAATACAACCGTAGAGCAGACCTAGATAAACCTAGTGAGCCAGACAAACCTACCCAGGTTTCACCTAAACGAATCGTCAGGGAAAGCTGGCTAAAGAGGCAAAGAGAAACGCATATTTATAGGCGATAGTCAAAAGATACCACGTGACCCAAGATAAAGAAAAACACAAGAACACCAGGGAGGGGCGGTTAAAGACGATATGCATATATATATATATATATATATATATATATATATATATATATATATATATATAATATAAAAGTGAACATAGAAGTCAACACTTAGAGGCGACAGTCTGTTTCATCCTATATGCAATCGTCAGGCCACCAAGCTTTCTTTATATATATATATATATATATATATATATATACATATCTTCTTGTGTCTATTAATTCGTTGAGGGACGTAGGGCCGCAACAAAACCTCTCCAACGAACGCGGTTCCGGGCGATTCTCTTCATCTGGGCTCATGTCGTGCCGGCTGTCTTCACCTCTACATCAACACCTCTGCGTCAAGTCTGTTTTGGTCGACCGACTTCTCGCTACCCTTGTGGTTTCCAGTCAAGGGCATGCCTGTTGACACTAGAAGCAGGAATGCGGAGTGTGTGTCCGATCCATTGTTTCTTGATGTCAATCTCGATTGGGGCTTGTCCAGTCTTGTCCCACAGTTATTACTTGGAGACGACTTCCGGTCACCTGATATCGAGGATGTCCCTGAGACATCGGTTAGTAAATGTCTGAAGTTTGTGGGTGTTTGTCTTGGTTACCCGCCAGGTTTCTGAGCCGTAAAGTAGGGCCGACTTGACGTTGGTGTTGAAGATCCAGATCTTGTTGTAAAGTGAGAGGGCTGTTGATCTCCAGATTGGCCGCAGAGTGTTGAGAGCGTGTCGGGTTTTGTTCGATTCGGCACTTGATGTCTTCATCTGTCCCCCGCCCCGTGTTTACTGACGACGCTTCGCAGGTAGACAAAGTTAACGACTTCGTTGATATCTTCGTGGTGTAGTCGCAATCTATTCCTATCTACTTATTTTGTGGGATTGAGATTTTATCACAGCCTTATTTATATGTATTCTACATATATGTTGTAACCTAGAAAGGGTTACTGAATGAGGAAAAACGGAGGTTGCAAATGAAATAGTAATCTTTATAACATCAACAAAATACAATACGTCGTGAAGTAAGTAAACCACTGTTTGTGGTGGACTACTTAGACAGCATATTAACCCCACTTACAATAGAGTCCAACGTATTTATGAGGACTGGGACATATCTATTAGTGTTCATAGGCACGGTATATAACAATAGATAATGAAGAGACTGAGACAGATAGATATGTAGCTAGATAGATAACGAAGACACGGAGATAGATAGATAGATAGATAGATAGATAGATAGATAGATAGATAGATAGATAGATAGATGTTGTAACTTAGAAAGGGATACAGAATAAGGAGTAAGCAAAACTGAGGTTGGAAATGTTTATATCATCAACAAAAAACAATACTCGCCAGCGGCGTGAAGTAGGTAAACCACTGCTAGTGGTGTACTACTTAGACAGCATATTATTACCACTTACAATAGTGCCCAACATATTTATAAGGATTGGGACACACATAGTGGATTAACATTATTCGTACTATTGTCCTCATCTTTGTCATCATATCCATTACAACTTTTCGGCCGTTGGAATGTCAAACTGAGGTAGACTGTTCTAGTTCCACGTGCCATGTTTAATGGATGTCAGTTATCAGTTATCTCTTGTTAATTCCCCTCTCCAAGGTCTCCACTGCCTTAACCGGGTATTGAAGTCAAACTCTGTTGTGGAGTGATTTCGCATTGGAGGCTTGTATTTTTACTAAATCGGTCCTAAAATAAGTTCGACGTGCAAAACGTTAGAAGCTTGATATAATAGGTATTATGCAGAGTAATTTTGTTGTGGTCGCTGATACTTTCGTATTTGACTAACTGTCGTCCGACATCGACTGACCGTCGTTTCTATTACTACTCCTACTTAGACCTCGCCCTTCAGCGTAGCCTCGTTCGGGTTCCACCCTGCCCGAAGGCAGAGAGTTCAACCGTTCAGCGGGTCGTCCGGCATCGATTGACCGTCGTTTCTATTACTACTCCTACTTATATTAGGTGGGAGAGTCTATTAACTATAGAATAGGTGTGTTTCACCATAACACACTCTTTGGGTCCTGTCACTGGATCTAACAAACCCCTTTATCTATACTGTGTCATGTGTCCTTGATATAGACAAGAACAAACGATCATTTAGTGAACACTAGCTATTGCTCTTAAGTCGACTTAATGCAATGCTATAGTGTGCTTTTCAACTATCTGTGAATGCGTAAATCGTGCAATAAACAATTTAAAAATATCAACCAATTAAAATTGTTAAAAAATTTAATTATAACATTCTGTATTTATATTTGATATCTACAGCCTGTAATATAGTGATTTTCCAAGCGTAGCTCAAGGCCGAAATTATGGCGAACCCAGTAAAGATCGAAATCACCACTCAGTCGTAATTGTTCTAGCGAAACAAGCTTGCTAACCATTACACCATTTATTAAGCATAGGTTAGATGCGGCACAAGGCCAAAAGTATGGGGCATTCAGTGAGGATCGAACGCACTATTCTGTCGTAATTGATCTAGTGAGACAAGTTTGCTAACCACTACACCACGTCGAAGTTCCCAAACGTAGCTTATATGTGGCACAAGGCCGAAAGTGTGAAGCCCCCAGTAAGGATCGAACTCACTATTCAGTCGTAATTGTTCTAGTAAGACAATCTTGCTGACCATTACACCAGTTTGAGGTGCCCAAAATTATTTTCTAACTTAGATGTAGCACAAAGTCGAAAGTATGGGGCACCCAATGAGGAACAAACTCACTACTCAGTCGTAATTGTTCTAGCGAGACAAACTTGCTAACCATTACACCGCCTCGGTGTGTGTGTGTGTGTGTGTGTGTGTGTGTGTGTGTGTGTGTGTGTGTGTGTGTGTGTGTGTGTGTGTGTGTATATATATATATATATATATATATATATATATATATATATATATATATATATATATATATATATATATATATATATATATAATGGCTACCAGAAATATATATATACATACAGTGTGTGTACACTGTAATTACTAAGAAATAAACATTTTTAACACATAAAAATTAATTGTACCCATTTTTCCATATGCATTTTTTTGTTGAAAATTTTATTTATTCGTTATGAAAATTAAATGATAGCATTGTAGTTGTGGGTGTGCTCTCTTTGTCTTCTGGCAAACGATTCTTTTAGTCCCAGTTCGCCACTGTCTATCAACATAATATCACATTTACGTCTACCTGACACAACACGGCCACAAAAATACCCTTTTCTTTCTTTTTTACAGTAAGCTTCATCCTGTACAAGGACCGATGGATACTCGAGGTAGAGGGTTACATTAAAGCGTAGTTTATATGGATAGGAGGGGAATATAACGGTTGACTCTACACTTGAACAGGTTAAGATTGTAGTGATGGGGGAAGTATCCTCTAGGGAGTCTGTCCCATAGGGAAGTGGTTCGTGGTTAAGAATCTATTCAAGTGGAACTTACTTCTCACCAATGGAATACGGAGGGGATGTGGGTAGTTTGCTACTATGTACCATGGCGGGTCCTAGCCGTGAATGTTTGACCTGGCGGAACCAAGGAATGTAGTCCGTCCGAGCACTTTCCATGGAAGTAGTGAGAGAGCAGTGAGGGACTCGCCACGTCCCGCCTGTGAGAGAGGTTGGTGGGTGGAAAATAATTCTTCTCCAACAAGGACTCTGAGACACTTTTGAACTCTGGATTGAAAATTAGGACTGGGCAGCTCTCGCCCAAATATGACAACAGTACCTCATTTGTTCAATTAATTTCTTAAATAAATTTTTTTTTTTTTTTAGTGTGGGACTTGAGTAAAAAATATAATCGCCAATGATTTTTTTACAAAGATATAAAATATCTACAAAACAAAATAAAATTGTGTTAGTATCTGATCCCTTCATTTTTTTATTTTTTATTTTTGTTTATCCATTTTATTTTTCAGTTTTTACGTCTCTTTTGTCATTATCTGTTAGTCACAAACGAGCGTACGTAAGTGAATAAGAGAAACACGAGTGTAAATGTTCAGACGTATTATTTCGTACATGCAGACGACAACACCCCTCCCTCCAGTTAAACGTCAAATAAATTTAAGAGGTCGTATGTAATTTAAGAAGCTGACGTATTAAAATTACTGTGACGTAATTGTTGTAATTTGAACGACTTCAAAAGTTTTTGAAAAAAAAAAAATTGTCGTATCAGTTACTGAACAATTGTTTCTATAAACTTAGTTTTCCGGCAGATATAATATTACAACTGCTATGGAAAAAAAGCGTGCAAATGTCGGTGTAAAAGTAGGTGTAGTTAGAGTAGTAGGGGGAACAGTATTCATAGAAAGGATAGCGGCTAGCGTAGACGTTATCAGCCTAGAATTGGTAGGTTGAAATTATTCGCCTCCAGCCCCCTCCAACTACCACAACCACCACCACCGCCATGATGAAAAAATGTGGCAAAAGGTCTTTTTGATGTGGGGTTGTCTTCGATCAGTCCAAGAATTGTCCAGTCACTGCTCCCACAGTCACACTGGCGTTGATATTTCATCGATCATCCATTTTAGTACACTGAGGAAGGTGCAGCCACAAGGTTGGAATCCTCGGGGACCAAACAAATTCTCCTTTGTAAAATTAGCGTGATTTTATTATTACACTACTCTCATCTCCCAACTATTATTTTTTGCTCTTTAAGTAGTTAACTGACCAATGATGGTGAAGTAACGGTAGAATTAATCATGAGCATCTAGTCACTAACGGAGACCGGTTTAATAGTAAAAAAATCTCCCGTAAAATGAGGAAACAGATACTACACAATGATCCCGGTGAACTCGGTGGGGCATTATTTACCTGACCTCCCCACTAAGGCAGGATGAGACGCAGGATCGGTTTTTTTTTTGGGGGGGGGGTTAAGTGCATACGGGCCAAGGACAAAAATTGCCCCGTCCGCGCGATCACTGTCACGCTGGTGTCGATATTACAACGACCTTACCTCTCTTCATGCAATCAGGAAAGTGCCGCCACAGGATTGGAATCCTTGGATCAGGGCGCCTTCTGTCATCTAAAATAAAGAGAGAACAGATACTATACTTTAGTCCCGGACAAAAATTCCGTTTCAGGCTGTAGCGTTCATATCTCTCATAGTCTTAGAAAAGTTAAGAATCCTTCTCCCAATCACCAGTGATCGATTGTGGACGCATTATTTTATAAAATTCCTATATAATTACTCTTTTACAAACATTCCATTTTTTTACCTTTCTTTTTGTGATGCAAATTCAAAAGTTATTCTTTTTCTTTTTTTTTATTTTCGCTGTAATAAAACTCTGTGGGCGTGAGAGTGTATAGTAGCAGCAAAAACGAAATTTACTTGCTTCGCTTGATGACTTCCAGTCTCAGGCAACACCATCGTCTGCTCTCAATCAATTCCATAAACGCGCCTTTCGAACCTTTTGCCTTAAAAAAAAACTAAATATCTCTTTCCTACACCGAAATAAATCAAAATATATATATTTTTTTTAAATCTAGTTTTATAACTCAAACTTTTATTATAAATTCAACAACAAATAATCTTTAAAAATTAAAATGGACACTACTAGACACGACGAACTGAGCACTTTAGCATCGAGAGAACAACCATTTTGAATTCAAAACCAATTAGATGTGCTATGCCAACTAGAGGTCCTACCAGGATTCATTATTGGCGGTCACAATCTTAACAGCCTAAGGTATGCAGATGACACAGAGTTGATAGTATACACAGAAAGAAAGCTACAAAAAATATCTACAGAAGGTAATGAAGAAAAGCAAGAAGAAAGGAGTAAACACCAACTGCAAGAAGACAGCATGCATAGTTGTTAAGATTTATTGTAAATTAATACAATTTGGGTACAAGGCCGAAAAGGGGGAATAGGTTGAGTCTGATCTTCACTATCTTATACCTAACTAATCGGATTCACGACCCATTCACTCGTTACAATTTCCTTATTCACCATAAAAACTCATCCGTCGTCAATCAATCATCCATACGCCATAATACCACATCCTCCCGGAGGGGGGAGGCTAAAAAAAACATCCCAATGAGATGATAAATATTATTTACAATTTGTTTATACAAATCGGATGAATGATCATGAAAGGGTAGGGGTGAACCCCAAAACAAAGTAAATATCAAAACAAAGCAAAAATAAACATAACTGATGTTAGTAGGACCCGTCCAACCCTTCGAAAAGGAGAAGCCACTGTATTCTGCCCTTGGACAAAATCAAGAGGCTCTTTCGCTAAGGGAGAAGGAAAAGAGAAACTATAGACGGGCATGGGAAATCAATAAAGCTGACCCAGATGAAAGGGGGCCAAAACAAATTGGGGAGGTTGGGAATCTCAACTTGGATCATAACCAATGATGTAGCTGGGAGCAGGCCAGGAACAACACTTACTCATATTAACTAGGTACACAAAAGTTTATCTAGCCTAACCAGGGGAGGACCCCACAGGAAACCACCTCGATGTGATATAGGTGCATGGTTGTTAGCAAATGGATGAGCCCAAAGTGCGAATTGCAAATCGGAGATACCAAAATAAAACAAGTGCGGAAATTTAAATATCTGGGAAGTGTTTTAGCAGAGGATAGAAAGGGCGACACTGAAATTCGAAGACATATTGGGATAGTCAAGGATGCATTCAAAAAGCTAAGTAGGATCCTAAAAAAATGGGAAATGCTCGCTAGAAACAAGGAAAAGAGTACTAAACTGCTATGTGATATCTGTCTTCCTGGATGGCAGTGAGTGCTGGACGATCTTCTCAAAGATGAAGAGGAGACTTGAAGGAAGAGAAATGTGGTGCTGCAGAAGGATGCTGAGGATACCGTGGACCAATCATGTGAGTACCGACAGATTTTTGGAGAAAATGGAAACAAAAAGGAAATTAATACCCAGGAAGAGACAGTTGATGTATCTGGGGAATAATGAGGAAGGAGGGCTCGGAAAATCTGATACTCACAGGACAGATAGAAAGCAAGTGGGACAGAGAAAAACAAAGTATATCATTCTTAATGAGCTTGAGTAAATGGGTAGCGGAATAGGGCTTAGGAGAAATAAAAGAAAGACAAAGTTTATTAGGGGCTACAAGGGACAAGAAGTTATGGAGAGCCATATTCGCCTATGTCATGAAAGGATACAACACATAAAAATACCAGGTTATCTTAGCCCAGAAACACACATTACTGCTAGTGTTGCTGTTTTGCAACTGCCCTATACATGGTGCACCTGTGATTTTAGAATAGCTTATGGAGTTTAACAAGAACTTAATGGAAGAGTTCTCGAAGAGTTCAAATTACAATAATTACGTCAAAGCAATTCTAGTACGTCAATTCCTTGTATTTGATAATGCCCTTTTAAATTTTCATTGACATTTAACTGGGAGATCGTTGCTGACACACACATATATATCCTCCACCTGGCACCAGAAGTTGCAGCTTGATCTCAGTTGAAAGCCAATATTTTGCGCGCCTGGCAAACACACCCAGATTAACTCAAAAACAAAACTCTTTATCTCCTAGTCCTCGGTATAACGATAAACTACATCCGGCAGCAAGATTGGAGGATTTTTAAAAGCGTGGCACCACCTCTGAATTGCTGTTGTTCCCAAATTCACCCTGAGCCTCCGGGGTGGCAATACCTGTTAGGATTCCAGCTATTGATTTGGAAATTCTTGCAAAAATCAAATAATTGTCGGATTTTGATGAAACTTTCAGAAATTATTCACAAATGAATTAAATTATTTTTGAAATTTTTTATTTTAGAAAATCTTAGTAAAAATTTTTTTTTAAATGTTACCCTCACCCTGAAATTTCGCAAAATTCTTTTTTATTTCCGGAATTTTTTTATTAGTTATTTCAAACTTTTACTATTCTAACTGAAAAACTGCTCCGAATAGTAAACTAAAAAATGTCATCAAACTATGACATTATTTAATTAGAAAAGCTTTTAACTGCTTTTGTAAATAAGTTATATGAAGGACACTATTGCCCGAACAAATAAAATTGTTTCAATGAATAAATAATTTTTTCATTTTGTAAAAAAGATTAATTATAATAATTTATAACAGTTTTAAAATCGTTTAAAATTCTATATTGCTTTATTTCCTGTATGTGATATTACAATTAAATAGAAACTTAATTTACGAATCCAAAATTGAAAAAATTAATAAACGTCATTTTACTATTCTATTTTTAAAATAATTTTTCATTTTTTATTTTTTCAATTTAATTGTTCACTTTTATCATCTATGCTTGGATTGAAGAAAATAGAAAAAATATTTTTTAGCTAATTTTAATTAAAATTTATTAACTACTAGCAGGAGAGCCCGGCGTTGCCCGGGAATATAACAGTAAGATCAAGTATCGACCATCATAAAGACTGAAAAATAAAATTGACAAAGATTATTGTTTAAGGTTGACGGACATGCATGTCTTAATTAGGTTTTTTTTTTTTTTTTTTTTTTTTAACGAATTGGTCAAACCCAAACACAAACAAAAACATTGTTTTCAATCGTTATGGGTCTACCGATTGAATGGAATTTTATTATAAACAATTGTCTTGTAAATGGAATTTTTAAAGCATTCTGAATGTAAAAATAAAGAAAAAAGTGTGCAAGACAATAGGAAACACTACCTGCCAAAAAAAAAGTGAAGTTTTGTTGAAATCGGTTGAAAAATGTAGGAAATCCGATCCAATATATAAACGAACACACACACACACACACACACACAAACAACCAACCTGGGTTTTATAATAAGTATAACTCGATAACTCGATATTAATAAGTATAACTCGATATGAGTTGTCTCCCTTTCATTAATACCTCTTAATCGTGTTTTCAAATCGATTTCGTACAAAAACAATTGTGTTTTTTCCAATTTTGGTGCTGTCAGAACCACCGCAAGGTAATTTTACGTAGTCCTGGGAAGTTTTGTTGAAATCGGTTGAAAAATGTAGGAAATCCGGTCCAATATATAAACGTACAGACACACACACAGACACAATATGCGTTTTATAATAAGTAAGATTAAGAATTAAAGAATATTTTAATTATTATAAAAAAATTTCCAGATCAATGTGTTAATTTTCTTACTTAGTTATCTTTATTTTAATTTCATCTGTTATTAAATTTTAAAATTAATTTAAGAAAATGTAGTACTTTAAATTCTTTAAATTTTGTTCATAAAGCATCTTAAAACGTAACTTAAAGTCAATAAAATATTAGATAATTGCTGAAAATATGTTAATTTGTAAAAATTATTAGTTAGTTAAAAACGAAAAAAAACATGCAGTCACTTAGATTTCGTACATTTATGTCAATTCTGGTCAACCATACTAGCTATCATCATCTCAGAACTTATCGATATTTCAATAAAGATGAAAGAAAAACATGACCCGTCGTTAAGAAATCCTTGTATATTATTTTCTATGCTATAAGTAATGTTTATTTATAAAACAGATTAATTTAACATTAAATTTACTAATTTTACTCAAATAACGTGTCACAAATATATTTTTTATTTTGGGAAAATTTTTAAAACAGATAATTTTGTTAAATTTTGTTAAAATTAAGAAAATGATCGCTTTTAAGAAAATTTTCTTAAATCGGTCAAAAAGTTGAGATTCTGATCTATTAAATTTTTATTTAAAATACACCAGAATATTTTAATTACTGGAAATAGTAAATTTAATCATTTAGCTTTCAATTAAATTGAAATCTTCAAGAATGCTTTTTCATTTTTAAAAAAATTATTTTAAACCTTAGGTATCGAAAATTTATACCAAAGTAATGCCGTCCTGGGTATGACGATTAACTACATCTGACAGCAAGGCTTTTAATCAGGAGGTTTTGAGGAGCGTGTAACCACCTCTGAATTGCCGGTGTTCCCAGGTACATTCTAACCCGGGGTTGTAGCACCTGTTATGGTGCCAGCTATGGGCAAATAGTTAACCCCCTCAAAGGGGTCAAAACACTATGGAAGTCTAAAAATATGTTTTAATACCAGCAATACTTTTTTTGAAAAATTATTACCAGCAGTACATTTTTGAAAAAGAAAATTATTACCAAAAGTACATTTTTGAAAAAGAAAATTATTACCAGCAGTACATTTTTGAAAAAGAAAATTATTACCAGAAGTACATTTTTGAAAAAAAAAATTATTACCAGCAGTACATTTTTGAAAAAGAAAATTATTACCAGAGGTACATTTTTGAAAAAGAAAATTATTACCAGCAGCACATTTTTGAAAAAGAAAATTATTACCAAAAGTACATTTTTGAAAAAGAAAATTATTACCAGCAGTACATTTTTGAAAAAGAAAATTATTACCAGAAGTACATTTTTGAAAAAGAAAATTATTACCAGCAGTACATTTTTGAAAAAGAAAATTATTACCAGAAGTACATTTTTGAAAAAGAAAATTATTACCAGCAGTACATTTTTGAAAAAGAAAATTATTACCAGAGGTACATTTTTGAAAAAGAAAATTATTACCAGCAGCACATTTTTGAAAAAGAAAATTATTACCAAAAGTACATTTTTGAAAAAGAAAATTATTACCAGCAGTACATTTTTGAAAAAGAAAATTATTACCAGAAGTACATTTTTGAAAAAGAAAATTATTACCAGCAGTACATTTTTGAAAAAGAAAATTATTACCAGAGGTACATTTTTGAAAAAGAAAATTATTACCAGCAGCACATTTTTGAAAAAGAAAATTATTACCAAAAGTACATTTTTGAAAAAGAAAATTATTACCAGCAGTACTTTTTTGAAAAAGAAAATTATTACCAGAAGTACATTTTTGAAAAAGAAAATTATTACCAGCAGTACATTTTTGAAAAAGAAAATTATTACCAGAAGTACATTTTTGAAAAAGAAAATTATTACCAGCAGTACATTTTTGAAAAAGAAAATTATTACCAGAGGTATATTTTTTAAAAAGAAAATTATTACCAGCAGCACATTTTTGAAAAAAAAAATTATTACCAAAAGTACATTTTTGAAAAAGAAAATTATTACCAGCAGTACATTTTTGAAAAAGAAAATTATTACCAGAAGTACATTTTTGAAAAAGAAAATTATTACCAGCAGTACATTTTTGAAAAAGAAAATTATTACCAAAAGTACATTTTTGAAAAAGAAAATTATTACCAAAAGTACATTTTTGAAAAAGAAAATTATTACCAGCAGTACATTTTTGAAAAAAATATTACCAAGAATACATTTCTAGAAAAAAAAATTATTACCAGCAATACAATTTTGGAAAAAAATTACCAACAATAAAAATCTTGTCGGCATTAAATAACCCATTGAGGATGAAATGCCGTAAAACAAAACGAAACAAAACCGAATTAATGGATATACCCATTTAACTATATCTCCCAGGGTTATTAGCCTTTAAGTGAATGTAACGAGTCCTACTGGAATTCAAATTCAGCTTTTTGATTTCTCATCCGCTATCCATTACACCATCCGCATATTCATTCAACCACAACGAGACTTGCGTAAATTGGAGTCAATGATGATGTCATCGTCTGTTTTAATAGCAGTGAACACGCATGCGCAAGAATCAGCTGAGATTGCAAATGACAACAGCTGCGTTGGCAGATTTTGTTTTCTTTCCTTACAATGAAGCTGGAGTATTATAATGCAACAACAGATTTTATTATTATTGTTACTACTACTAGTACTAACTCCTCCCCCGAATGAACAAAATGGCTGAAGAGTTCAATAAACGTTATACGAAACTGTTTGATCAATTGTTCTCATTAACTAATCAACTAACGCAAATTTTTAAGGTGAATACGATCATCATCATGTTACACTTCAATTGCAGTTCATTCACGCTGGCTGCCTTTCATTCGTTTTGACGGATTGATTACCACTACAGCCATTTTCTCAAGATAAAGCGACTTTTGTACAAAGACTTGAATTTGTTTATATTGTATGCAATTTTTAAAGATAGCTTGAAAAATACAGTTATGCTGTAGAAATAAAATTAAATATTATGTTTATTTACACTATTTACATTGTTCAGACTATTGTCCTCTTCTTTATTGTCATATTCACGGCGTTTCAGCGTTGTACGCTCCGACCTTCTTCAGGTGTTATACGTTGGAATTTTGAACCGAACACCATATTTCGTCCATTTCGAGTAGATTGTTCTAGTTCCACGTGCCATGCCTTTTCTGGATATCTCAGTTTCAGTTATTTTCCCTTTAGTAACTCAACTCTCCAATATGACAACAAAGATAAGGACAACAGTTCCAACAGTGTAAATAGTGTACAATAGCTCATCTCAGAAATAGAGACAGCTATCGAGTATATACATTATTTCTTTTATTTTATTTTCAGTTTCAGGTGTGTGTGTGTGTGTGTGTGTGTGTGTGTGTGTGTGTGTGTGTTACAGGAATTGTTGGTAATACATTTGAACGGACATAATTTTCTTGAAGCCATTCTTAATGAGACAGTTGCTTTACTAATTAGGCTATTTTTTATGTGCTTATATTTTATTTTTATTTTCTTAATTCGCGCTGTAAAATATTAGAAAAGCTGTCTCAATCATTTTGCTTATTATTATTATTATTATTATTATTATTTTGTTTCCTTTGATTTCGGGTGTATACTTTTTTTCCGGGTCCCAACCAGAGACCTAAGGTCAGAAATGTCATCATGACATTTTCCCTGAGCATTTTAAAAAATAAATAAAAAATAACATCACACACATTTTAAATAGATAAAGCCCTTCGTAAGGGGTGGGCTGTACCTTTGGAATCATTTTTTGCATTTAAGGCTTGGGCTACCAGTGATCCCTTCATTGAGTTTATCGAAACCTTTTCCAATGAAACTGAAAAAATTTAGTGATTTTAAAAGTTTTAATTTATATTGATTTTAACGTAACACGAAAACATTGTGAATTTAAACATTTTTGTTTTAAGTTCAGTTTAAAATATCTCCAAAATTGTGCGAATTGAGGAAATCAATTTTATTTCTTCAAAATGCCAAGGTATCAGTGTTAAAATCAGAGGTTTCGTGACGTGAGAGTTTGAAGTTCCGCAAAGTTTGTGATTTGAAGAAATCATTTTTCATCCTGAACTGGAATGTCGGGTCAAAATCACAAACCAAATCAAATCAGTCTTTTGGTCGAAATTGAACTTATAGCACAAATCTGTTAAAGTGAGGTTTTGAAGTTCCATGGAGTGAAATGAGGAATTCAAAGTTATTTCTTAAAAATAATCATTGTTGTTTGCTAAGCTGGAGTTGAGGTCCCTTTAGTTTTGAGTCGGAGCCTCAAATAACCTATCACGGGAGCTCGCTTAAAAGTCCGGGCAAATGCGGCTTTTAAGCTAGTTTAAAAATAAAAAGGAAATATAAACTTGTCAGTATCAACTAATAAAAATATTTTATCCAGGAAGTCTTATACTCACCGTGAAGAAAGCGTATCTCCAAAAGAGATATAATTTACTGAGACTTTATTAAAGCAAGTCACTATGCAGTAGTCACGTTAAAATAATTCATTGACAATGAATCCATAACCAGACGTTTGTGATCTCTTTATTTTATTTGTACTCAAACATGTTTTACGCTTACTTTCACTGAAGTATTTGGTTAAGTGCGTGCAGTCGGGTATATCTAACAATCTTTCAAAGCCACAAAAGAGCCTAGCATGTTTAGCTGGGTTTATCAACATTAACCTATTAAATGATGTGTCGTCTATACCTGATGCGATGCGCAAAGCATTCGTTTGCTTTCGTCCAGATGGAGAAGGGATGGTCTGCAATGATCCTCACTTTGGACAAAATGCCCTTATAACTGTCAAATAACAAAATCGATGTATCTTCAGCCACCCAGGGTGAAACACCAACTTTAGGAAGTCTCTCTAATAAACGGGGGACGACGGGTCTCAAATGAAAGAACCGAGACACACACCAAACACGCATGAGACCAGAGGGAGTCCAGGTGATCGGTGTAACAGTCCAGAGTATATCCCATGCCCGATGTATACCTCCAATCCAGAGTATATTCCCTGCCCAATGTATACCTCCAGTCCAGAGTATATTCCCAGCCCAATGTATACCTTCAGTCCAGAGAATATTCCCAGCCCAATGTATACCTCCAGTCCAGAGTATATTCCCAGCCCAATGTATACCTCCAGTAGAGAGTATATCCCCAGCCCAATGTATACCTCCAGTCCAAAGTATATTCCCAGCCCAATGTATACCTCCAGTCCTGAGTATAATCCCAGCCCAATGTATACCTCCAGTACAGAGTATATTCCCAGCCCAATGTATACCTCCAGTACAGAGTATATACCATGCCCAATGTATGCCTCCAGTACAGAGTATATTCCCAGCCCAATGTATACCTCCAGTACAGAGTATATTCCCAGCCCAATGTATACTACCAGTCCAGAGTATGCTTTCAACCCAATGTATATCCCCAGTCCAGAGTATACTCCCAGCTCAATGTAAATATCCAGTACAGAGTTTACTCCCAGCCCAATGTAGACTACCAGTCCAGCGTATACTCCCAACCCAATATATATCTCCACTCCAGAGTATATTACCAGTCCAGTGTATAATACCAGTCCAGAGTATGCTTTCAACCCAATGTATATCCCCAGTCCAGAGTATACTCCCAGACCAATATAGATCCCCAATCCAGACTACATTTCTAGCCCAATGTAAACCGCCAGTCCAGAGTTTACTCCCTGCCCAATGTCGCCCCCCAGTCGAGAGTTTATTGCCAAAGCAATGTAGATACCCAGTCCAGAGTATACTCCTAGCCCAATGTAGACCCCAGTCCAGAGTATACTCCCAATCCAATGTAGATCCACAGTCCAGAGTATATACCCAGCCCAATGTAAATCCCCAGTCCAGAGTTTACTCCTTGCCAAATGTTGGCACCTATTCCAGAGTTTATTTCCAGACCAATGTAGATGCCAAACCCAGTATAGACTACCAGTCCACAGTATACTTTCAAGAAAATGTATATCCCCAGTACAGAGTATACTCCGAGCCCGACGTAAATCCCCAGTTCAGACTTTATTCCAAGCCCAATGTAGATGCACAGTTCAGTGTATACTCCTAGCCCAATGTAGATGCCCAGTCCAGTGTATACTCCTAGCCCAATGTAGACTCCCAGGCCAGAGTATACTCCCAGCCCTATGTAGATCCCCAGGCCAGAGTATACTCCCAGCTCAATACATACCTCTAGTCCAGATTATATTCCCAGCCCAATGTATACTACCAGTTCCGAGTATACTTTCAACCCAGTGTATATCCCCATTTCAGAGTATACTCCCAGCCAAATGTAAATCCCCAGTCCAGAGTATACTCCTAGCGCAATGTAGAACCCCAGTCCAGAGTATACTCCCAGCCTAATGTAGATCCCCAGTCGATAGTATACACCCAGCCCAATGTAAATCCCCAATCCAGAGATTACTCCTAGCCCAATGTAGGCCGCCAGTCCATAGTATATTCCCAGCCCAGAGTATGTTCCTTGCCCAATATAGACTACCAATCCAGAGTATACTTCCAGCAAAATATATACCTCCAGTCCAGTGTATATTCCCAGCTCCATGTATACTACCAATCCAGAGTATACTTTCCACCGAATGTATATCCCTAGTCCAGAATATACTCCCAGCTGAATGTAGACCCACATCCAGAGTATACTCCCAACCCAATGTAGATCCCCAGTCCAGAGTATACTCCAACCCAAAGTAGATCTTCAGTCTTGAGAATACTCCCAGCACAATGTAGACCCCCAGTCCAGACTATATCCATTCCACAGTATGCTCCCAAACCAATGTAGACCACCAGTCCAGAGTTTACTCCCATTCCAATGTAGACCCCCATCCCAGAAGATACTCCCAGCCCAATGTAGATCCCCAGTCGAGATTATATTCCCAGTCCAGTGTAGACCCCTTGCCCAGAGTATACTCCCAGCCCAATATAGACCCCTGCCCAGATTATATTCCCAGCCCAATGTAGATCCCTAATCCAGATTATACCTATCTAAATTGTGTAAATGGATGGTAGAACAGAGTTTATAAATGATGGCAAAAAAGACCAAATTTACTAAGAGCTACAAAGAACGGGAAATTGTAGAGAGCCATGATCGCCAACGTCCTGAAGTTGCATGTCACATATAAGTAAATTAGCTGCTGAGGAATGAGCTTGGCCAGATCTAACCAAGTCACGCTATATTCTTGAATGGATACCCACAAGGAATTGTGGAGGGTCATGCCAGGTGCACAGTGACCCTATGACCACAGCAGGCCTGACGATTGCATATAGCATAAAACAGACTGTCGCCTCTAAGTGTTGACTTCTATGTTCACTATTTACACACGCTCTATCTCTGATATTGAGCACTTTATTCTATAAATATAGCACACCTTAAGACTATATTTCGTTTTTTATATATATATATATATATATATATATATATATATATATATATATATATATATATATATATATAAATGGTCTAGAGTTGTATAGCCAGACATAGGGTCTTCCAGAAGCCACCCTCTTGAACCAGGACAGCACTACCCACCTCAAAGGGCTTAATGCAAGCCTCAGTGTTGAGTCTGACCTGTGGGAAGATGAATGGAGGCACTAGAGATCACTCCAAACATCTTCGTAATCACCTTTAAATTCATCCAACGCTTTCTGAATTCTCTGCATTGTCCTCAGATTGACATACAAGCACTCTGAAATGTTCGTATTGGAGCTTCCAGTGCGAATGCCAAGCAGTACAGTATGCCGTTTCTAAATTTCTGTCGTCATAGTGCTCGTTTTCTCACAGTAGAAGTCCAACTGAACCTATTATACTGCGCAGTCGACAAAACCAAAAACCAAATATGTGCATGCACGAAATTAAAATTATAAAATGGCGATAATTTACCCATCGCACCCTGTATTTGAGTTTATGATTTCTGAGATGAGTTCTGATATATAATAAAAATTTTATCGTCTAAATGTTTATGTTATTGTTAAGAGGAAAGAACAAAGTATTTTTTTAATTATTTAAAAAAAAATTTTCCTTCTTTTTAGAACATTCTAAATTTTGATTAAAAAAAACCTTGTTTCTCTTTGTGTCAGCGGAATTACTTAAATAACATAAAATTTCAGCGCGTTTTTTTGTTCTGTATGACAGACATTAATTTGGAAAATCTTGCAAAAATAAAAATAATTGTTGGATTTTAATGAAACTTTCAGAAACTATTCACAAATAATGGAAATTATGTTTTCCTTTTTTAAAGTCATGACAATTTTTTATATATTTATTATCCCCCCCCCATTTAAATTTTGGACAAATTATATCAGTTAAAAGCACAAGGCTTTGAGGAAACCAAATCATCTCTGAATTGTATCATAAAAAACTCAATAAAACAAAGATATTATTTAATTTCAAATGTTTTTAATTGCTTGTATTTGTTTTAATGAATATTGATAATATTGTCTGAAAGCAAAAAAAAAATTTCCATGAAAAATGAATTTTTAAAACTATTATTTGTATTTCTTTAAATATTTTATTATTTTTACATTAAATGTTGTTAATTCTTCTAAAATTAGTGAAACGTTTGTACAATTTAGTCAATTTGTTATTAAGTAGATCTATAATTTCAGATTATAATTTCTGAAGCTTCTTACAAACTAACAAACACTAGTATATAAAAAATATAATTTGTATCCATAAAACGACTGTAATTCTAATGTACGGAAGACCAGAAATATCATGAATGCAATAAAAAAAAGTCATGTGGATTGAGTTTCTGTCTAGTATTTAAGGGTTGTTCTCCACTTTTTACAGCTTTATTTTTGCAAATTGTTCGTGCGAAACACTTGGGGAGTATTTTATTTTTCGTTTTTGTTTAAGAAAAAAAAAATTTAAGACAATGTCGTCTGCTAAGTGTTGTTGTCGTCACCCGGGTCACGAGATGTTAAAAACAAAACAAAGGACATCAAGCCATTGTTCAAGCATAGGCTTGAAAAATAATAATAATCCATATTAAGCCCTTATTTCATTACAAATATTGCCCCTTTTTTTCACTCTTTGATCTTATCTTGTAAGCGGTGGGATTTACAAGCTGATGAGAGCTTGTTCTATCGCTGGCAGGCTGGCCTTTGACCTAGATATGTCAAAGTCAATTTGGTTTAAATTTCCTTATCGCTGGTTTATTTTTTATTTTATTTTTTTTTTTAATCTTATCAAGCAGATCTGAATTGACTTTATTTAAATTGGGGGGGGGGGGCTATAGGGTCCCTCAAACAGTTGTGCAGTGCCTGTATTTTAATTTGTTTTATAGTATTTATAATTTCTCCAGATAGTATCAACAAACTTATGGTGAAAGCTACATACTAAAAAACAAAATAAAAAAAAATTGGAATACTGAAAGTTTTTTATTTTTACTTTATTACGAAGTACTACATAAGCTGGTTCACTTAAAAATGTCAATTCCGTCCTTCCGTATGATAACTCGAATCTCTCGTTTGTTGTAAATATATGATGAATATCATCATTCAGCACTTGTCAATCGCCAACAATGTTAAGATCGGCTCCCTTTCATTTTAAACAACTTTTTTCCGCGAAGAAATTATGTAAAAGTTTCTTTCAAAATATATTAAATAAACTTTAAATTTTCTAATTTTTTTTCAAATAGATTTTGAAAAACGTATAATTGATTTTTGGACGAGTTTTAAACGAGGAATTTAACTTAGTTTACAAAATTTAAAAAAAAATGGTCGACATGAGTTTTTAGTAATTTCGCTGCCAAAAAAAAAACAAAAAAAAAACAAGATGTTTAACTAAAATTTCGGACATGCTAAGAATGAGTAAAAAATTTCAAAAAATAATCAAAAAATACTTTGGTATTTCTTCTTAATAATGAAATATACATTTAAGATGAAAAAAATAATTTCATCAAGTTTCAGGCCATTCTTGTCATGCTATCGATTTTCATGAAGGGACCTAAATAAATATTTGTTGTGTAGTAAAACGAGTGTTTTTTTCTTTATAAGGCTGCTGACGTAGACAATAAAACAATAAAACAAATGAAACCTTTTACTGACTTATTCAAACGAATGTTTGATGTATTTACAAACAAAAGACAAAAAACGTTGATTTTTATTTATAAAAACGACATTAGGGATTCATCCACAATGACCGATTTTCATTGGTCAAGACAAGTTGTCCAGATAAAAAAAAAAGCATTCACTTCCGGTTCAACATTATTAAGTATTATTTTCCCACGGGAATACTGACTGCTGCTCAAAAATTATATTCATGCATGTAAGTAATTACCTCCAAACATTCGTTAAAAAAATGAGCATACATGATAAAAAATGCCCAAAACTTAATAAAAACAATGTTTTATCGTCAATATCTTTATATTATTATTAAGAGGAAAGATCAAAGGATTTTTTAATATAAGTTTTTTTTTTTTAATCTTTTTTAGAATCTTCGAAATTTTGGTTGAAAATCTTGTTTCTCCGGTGTTAATGCTGTACAATAAATTAGTATGGTACATTTTAGCGTCTATTTACGGAGAAAAAACACCGATTTTAAAATTGTGGTAAAAATCAAATAATTAAAATAATTAAACTTTCAGGACTTATTCACAAATGAATGAAAGTATTTTTAAATGTTTTTTTTTTGTTGAAAATCCTTGTAAAATATTTTTTTCTACATCTGTTAATAGTAATACCGACTTATTTAATTTTATGAGATTTCGAGAAATTCTTTTTTGTAGCGCTTAATGTTTATAGTTCTCGGAGAATTTAAATCATGGAATTTTTTTTTTTTTTCAAATAGGATACTCACTTACAGAAAATCTACTTTGAATAGTAAAATGAAATTAAGACATTATTTAATTAGAAAAGCTTTAAACTGCTTTTATGTATTATTATGAGCACTAATTGTCTTAAGAAAAAAATTCAATAAATAATGAATTTTTACAAGAATTGTTTTAATTTTTTTATTTTAATAACAATAATTTATAGTTTTAAGTCTTTTAAAATCATATATTAATTCGTAGCAGTCAAGTTTCTTATTAAATTAAGATTGTATCTACTAATCATAAATAGAATATCTCATTACAATTCAATGACCCCCAATATTTAAAAATAATTTTTAATGTATTTTTTGTGTATAAACGTGTTTTTGTAAATACGGATGTCCGAAAGCGACATTATCAGAAAATAAGAGCAGTAATTAGACTAAAGTTTAAATTTATTGGTAATTATCTAGCTTTTCCTCAACGAGTGTATTCTTAAGTTAGACTATAAAGCCAAAGTACCTAAAATTCAATAAAATATTAGTTTGCTTCGAATATTTTAATATAACTGAGTAGTTAAAGTAGGCGTTCACGTTATAATCGTCAAGTAATTGCTACAGTTATATCCCCCTTAGAAAAAATTCCCAAACAGAAGTATGTCAACTGAGTTGCCAGCACCTTATATAAACACCCGCCTCCGTGTTAAAAATGCATTTCTGATATTTTATATAATAGTTATAGAACTACCACCCAAACATCTGCAAGGATAAAAAAAAAACGGTGATTATCTCCATTTGGTCGAGGTGAAGTTACGTGGGTCACGTGACAACCGCTTCATAGAGTGACCACAATGGTCAGTCCTTCAGTCAGCTACCAGGAGCAACTTACACCACTGTAGCGCCGTTTTCCTAAGGAAATATATCCTCACCAGTTATAGAAAATATGTCTGGCTCGCAGTCCTCAATGTATGGAAAACCCAGGAATCGCCGTTTCTCGTTTGTGGGATATGCCTTGGATAGCGACATAGTAGATGCATCCGGACAGCTCGCCCCTGGAATACTAAATAAGGCTTCTCCAAAAACAGATAAGAATCTCCGGCAGCTCCCGTTCCCGTTGAGAATTATTATACGTAAGACTCTCTTTTTTACAACCTCTCTTCACTCTGCTTCTTGTTGCATTCATGCTATAATTTATATGTGTGGAAGACATATAAATATGTACATATATAATTTTGTGTATGGCTTAGCGGTATAAAACTCTCTCTGAAAGCAAAGCATGTCTGTCATTCCTTTTCTTTCAGCTGTTTTGTTCCGTCACTGAAATAAGCTGTTATGATATCATCGATATAATAATGCCCGTAATGGGGGAAATGGAAATGGTAGAATATTCACTTTCTTCTATAGCGCATCCATTACAACGAACTTTACAAAATTAAATCGATTGGTCTATGACTTTCTTGGAAGGAAGATGTTATCCTATTAAGAATCAGAATAGAAACTATATCACTCACCCACTTCTCTTACAAAATGAACATTCGCCTGGGCGTATATACCGTAAATCGTATTCTAACCGATTGTAATAAAGTGGAAAGTAGGTTTATTTTGCATAATCTGTTAACACATATTCATCAGGACGTTGAGATATATATATATATATATATATATATATATATATATATATATATATATATATATATATATATACAGTATGGTGGCTGCTTCGGAATACGGTGCATACGTATATATATACATACAATATGGTGGCTATATATATATATATATATATATATATATATATATATATATATATATATACAGTATGGTGGCTGCTTCGGAATACGGTGCATACGTATATATATACATACAATATGGTGGCTATATATATATATATATATATATATATATATATATATAAGCGAACATAGACGTCAACACTTAGAGCCGACAGTCTGTTTCATGCTAGACGCAATCGTCAGGCCTGGCTATTGCATCTAGCATGAAACAGACTGTCGCCTCTAAGTGTTGGCTTCTATGTTCGCTTTTATATTTACACACGCCCTATCTCTGATATTGACCACTTTACCCCATAAATATAGCACATCTTAAGACTATATTTCTTCATATATATATATATATATATATATACAATATGGTGGCTATATATATATATATATATATATATATATATATATATATATATATAAAGACACACACAATATGGTGGCTATATATATATATATATATATATATATATACATACAATATGGTGGTTATGTGTATATATATATATATAAATACAATATGGTGTGTGTATATATATATATATATATATATATATATATATATATATATATATATATATACACACACACAATATGGAGGCTATATGTATATATATAAATATATATAAAATATGGTGACTATATATATATATATATATATATATATATATATATATATATATATATACAATATTCTGGCTACTTGCAGCGCCGTGTCACATATCACAGAACACCTTTTCCTGTTTATGATTGGGTTTCCGGTTCCTTCTAACGTCTACATTAACTTTATATTTCTAGCGTCTCTTAAAACTCTGAAATGTTATTTACAATTTAACTTTTCATCAACATGAGTAGATAGGTTTTCATATCACCCAGTTCAAACTCCTTTCCAGTCTTTTAAACAGGAATAGAGGTTTATCCCTTGTTTCCTGTTTTGGATTGGGTTTCCGGTTCCTTCTGACGTCTACTTTAGTTCTATATTTCTAGCGTCTCTTAAAACTGTGAAATGTTATTTACAATTTAATTTTTCATCAACATGAGCAAATAGATTTGCATATCGCCAGGTTCACACACCTTTCCAGTTTTTTCAACGAGAGTAAAGGTTTATTCCTTGTTTCCTGTTTAGGGTTTGTTTTTCTGGATCCTTCTAAAGTATACTTCAACTTTATACTTCTAACGTCTCCGCCTAAACTCTGAAATTTTATTATTTTTTTCCTCAGTAGGACTAAATTCGTTTATCGTCTGTCTCACACTCCTCCATGGTCTTTTGAATAGGAATAGAGGTTTGTCCTTTGTTTCATATTGAGGATTGGGTTTCCGGTTCCTTTTATACTTTCCCCCTTCTCTTTCACTTCCAGTAGCCACTACTCAATCGTAACAAGACAAACTTACGAGTCAGGTGTCCAAATTGATTTTCTAAGGGTGACTTAGATGTGGCACAAAGCCGAAAGCTATATCAATTAAGACTGAATAGAGAGTTTGAAACTGTTATCAAATCTACCGATTTCACTGGAAAGGATTTAAAAAAAGAGCAAATGAAATTATTATTCCCTTGACATGGTATAAACCATTTCCGAAAATGCGAATCCCACTTTATAAAGAATGGCTTCGTTTTTAAAGAATAGAACCGGGTTTTCAAGCAATAAGAAATGTAGTATTAGGTTGGTGCAAAAATAATGACGTAATAATGTCGTTTTTTGACGTATTTTTTAACGTCAAAAAACGACACTATTGCGTCATTATTTTTGCACCAAACTAATAAATAAGTGAAGGTATTGACCATAAATTTTCGATAGTGCATTTGCCGCCATATTAAACACACTTATTAACAGCGAAATCCCTCAAAAGACATTCATCTACCCCAGTGTTTTCCCAACCAGGGTCCCCTTTGGACATACACATTTTGTCAACGGCACCCTGTCAAATTAAATCTCAAATATTATACTGAATTCATCTTTCATAGCAAAATAACTGTTGGGGGCGGTGTTCTTTCTCAGGAGCAGGTTATGGGGCTAATTAACTTATGGGCTGCAGAAAGCGTTTAGTTCCTGTGGCTATCTCATAAAAGATAGTAGCAGTAGGCACCTCAAGTCGGTGTAATGGTTAACAGGCTTGTCTCGCTAGAACAATTACGATTGAATAGTGAGTTCCCCTTCTCTTTCACTTCCAGTAGCCACTACTCAATCGTAACAAGACAAACTTACGAGTCAGGTGTCCAAATTGATTTTCTAAGGGTAACTAAGATGTGGCACAAAGCCGAAAGCGTGTCCTCATGGGGGCGCCACCCTTTCGACCTTATCTCACATCTAAGTTATGCTCAGAAAATCATTTTGGGCACCTTGACGCGGTATAATGGTTAGCAATCTTGTCTCCCTATATCAATTACGACTGAATAGAGAGTTTGATCCTTACTGGGTGCCCCATGCATTCGGTCTTGTGCCACATCTAATCTACGCTTAGAAAATCACTGGGGGCACTTCTTCGTGATGTAATGCTTAGCAATCTTGTCTTGATACGTCAATCACAACTGAATAGAGATTACAATTCTCACTTAGTGATACGTACTTTCGACCTTGTGCCACATCTAGGCTACGCTTAGAAATTCATCTTTGGCACCTTAACGTGATATAATGGTTAAACAAGCTTGTCTCTCTAGGTCAATTACGACTGAATAGTGAGTTCGATTCTCATTGGGTGCCCCATATTTTGGGCCTTGTGCCACATCTAAGCAATACTTAGAAAATCATTTAGGGCGCTTCGACGTGGTATAATTAGCAAGCTTGTCTCGCTAGGTCAATTACGACTGAATTGTGAGTTCGATTCTCATTAGGTGCCCCATATTTTTGGCCTTGTGCCACAACTAAGCAATGCTTAGAAAATCATTTAGGGCGCTTCGACGTGGTATAATTAGCAAGCTTGTATCTCTAGGTCAGTTACGACTGAATGGTGAGTTCGATTCTCATTGGGTGCCCCATATTTTTGGCCTTGTGCCACAACTAAGCAATACTTAGAAAATCATTTAGGGCGCTTCGACGTGGTATAATTAGCAAGCTTGTCTCGCTAGTTCAATTACGACCGAATAGTGAGTTCGATACCCGCTGAATGCCCCATAATTTCGGCCTAGTGCCACATCTAAGCTACGCTTAGACCATCACCATAATTACCATTTATACTATGAAAAACCTGATTTTTTCATATTTCTCGTGTATAATGAGACCCCAGCTTCTGAGTAATTCTTGTAGACCTAGTCAAATATTGCAGTAGTGGACATCACCCTTAACATATTTTATAGCCAGTGGTCTTCATTATTTTTTTGTACAAAGCTAGCCCCAAAACTACTTACCGTAAAAATATCTAATACGAAAATTTAGACTCCATGATTTTCACGTTCATGTCTGACTATGGTAGCTCCTTTACCCTGGGATTGCCTCCTACGTAGTCTGAGTTTCTTCCCTTTCGTAGGTACGTGAAGAGCAAAACCTGATCTACTTAAAATCAACAAATCTTACTTATTATAAAACGCAGATTGTGTATGTGTGTGTGTGTCTGTGAGTTTATATATTGGATCGGATTTCCTACATTTTTCAACCGATTTCAACAAAACTTCACAGGACTACGTAAAATTACCTTGCGGTGGTTCTGACAGCGCCAAAAATTGGAAAAACACAATTGTTTTTGCACGAAATCAATTTGAAAACACGATTAAGAGGCATTAATGAAAGGGCGTCAACTCATATCGAGTTATACTTATTAATATCGAGTTATCGAGTTATACTTATTATAAAACCCAGGTTGGTTGGTTGTGTGTGTACGTTTATATATTGGATTGGATTTCCTACATTTTTCAACCGATTTCAACAAAACTTCACTTTTTTTTCTTTTTTTGGCAGGTAGTGTTTCTTATTGTCTTGCACACTTTTTTCTTTATTTTTACATTCAGAATGCTTTAAAAATTCCATTTACAAGACAATTGTTTATAATAAAATTCTATTCAATCGATAGACTCATAACGATTGAAAACAATGTTTTTGTTTGAGTTTGGGTTTGACCAATTCGTAAAAAATAAAATAAAATAAAACTAATTAAGACATGCGTGTCCGTCAACCTTAAACAATAATCTTTGTCATTTTTATTTTTCAGTCTTTATGATGGTCGATACTTGATCTTACTGTTACATTCCCGGGCAACGCCGGGTTCTACTGCTAGTAGCTTATATAATTTGAGAATTAATAGACATTTTTCGATATAATGAGGAACACAGCTAAAACATATGCGACATAGATACTTACCAAACAAAAGGGGTGCTGCTGTAAAAGGAAAATAACTCAGCAATGTAAATACGTGCGAATTAAGATGAATACAAATCAGAAAGAGGATGAATAAAGCATTGTTAATTTATATAATGTATTTTTAAGCGGCACATACAGTGAAATGACGTTCTGCTGATCATGTAGCAACAGAAAGAAATAATCAAGGCTACTGGAGGCAGGCGAAAGGAATTTACCTGTACCGATAAGGTTAGCCATAGGTACCTGGGAAAATATTGGCCTGTCACCGAAAATGCATGAATCTTAACACTCCCAGAAAAAATTTACCTACGTCATTTTTAACCTCTTCAAAAAAGTAACCTATGTATAATAAGACTTCCTATATTTTGCATAAAAACCTCACACTATAGTCGAGTATATACCGTAGTTCTCACCATATTTAATTCTGGAATTGTCAGGGGACTTGTGTGCCAAACAGGATTGTTTAGGTGTGAGTCTAATGCTAATAACCCAATCATTGGAGTAAATCAGTATTTCCCAATGTGGGTAGTAACTCCACTCCGCTGTGGACTCTGTTATGCTGAAAGAGGGCACTGGAAGTTTTTATTTCATTTGTGTGTAAGGGCGGTGTGCATTTATCCATGTTTTATTTTTAAATTTTCAAAAATTATTCAATGTTGACGACAAAAAGGAAAGGTTTAGATACCTTTTAGAAATTTCCTATTTTTTTTTTTTTTTTTTTTTTTTAGCAATGAAAAAAGTTTGATAGCTTCCCACAGCTTTAGATAGCTGTAGAAAGCTATCAAACTGTTCTCCATCGCTTTTCCAACTTCCAATATAGTTGATTGTGGTTTCAACGCAGTTACACAACTTCTTACTAAACGAAGAAGCCGAAGAAATCTACAATTACTTCTAAGCAGCATGGAATCTAAAGTAAGAGCCTTAGCCAGTAAGCACCAAAGTCAACCATCGCATTTAGAACATTGCGATAAGCTATGAAATAAAAGTTATTTTTTTTTTTTAGTATTTTAATTATTGGCATTTATAATAGAAATGAAAACAATATTAAAATTATTTTTGCACTAATACCTAAGTGTTATGTCAGGTCGACCGGAAGTTTCCATCTCAAGAGTCAGGAGTGGAATGACCAGAATCAAATATTTATGCTCCGAGTGGCACTTCCCATAGAACTGAAAACATTCAAAATATAATACAGTGTAACCCGGATATAAGAGACCCGGATATAAGTGAAACTCTGATATAAGATAAACCCGGATATAAGAGAGATTTTCTCTGGTCCCAAATTAGGGCCTGTGTTAATGTAAATAAAAAAGACCAAACCCGGATATAAGAGAAACCCGGATATAAGATACTTCTCCGGTCCCGACAACTCTCTTATATCCGAGTTACACTGTACAAATTATTAATCGACCACTGACAGCGTTCCCTCGTATTTTCAAGGGACTTTTTTTGTGAGTCAGCATCTGCTTAAGGGAAGCTATAAATACAGACCATAAAGCAAACAAGAGCAGTTCGCGAATGGATTATTACACGTTGTCAACTCAATCGATTTACTAATTCATTAAAACATTTCACACTTCTCTGATGTAGATTCAACAATGAATCCAAAGTATGAACTTTCCTCCTTTCAAAGGGTTTAAACTCACCCCAGTGTGCGTCTTGTCTACGAACTTGCAACTTTTCAAGGGGTTTTATTAAACACATCTCAATGTGTGTTTTGTTCATGGAACTTTTCCATTTTTATGGATTTAATTAACACACCTCAACGTGTGTCTTTGTACCATTCCGTTTTCAGGGGTTTATTTAAACACACCTAAATGTGTGCATGTTATTTTTTCCCTCTTAAGCATGTATATGTGAACTTAGCCTTTTTTCAAGGGTTTTATACTCAACACACGATGTATAAAATAATCAAATAAATTGTTATTTGTTGGTGAACAAATCTGTATCTTCTTTTTCATTTTAAATTCACTTGTTTAATCATTTGTGTTGTACGTTGTGACAGAATAATTAATAATTGCTGCTACTATCTTATACTGATTTTCCAAGCATAGCTTAGATATGGCACAAGGCTGAAAGTAGGGGGCACCAAGTGAGGATCGAACTCACTATTCAGTCGTAATTGACCTAGCGAGACAAGTTTGCTAATTATACTACGTCGAAGCGCCCTAAATAGTTGGTTGGTTGGTTGGGTCTTATGGCATATCAACCACTGTGGGTCATTTAATGCCAAATTAATATATATATATATATATATATATATATATATATATATATATATATATATATATGTATGTATACACATACACACACACACACACACACACATATATATATATATATATATATATATATACATACACATACATATACATACACATAAACATATACATATATTAAATATACAGTACTATTAAAAATACAGCTGGCAACATTATTTTTTCAAAAACACATAGCTGGCAACATTATTTTTTCAAAAGCTTATAGCTGGCAACATTATTCTTTCAAAAATATACAGCTGGCAACATTGTTGTTTCAAAAACGCATAGCTGGCAACATTATTGTTTCAAAAACGCATAGCTGGAAACATTATTTTTACCAAAAAACGTATAGCTGGCAACATTATTGTTTCAAAAACGCATACCTGGCAACATTATTGTTTCAAAAACGTATAGCTGGCAACATTATTGTTTCAAAAACGTGTAGCTGGTAACATTATTTTTCCGAAAACATTGTCTAAAGCCTTGTTGTTGGACGTAGTTTATCGTCATACCCAGGACGCGGATGTAGTTTATCGTCATACCCAGGACGCCGCCCTAAATGATTTTCTAAGCATTGCTTAGATGTGGCACAAGGCCAAAAATATGGGGCACCGAATGAGAATCCAACTCACTATTAAGTCGTAATTGACCTAGAGATACAAGCTTGCTAATTATACCACGTCGAAGCGCCCTAAATGATTTTCTAAGTATTGCTTAGATGTGGCACAAGGCCCAAAATATGGGGCACCCAATGAGAATCGAACTCACTATTCAGTCGTAATTGACCTAGAGAGACAAGCTTGCTTAACCATTATATCACGTTAAGGTGCCAAAGATGAATTTCTAAGCGTAGCCTAGATGTGGCACAAGGTCGAAAGTACGTATCACTAAGTGAGAATTGTAATTTCTATTCAGTTGTTATTGACGTATCAAGACAAGATTGCTATGCATTACATCACGTGGAAGTGCCCCCAGTGATTTTCTAAGCGTAGATTAGATGTGGCACAAGACCGAATGCATGGGGCACCCAGTAAGGATCAAACTCTCTATTCAGTCGTAATTGATATAGTTAGACAAGATTGCTAACCATTATACCGCGTCGAGGTGCCCAAAATGATTTTTTGAGCATAACTTAGATGTGAGATAAGGTCGAAAGGGTGGCGCCCCCATGAGGACACGCTTTCGGCTTTGTGCCACCTCTTAGTTACCCTTAGAAAATCAATTTGGACACCTGACTCGTAAGTTTGTCTTGTTACGATTGAGTAGTGGCTACTGGAAGTGAAAGAGAAGGGGAACTCACTATTCAATCGTAATTGTTCTAGCGAGACAAGCCTGTTAACCATTACACCGACTTGAGGTGCCTACTGCTACTATCTTTTATGAGATAGCCACAGGAACTAAACGCTTTCTGCAGCCCATAAGTTAATTAGCCCCATAACCTGCTCCTGAGAAAGAACACCGCCCCCAACAGTTATTTTGCTATGAAAGATGAATTCAGTATAATATTTGAGATTTAATTTGACAGGGTGCCGTTGACAAAATGTGTATGTCCAAAGGGGACCCTGGTTGGGAAAACACTAGGGTAGATGAATGTCTTTTGAGGAATTTCGCTGTTAATAAGTGTGTTTAATATGGCGGCAAATGCACTATCGAAAATTTATGGTCAAGTACCTTTACTTATTTATTATTTATTTATTTAATACTACATTTCTTATTGCTTGAAAACCCGGTTCTATTCTTTAAAAACGACGCCATTCTTTATAAAGTGGGATTGGCATTTTCGGAAATGGTTTATACCATGGCAAGGGAATAATAATTTCATTTGCTCTTTTTTTAAATCCTTTCCAGTGAAATCGGTAGATTTGATAACAGTTTCAAATCAACGGTCAAGTTAAATATTGCATAAATCGTTTCATTGTTAGACGCAAACAATGGACTATCCACAAACACTTCAGTAATGTGATAAAAATAGCAATGGCTCGTTGAAAACAAATGCTGACAGACTGCTCAAGTATTTTCTTCCAGAACCGGAACTTCCTAATAAGAGATTTAAATATGCAGCCGGAAATTATAGATTATAATCCAGTCATTGACGACAAAAACAAGTAAAGATTCCACAAATTGCACTTCGGAAAGGAAAATTTTTGCGGTGATAATTTTTTTTTTTTAAATTTCATTGTAAGAATATGTTTGGGAAAAGCTTTTAGCTCTTCCGCACGTATGTTTTTCTTTTTCTTTTCTCTTTTTTTTTTTTTTTTTTTTAATTAGTCCATACATACATTTTGTAGTAAATGTTGACCTTGAATAAACAAATAGTTTTGCTACAAAAATGATAGAAACTGAACGAAAAGAAATGAAATATTCATTCAGTTCTCGATTATTATAATCTACCTTCCGTTAGTCACCTAAAGGACTGTGGAGTCGAAACACAAAACCTCCGACTCCGATTCCGACATCTCTATTTTTGGCACATCCGACCGACTCCGTCTCCAGCTCTGACTCATCTATTTTTGGCACCTCCAACTCCAACACCGGCTCCGCCTCTGACTCCGCCTCTGATTCCGCCTCTGACTCCGACTCCGCCTCAGACCCCGACTTCTCCATTTTTGGCACCTCCAACTCCGGCACCGCCTCTGACTACGACTTCTCTATTTTTCGCACTTCCGACTCCGACTCCGGCTTCGACTCCGACATTTTTGGCACATCCAACTTCAACTCCGGCTCCACATCTGACTCCGACTTCACTATTTTTAGCAACTCCGACTCCGAATAAGGCTCCAGCTCTGACTACTCTATTTTCGGCACCTTTAACTCAAACTCTAGCTCCGCCTCTGACTCCGACTCTGGCTCCCCCTCTGACTCCGATTCTGCCTCTGACTCCGACTTCTTTTTGGCACCTCCGATTCCGACTCCGTCTCCGTCTCTGACTCCGACTTCTCTATTGTTGGCACCCCCAACTCCAACTCCGGCTTCACCTCTGACTCCAACTTCTCTATTTTTGGCACCTCCAACTACGACTCCGCCTCTGACTCCGACTCCGCCTCCAACTCCGTCTCTCCTTCTGACTCCGACTCCTCTATTTTTGTCGCCTCCAACTCCAACTCTGGCTCCTCCTCTGACTCCGTCTTCTTTATTTTTGTCACCTCCTCCTCCGACTCCCTCTCCAGTTCTGATTCCACTAGTTTTGGCACCTCTAACTCCAACTCCAACTCCGGGTCCAGCTCTGACTCATCAATTTTTGGCGGCACCTCCAACTCCGGCTTCAACTTTGACTCCTTTATTTTAAGCACCTCCAACTCCGGCTCCGCCTCTGACTCCGTCTTCTTTATTCTTGGCACCGCCGACTCCTCTTTATGTAATCATGTGATCTAGGCCTACAAATATCATAAATCCTATGCTCCTAATTTGTGTAGGCCTTTATCATTATAACTGGTTTATATCAAAGACTAAAGTTATTGTGGCTTCCATATACCTATACACTCTAACAGAATTAGAAACATTTACTTATATGCTAATACCCTTGGGAAAGGTCTGAATCCTCTTCTTCTACCACCGGCTATGGGTAAATAGCAGGACAGACTGGATTATATATACTTGAGTGGCAACCGGCCTAGGAGAATAAAAAAACTCAAAACCAGCCTGGTGAGGATTAGGCTTCATCAGGCTAACTTGTCCAAGAACACCACTTCTGTTGTGGCTGCAGTAGACATCGTACTCCTACGGTATAATAATGAAAATAATGGAATGGAATAGAATGAACTCGAATGAAATTCGAACTTGGCTTCTTCAATCCGAGCCGTAATTTAATAAACTACTAGAAAATCCAGACCCCTCTATAGTGTAAAAAAGCAAAAAGACAAAATTTACTACGGGCAACAAAGGACAGGAAATTGTAAAGAGCCATGATTGACCACGCCCTGAAGGGAAGATAACAGAAGGTAATGTAAAAATAGCTTTTCTATGCACTGTGAAACTCAAGCCTTCCTGTGTCACGCTTTATTGCGTTGGTCTAGAACCAAATCTCTAGTGGACCAGTTGCTGTAAAGGTTCGCAATTCGAAATCTTAGTACAAACGTTATATTTCTTTATACGCAAATACCATTGGGAAAGGTATGAATCCACCTTTCCCCCAACTATGGTTTAATTAGTAGGACTTGAATTAGCAAATGAATATTATCTCTAAAAATATCACAATCTAAAAAAATATTTTTCTGGTTTTATAAAGGGTGTTCCAAGAACTTGAACAGATTTTAAATATGAATTAATTTTACGCGTCTAATGATTTCTTTTCTTTCAGATTTAACAACTTATGTCTTTGGCAATGGAAAGATTAACAATCAAACCACGTATTAAATTTTCAAGAGTGCAATTGGAAAAATTTATTCATAAATTCAAACAAACTGGATTGGTGGTAGATGTGAAAACACCATTACGGGGTCGTTTACTCCATTCAGCTGAAAACATTGCTGCAGTGCACGAGAATGTGGCCGAAAATCCAGACCCCTCTATTCGTCATCGCGTGCAGGAACTGAACCTCTCCACAAAAACGTTACATCGTTTCCAGTTGCATTCTCGGTTGGTCGATTATGTTGACCAAAAAAAATCGCGTGGAAAAAGTGCGTGAAATGCCTTTCTGTTTGAACGTCCATTTTTGTAATAGGCTTCAATAACACGTTGTTTAATTGTTGATCTTTCCATGGTTGAAATTGCCAAAGACTTACGTTGTTAAATCTGAAAAAAAAAAAAGAAAAAAATCCCTAAACGCTGAAAATTAATTCACATTTAAAATCTGTCCAAGTTATTAGAACACCCTTTATAACCTGTAGAGGTTTGATAGGTCGTAAAAAACAAATCTCTATCTATAAAAGGCAGGATGTGTGTGTGTGTGTGTGTGTGTGTGTGTGTGTGTGTGTGTGTGTGTGTGTGTAATGAATGCACGGCCGCAATTTTCGACGGATTTGCACCAAAATTTACATGCACATGCTCCAAGTTAGTGGGAAGGCCAAGACCGACGTTGCATTTCCCAACTCCCATCGATAGTGGAAATAATCGATTTTTTCATGCTTCTACGGCACTTTTCATGTAGTTTGCGGCCATTTTCTACTAGCCAAAGTGAGAGCCTAGAGCTGGCTGCCACGAATAGGCAGGAAGATTCTATTGGCCAGCATGAGAGCCAACAGCTGACTGACACGAATGTTAACTAGCATACTAGCATGCAAAAAAAATCGATAGCTGCATTCGTCACAAGTGGGAAAAATTTAAATCTGCATGGCACTTTACACCAATTGGCTCATTCGCTTGCTTAAACTCAACATTGATTCTGATTCCGCAGAACTGGGTTAGGTGTGAAAAAGTATTTGTTGTTAACATTCTTTTTTCATTCGGTTTTTCCAGTTACGAGTCCTTTTTTAAAGCTCATCGTTTTGTGTTCATTTTGTTTAGTTTTTTTTTCGTAACAGATTTAATGTTTAGTATAGAGCTTAGAAAAAATTTCCAGTGTGAGATAGGCAAGAAGTAAGGCATGTAGCAACATCAGCGGCAAAGGGCACCGCTTTAAAAGCAAGGAAGGGCAAAAATATTTTAAGTCAAGCGATAGCGATTGCTGTATGTCGTACGATTTTTGAATCAAGCACCGGCAACGCCGGGCCATGCGGCTAGTGTAAACATATTTTAGTGCAAATCATGATGTAGCTGCTTTTGATCAACTGAAAAGAAAAACAGGAATTAAATGAACTTATGCAACAACGCAATATATGATCAGGTTCTTCGTGCGGAACTCCAAGCAGACTCCAAGATTGACTCCACTCATGAGAGAGATGATCGATTGTTCGAAGACAGTCTCCATATTCCAGTTCATGAATTTCCTTACACATGTTACAGTTTTGCGTGTGGTAGGGATGCAATTAGCAATCATCATCTTGACCAGGCACTCGACAGGCCTTGAAACGCGCACGCTAGTCAGAAAACCAGTTTTCAACCTAAAGAAGTTTAGGCATAAACCTGACGAAACATCTACCGAAAGAAACTTCGCCATAAACCTGAAGATGCATTGGCTTATAGAAACTTCTCCATAAACCTGACCAAGAATCTTTGGGGGAGCAATTTTGCAGGACATTCACGTTGAATTTCCTTCATGAATATTGCTCGAATCTCTCAGCCACCATGAAGATTACAGAGCTATTCCAAATCCAACGTTGCAAAACGTGAAGTGGTAATACGAGTAGATAATATGGAACTGATTGACAGGCTGTCTACCAATGGGCGTTTTCTGCACGCACATTTGAAAAGTGTGATTCGACTGAATATAATCCCTGCGCTGCTATTGTAACGGTTATCTGCTCGTAATGTAAAACTGACGAACCCAGTTCAAGTTCCGTCCAAATCTGTTGCATTTATTTCGTCCTAATTCCGTGTACGTTATATAATCATCCTTAAGCTTAATGTCAGTAGCCATCCACCCGTTCATGAAAAATTACAAAAATCCTTGTAACTGTGGGCTTCACAGTTCCAGCAAAGCGGTGTTTGATTGTTTTGCGCATGCGCACATTTACAAGGTGAAAAGTTGGTTAGAGAGTGCGCTATCGCTCCCGCAGTGCCGACCCTGTTGTCCGAGTGTAAGATAGTGTTTATTTTTGATTCAGCGTATGTTGTACTTAAAAACAGTGTACCATATTCTTGAATGTGATAAACTGTAGATGACTATCAACCTTCCAGCTATTCTTTTTAACTCATTGTTTGTTTGTTTTTTTCGGTTGTTCTTTAAAAGATGATTTAGAAAATCTAAAATATTTTGAATCTAAATTATTAGGTTGGTGCAAAAAATAATGACGTAATAATGCCGTTTTTTGACGTATTTTTTAACGTCAAAAAACGACATTGTCACGTCATTATTTTTGCACCAACCTAATAGATCCACATCTGAAAAATCACTTAGAAAATCAATACGGTTTTCAAAAGATGTTTTATAAGACAATTCAGAATGAAATAATTGACTGCTTGCTACAAATATACCATAAGATTGTAAGGACATATATTAATGAAGCTTTGTTTTTAACCGTTATGGCTGATGTGTTATCAAATGTTTCGGAACGCCTCAAATGCTCAACGTTCGACGGTACGTGTTGAATGAAGAAATATTTGAGTTTTGGTAGGAATTCTTTATTCCAGAAAATCAAATTGCAGATAACATATCAAACCGTATTCTAAAACAAGTAGATAAATCCTTCAATGAAATGGACAAAAACTGATAGCTCAGTCATTTCATGGTGCAAATGTCATGAAATGCAAAAAGGAGTTCAAGCAAAAAATAAAAGCGGTTTATAGTAGTGCACATTTCATTCACTGTTATGCACATCAAATTATGCAGTATTCCACGGAACGCAAAAATATTTTCTATAGCATTTTGGTTATTCCACCATTCTTCTCAAGATACCACAGCATGTATACATTCTCAAATGTCGTCTGGGTAGATGCCTACTTGGAAATCTATAACGTCAGGAAGATCGTTGATCTATTTTTTAAAATTAGAATTCACCTAACATAAGGCTCAAAAGTCACACAAGTTTTTTTGGATGAGGTGAGTGATATGAGAATAGGAAGGAGGAAATGGGGATGATATCAATATGGAGGATATGTAACAATTAACCCTTGATTCGAACAGGTAAAAATTGTAGCATTCGAGAAATTATCCATGTGAGAACTTGAGTGAAACTTCCTCCTTATAATTGGAATAAAATTGAATATTCAAGAAAGTGCGTATGTGTTTCGTTGAACAAGACTGACAAATTACATTTTTAAAAATATTTTATTATGTTTTACTTACATACGTGAAAGGGTGTTCTCTTCTGGACTTAATGAATGTAAAAATTGTATTATTATCAGAAATAACACCTTGTGGAGAAATTCAATAGTACACCAGACCAACATTCCCGACGAAAGCATACTCATAGATGCTTACGTTAAACCAATGTTTCTCAATGTTTTTAAGCAATGGCAGACCTAGGAGTAAATGAAAATATCACGGCACACATAGCAAAATTTTTTAAAGGATATTCATTTAAATGTTATGAAATAACACCAGAGATTTAAAAAAAAAATGCACACAAATATAGACTTTATTTCAATGTTTCTTTTTGTTCAGCTGATTTAGCGTGAAACCTGTGCCTGGTGTTTTTTCACGATTTCTTCAATGTTCGTTTGAATGTGCGATAAGCAGACACTCATTTCTTCTTCAGCTGAGAGTAGTCTTTCTCGCTTCTTATTTTTGATGTTATTTAGGGCTGAGAAAACTAATTCACATAAATAAGAAGTAGAAAATTGCAATAAAACAAGTAATGCCTTTATAGCTAACGCGGAGGCACCTGTTTTGCATTAAAATCCCAAATGTGTCACTTCAATTTACTCCTGCCTCAAAAACAAATCTAGTGTCGCTGACAAAACTAACCTGGCCGTTCGTCTCGAAAAGGACCTCCAATCGGTTGTGAACTGGGGCAGGAATTGGCTGGTTAACTTTAACACCTCAAAAACTAAACTGCTCTCTATTAATCACCACAGAGATCCCCCATTAGAATGTCTGACACTCAACATCTCGAGAGCATCTCTCTGCGGCTGATCACATTGTCTGCTGACCTAAGATGGAACAAATACATTGCTTCGCTCACCGCAAGGAAAGTTGGCTCCCTGTGCCGCGCCAGGAAATTTTTCTCCCCGGAATCGATCCTTCAAATCTACAAATCAACCATTCGCCCTTGCATAGAGTATTGCTGCCATATATGGTCTGGAGTCCCTTCTATTTGCCTCCGGGTTCTTGATAAGCTCCAGAGACGGATATGCAATGTAATTGGCTCTGATCTGGCATCTCGTCTGCAGTCGCTCTCTCACAGACGTGCCGTCGATCTCTCTGTCTCTTTTACAAATACTTTCATGGTAATTGCTCCGATGAGCTGCTTTCGCTGGTTCCCAGACTTCATGAATTCAAGCGTCCTACGACGCTGGCAATCCGCTCTCACCCTTTCAGTTTCAACTGTTCAACTCTGATTCTGGCTATATATGTCCAGTTCCGGCTAAAAGTCCGATTTGGGCCGAATTTCCAATTCAGGCCAAAAATTGAGTTCTTCAAATCACAAATTCCGTGAAACTTCAATTGTGTTAAGTTCTTTAAATTACAAACTCTGAAATAAAATTGATTTTCTCTATTCACAACGTTTCAGGAGATCTTTTAAATTGATTTTTTTTCTGATCAATTTGTCTCTCCGATTATTTTTATTGAATTCCTGTCAATGTTTCACCTTTTCTATTGATTCTCTGTCCTTCTAAGCTATTTACAAAGCGCTTAAACTAGTGTTCCAAGTGCTCTGATATTGATGGGTGCAACTTCTTGTTCCACAGTTTTTATTCAGGTTTCTGGATATTATTCCAGGTGTTCGCTTTTGTTTCAGATTTCTTTTGAGCTCTCTTGAAACGGCAACACCCGGATATATTTATGGGGGTTCTTACGCTTTTAATTTTTGGAAATGTTTTTCGAATGTAGCCGGCTGAATTTGGATACTGATCAAAAACTTTACCAAGAATGAAAATACTACTGCTTCTTATAAAACCCAGTATCGGAAAAAAATATGCTAACAATCTTTCTTACAAAAAACAGTAACTTGAAAATAGCTAACGAATGAACTGAAAATGCTTGGAAACTACGCAAAAGCCTTCAAAAAAGAAAAAATTCTTAAGACATTAGAAAAATCGAATAAAAACTTACAAAATATTCCTTGTTTATCATCATTTTTTTAAGCATTTCACTCCAAGCAAGGAATAGATAATTAGTATAAACATTTCTGACTATTCCAAAAAATGTTTTGATTTTATGGTCGGTGCCTAAGAATAGATAATTGGTATAAGCATACCATTCGATACCAGTTTCTGACTATTTTGATGTTTTGATTGTATGGTCGATGCTTAGAGATAAGAATGGATAACATCTCTGTCCAATAATTCTGTAAACATCAGGGATCGATTTTTCAGTGTATCGATATTATGAACAATCAATATTTTATCCACGAAGATTATTCATAGAAAAAATGTTCCTAAATTTTTAACGAATGGACCACTCTTTTTAAATACGAAGCTCGGCTAAAAAATTCACAGGCTGACCAAGATATAAATGTAAGTAGACACACCAGTTGGCAGACAAAAAGCAAGCTGCTGCATTCTGGTACACTTACATGTCTACTTATTATATCTGGGTCAGGCCATGAACTTTTTAAACGAATCCCTTAGTGCCTTTGAATCTTCAACAGATAACATACATTGGAACAAGACCTAATTATATAGAATAAAGGAGGCTGTGGACGAAAAACATTGCTGATTGGTAATTTATTTTCAGGGGTCGACATTCCTCAAACCACAAGAGTAGTTTCAGTAAGCACGTTGGTAATAAAAAGATATCCTATTAATAGCGGAATCTTGTTCCAAAACGAGTGGAATGAAAGATCTACACACTATCAAATGGAAAGTCAGTATCAGTAGCGGTGTCTGGAATATCCATCAAACCCCAATTTTTCGTCTGACTTTAAATTCAACTTGATAGGCAAAATTCTCTATGCACATATGTTTGGAATTCAGTCAGTTTTTCACCATTTATTTGTATTGGTATCGAAATGTCGACCGGTTTACAATATTTGTAGAGGTCAGAAATCATTTGTAATTGTGTTCGATAGGTCACCAATTATTTGTAGCCGATTGGGTTTGTAGATTTACGTTGGTAAACGTGTTCTATCACGTCCGGGTTACCAATTATCTATAGACGAATGTGTGTGGATAAAGCGAAGAAACACGGCTCTACAAATTTAAATAAATGTTTATTATTGAGTATTATTTTTCTTTCAAATTGAAAGAAATTAATTACAAAGATTCTTTGCGAATCAACTTCACGCAAAAATATTTTTGTTTGTCTTTCCTTACCGAATCAATTGCGTCAGTACAGTTAGTACGATAAAAAAAATAGAATGCGTCTACAAGTGAGAATCTCTGTCACGTATTTACGCTGTTTTATGTATGCGTATAATTTTCTAGTAGCTGCATGTCAGTAGTCAGTGAAAGATAGTTGCATTAGCTGCATTAATACTACTGCTAGGAGATTCTAGCAGTAGTATTAATCCAGTACGTGTTGGCAATAATTTGGTTCGTATGTTTTTTATGTTTTTTAACTCAACATCGGTATGCCTTTTTGGTAATATATCATACTCGAATAAAATAAGCGAAAGTGTGAGCAATTAATTAAGATTTGAGAGTGTCAGCTTGTAAACGACGAACAGCAAACTCCTGGTGAGAGGTTCACACTGTCTATTTGCGTATGCCATGGATTGGTGACGTGAGTATCAGGTTTACTGGGCTGGTTTCGGTGGGCATGAAAAATGTTTGCCAATTCACGTGTTACTTTACTGTTCGACCTATCTCCCCACCATACCAGTTCGATAATTTATCATTTCAAATGTCAGCGAGATGCTGGCGTCCTAAGCAGAACGGCCCAGAGGTTAGAATCAAGGATTGATCTACTCGTGCCAGCCAATATTCGAAAGGTCAGCTTGGACAATTTGTATAGGTGCGTTCACACAACTGATTCGACGATAGCAAAACATTTATTAAACAACGTTCAAAGCGCCGGTACCGTCACCATGACACCAAAGGTCACTCTGATTTTAAATCAATTTATATTAAGTCTTAACAACCACCCCCTATAAGCAGAATCCATGGTTGTTAGGCTTGAATATAATTAGCCTTTGATGTTTATTGTTTTGGTAAATTACCCACGCACGCATGGACTCTCCCAGCTATAATAGAAGCAGGTACTGCCTTTTGTAGAGGGAGATTTCCATCACTTATATATATATATATATATATATATATATATATATATATATATACTCCTCCCCCAATACTAAGTATGATTGAGAGAGATATGAAATTAATCCCTCCCTAAACTGTACCATGTCTCTTTAACTACCCTTTTTACACTCTCTGTTAAATTACAAAAACTTACACTACCCATCAATTTTAATTTAATTTTTCGTTTTATTTCATTTTTGGAAGGGCTATCTGATGATCTGGCGTCCTTTAAAAGGGCTCTGGTGAAATAAATTATTATAATGGTACCTTAAAGTGGTCTATTTTTCTTTAAAAGTATATATATATATATATATATCATATAGTAATTCGTCGAGCCAAGAATAATCCTCAACTGAAAGCGGAAAGCACTGGACGGCCGTTTCGTCCTATCTGGGACTCATCAGCAGTGCGCATCCACTACCAAACCCAGACCGTTTCGATACAACGAGTAGGGGCGCTATATTGAGTGTAGTTTGTGTCTTCTTCGTCACCAAGGCCCGTGGTACAGTTAGTATGACGTTTACGTCGTATCGAAACGGTCCGGGTTCGATGCGCACTGCTGATGAGATATGCATTCTGTTGAGGATTATTCTAGACTCGACGAATTACTATAGATTATAATACAAAATAATCAGTTGTATATCCTTGCTAGACCCAGCTAATGCAGTCGTGGTTCTTGGGGCACTGTTCCGAGGTTATCTGAATACTTGAATCACTATCAATGCGGAACTGAGTGAGTAGGGGCGCTACATCGAGTCTAGTTCGTGTTTTCTTCGTCACCGAGGCCCGTGGTGCAGTTGGTATGAAATAAGCACAGTTGTATCGAAACAGTCTGGGTTCGATTCTTGATAATGAATACGAAAAATAATCACTTCAATTCTTAATCTGTCTGTCTATACCATTTATTTGTATATATATATATATATATATATATATATATATATATATATATATATATATATATATATATATATATTGTGTGTATATATATATATATAAATATAAATTGTGTGTATTTAGGCAGCATCTTTTCATTCATACACGTTTCATTAAATAATATAGACAGGTGTTGTCTATTTATTTTATGTAAATGTTTTTCTTAACGTCTGATAATTTTAATAACATTATCGTTGAACGAAAAAAGAAATTCACAATATTGATCCATATTTTTTTAATACAATCTAAGCTTTCGGCTTACGTAAGCCATTATCAAAGATGCCAATTACAACATATTAAGCAATATACGGACACGACAGTTATGATAGACAAATAAATAGACAACACTTGTATATATTATTTAATGAAACGTGTATGAATATATATATATATATATATATATATATATATATATATATTAACCAATTCACCCCAAGCAAGGCGATAATGTATCTAAGACGCAAAGGGGCTACTGTGATTGAAAGAGAATTAGAAAAATTTAGGTGTCGGAAACCCAGTCCTAAGCAGCAAACAAAAGATAAACCTCTACTCCTGTTCAAAAGACCAGGGAAGAAAGTAAACCAGGAAATAGGCGAACCTATCTACTCCTATTGTCTTTATATAATATAGTTCAGTTTAGTCACTGTGCACATTTCTTATTCTAGATTTGAGCTCTAATGCGAGAGAATCGATTAAGTGGCTTTTGTATTTTGATATTCTAGCTTTATAGCAATGTATGCCTTTTTTTTTTTTACTTTCCTGTAGGTTATTCTTTCCGATCTGTATTTTAACACACCTGTACTGAAACAAGAAGGTCAAAAAAAAAAAACAAAAAAAAACAAATTGATTATGTGTCGATCAAGCGCCTCTTTATTTCCAAAATAGAAATTACAAGAATGCTAGCGGGTCGAAAAGGAACGTATATAAAAAATTTTAAAAATTTAAAAAAAAAAGGAAAAATTTGTCAGTCTTTTCGTATGTCTGTGTATGACCACTAAAATATCGTTATCCAGATTTGTATATTTCAAGCTTATTCTCGGATGGACATATCTTAGTCCCAGTTCATTTCAATTATATATACTGGGTATAACAGTAAAATTGTCCAATTATCCCATGGTGCTACACGCACCATGGGATAATTATTCATTTCCAAATGTTTAATATCTAAAAAAAAAAAAACACTAAACTGATTGAGTTACTTTTTGCCAGATTTTCAGATAAGACGTTCAGCCATCTTGACACCATTTGTCGTAAGAATCACTGAAAAATCCTTTGAGTTATTCAGCTAGAAAGAGAACATGTTAAAATCGTTTTGTGTCAGCTCCACCATGTCTTCCCAACTGAGCAACGGTAAGAGGAAAAAGATAATTCAGGTCTTTAGTAATGGTACCAACATTCATACTCTGGCTTCAATCTTCAAAGTCTATTCAAGAACTATCAAGAGAACGGTGAATAACTATCTATATATCTGAGATGACGTATTATGATTACTTACATTATTTGTATTAATCAGACTGTTATCCTCATCGTCATTGCCATATTTGCAACATTTCGGCCATTGTACTCTCCGGCCTTCTTCAGGTGATTGGAATTTCGGTGGGCGAAATAAAAGGTTCGGTTCGAAATTCCAATCACTTAAAGAAGGTACAACGGACGAAACGTTGTGAATATGGCAATGGAGATGTGGATAACAGACCGAATAATGCAAATAATGTAAGTAACAATGAATAAGTTTAAAAAAGATCGAACAGTAGGAAGGAAAACTGGCCCAGGAGGTTACAACAAGAAGAGGGATCATAATTTCAACTTAGAGCTAAATACATTCTTATTGTTCAAAGTAGAGTCTAACAGTTTTATAAAAACCTCAGAGAATTCCAGTAAGATATCTTTAATCATTTTTAAGATACAACGGTTCAAAGCTTAATCTAACAATTGAACAATTTTGCTGTTACACAATTTGAATATTTTTTCCGTTGCATCTGGCATATCTATCTATCTATCTATCTATCTATCTATCTATCTATATATATATATATATATATATATATATATATATATATATATGAAAGAACAGTAATCCGGTGTTCTTAGCAATTATTTATATTTAAAAAAGATCGAACAGTAGGAAGGAAAACTGGCCCAGGAGGTTACAACAAGAAGAGGGATCATAATTTCAACTTAGAGCTAAATACATTCTTATTGTTCAAAGTAGAGTCTAACAGTTTTATAAAAACCTCAGAGAATTCCAGTAAGATATCTTTAATCATTTTTAAGATACAACGGTTCAAAGCTTAATCTAACAATTTTATATTTTATAAAAACAGCTCTCCATACGAATAATAGAGGATAATATTATATTTATTTTCTTTTTTAAAAATGTGATATTAGGAATAACTTTCTAAGAAATTCATTTAAGTTGTTAAGGAAAATTCAATCTATTTTGATAAACTATTGTATCAAAATATGTTACTTATAAAATTTAAATATTAAAAATATGACTTACTCATATTTAAATGACCCTTTTAGAAAATCTTTGTGTATAAAATTATGAATAAAGCGGATAAATAAAATTGCCATTTTTTTTTTTTTTGTCTTTGAAAACCCAGACGACACGCTAAGTAACGGATTGGCTGTGTTTGTGAGCAGGAACTCCTTCGACACCTAAAATTAACTTGACTTTGTAAGTAACATATTTTTGATACATAAGTTGTCTAGGGAAATTAAAACCCAACCACCCCTTATCAAAATAGATTGAATTTTCCTTAACCTTAACAACTCAAGATATTAAAATTGTCTGCGCTTATGAATTAAGTAAATTTCTTAGAAAGTTATTCCTAACATAACTTGACAATGGAACGAAACTGGATTTTAAGTTTAATTTTTATAATTAAATTTACAACTTTAGTTTCAATCTTGAAACATAGAAATTTCTGTGTAGCGATGGAGTAATATTTTTAAAAAAATAATATATATATATATATATATATATATATATATATATATATATATATATATATATATATATATATATATAATCCGCTTGGGTTGCTTTTCCCCAATTAAACAGGGGTGTAGATTTATGTGGCACCAGCTGATATTCACTAGATATACTCTGATCAGATGTCCCGGATAGAAAACAATCTCCTTTTTTATTTGAAAAGATTTAACTACACACACTGGAAAATACAGTCCAAACATTTTATCTTGCAGCTCGTTGAAAGCAAATAAGCTCAGATAACGCTCGCGATTCAACACGAATTAGTTTCTGCTGCTTGCATTTGTAGGGACATTATTATAAATAAATAGTGAAAAATATAAATAAAATAAAACAGTAACATAAAATCTTTGTATAAAATAAATTAAATACAAAATAAAAATAATAAAATTCTCCCAGAATGCAACAGAAAATGTTCCTCTCGGCAAATGTAAATCCCGCCAAATCACGTTGAATTTTCAATCTTTTCGCTACGAATCTTCGGACGGGCAAAACATGTCCCAAGGTCTCTCTCTGTGATATTACGTGTAATGATACGGAGTGACTTCTCCCTTTTATTTCATGCAACCATGAATCAATTTTAACCAAAAATAATACATCAGTACACAAAAAAAGATTTTGTATGATATGAATTGTATGATATTAATGTACAATTTAACATGCATTTACTGTTATTTCTGTGTATATTTATTTCCTGCGAAGTATGTTTTTATTTTCCGTGAACACGAGGCTATTTCTGCTGCTATGATGTGACTCCACACATTACAACAAAAATAAATTAAATGAACCTGTCACATGAATACTTGGAATCAATTATGAATAGTGACGAATATTAGCGTTTAGTTATTGTGATCTTTTCGAAAACAATACTCCTTTTCTATTCTGTACATCACTAATAAATCTTTTATTTTTTTCTTTTCATTACTACTTATTTCGTATTTTTTTTTTATTCCCTCTGCTAGTTTAGTGTCGTTAAGTATACTATAAGTTTCTTTTTCTTTTTTGACAAATGTTCACCCAATACAAGGTCCAAGAGCCACTCAAGATAGAGATTTCTGTGTTGTGTTGTATGAGCAAACGAAAGAGTAGAAGTGAAGTTCTGCAGGAAAGATAATGGCTGACTCTAGACTTGATTGATGCGATTGGGAAAATATAAGCGAATGAACAGATTTTAGAAGGAAACGGGAAACCCAATCCTAAACAGGAAACAAAGTATAAACCTCTACTTCTGTTCAAAAGAGAATCAGTAATCATTTTCCAAGTTTCTTTTGCTTTGTTTTTTTTTTTGTTTTTTTTTTTTAGGTTCCTTTGAAACTTCTCCGCCTGAAGTTTGAAATGTTATTTACTAATAATTTATTTATTCTTCTTCTCCGTAATAGTAGAAGATATCATTCGGTTCACGCTCCTCCCCGTTTTTTAACAGGAGTAGAGTTTTATCACTTGTTTCTGTTTAGGATTTGGTTTCCAGTCAGTCATTCTAAATTCTTTTCATTCTTTTTCAAGCCACACGCGATTTAGTGGCTTTATTGCCTTTCTTGAGGTGAACTGATTTAAAGAACAAAAAAAAAAACAGCCTACTGCCGCATTCCCAAGAGGTGTCTAAACATAGCAGCGATAATATAAATCTTGTACCGAACTGATTCAACCTGAGGCTAAAATCTGTTGGCAAATATCCGACTCCTCAGAAGAGCCAGTTAAACTCTTGAAAGCAAAGGTTGTTGGTCCGTTGTATCAAAAGCAATGGCTATCCTAGGGCAACTGATGAAAGATCTTGAAAAACGTGTTCATTGTGTCTCTTCATGATGATGACGGCGGTGAGGGAAATGGCTGCGCAATGGAAACTAGAGACCATACAGGTTGTGTTTTTTTTTCAAAATGAATGTATCTAACTTTGATATCAAATGAAAATATGCACAAACATTATATATATATATATATATATATATATATATATATATATATATATATATATATATATGGTTGGATTAATGTGAGTTTGTGACCCTGGATTTCACGGAAAACCCAGGGTCACAAATTCACATCAATCCAACCAAATATGTTAGCTCTATCTCTGATATTGAGCGCTTTCTAATAAGTACCGCGCATATAATATATAAATAATTATATATATATATATATATATATTTATATTTATTTATACACACACACACACACATACATACATACATATATATATATATATATATATATATATATATATATATATATATATATAAGTAATCAACTCTAATTAGTATCTACCTAGAGATTCTGGAGATCGGGATATCATGTTTTTCAAATGGCGTAACTTTTTACTGGAACCAAATAAATTCAATGTCTTGTAGCTTAAATATGTTAAAAACACATAAAACTAGAAAATAAAGATTTTAATATGGACTGACATCATTAATTTTAAAGAATTATTATCTTTCTAAGAGTTCTTCAGACTATTGAACTCATTCTTTGTGTTGCTTTTGCTGCTACTGAAATGCTTCAGTCAATTTATTCTATGTCGACATTCTATGATTTTGAAAAAGTCATTATCATTCCAATAGTTGCTCAAACTGTTGAATACATTTTTCATATAGCTTTTATTGCTACTCTGATATTTTGGTCAATCTATTCTCTGTATACCTCTTATAATTTTGAGTAGAGTCATTACCATTTCAAGTGTAGTTAGACTCGTTTGTTTTGTTCAATATGCACTATGCTAAGATTAATCATTAGTATTCGTTTGAGATTTTCAGACCACTGAACTCATTTTTTGAAAGGTGAGTTATGTAATTTCGTGAGGGGAGATCATCATTGGAATAGTTAATTTGACTGATGTTTTCATTCAGTTTGTTGATCTCGTTGTTGCCACCACGTTTCGGCCGATTTATTTTGCAGCGTTCTTCAAGTATACAATCCATGTCGGAAGAGAAGTGGTTCTCCTTTCGGATATGACATAAGGAAGTATTGTTGGATTATCACCACCTAATGATAATCCCAGGTGGGGGAGATTTTGAATTACCGCCCCCTGACGATAATTACAGGTGGCGCGAGATTTGAAAGAATCCATCTCTTTCTTGGTGAGTTTTCATAGCGAAATGACGTATTCTATTCGCTCCCGCAAAAATGTAAGTACCTCAACTAGAGACATTGAAGGTTGCTTTGAACTCTACACATTTAATTTAATTTCTCATTTTTACTTTTGTAAAATGTCCTATCAATATATTTGTTAAAATCTTTTGGCTTATAGTCTGTCTTATTTTTCCTTTCGACTGACACGAGTCCACCAAAATTGTTTGTCGATCAAATGTACCAGGAGCATATAAAATCTCATTAAGTGTTGACGCTTGCAACAAGGTGCAATGCAGAGTCTTCAATGGCATTTCTTTGAACATTTGGACAATGAGGGAAACTTGATAGTACTCAACTTCTCTTCAAATAACATATGACAGGTTGTTCGGTGTTCTATGGTACCAGCAACATAACCTATTATGAGATAAAAGGCATGCCTTTACTCAAGGACAGCAATATCTGTTGTCTTTTTTAAGACCAAGGTGGTGCATTCACTTGAAGCCATTTTTAATCATTGATGTGAGAAAACGGCTGTATATAGTTGATAGTTTGGACATTTCTGAATGAGTTGAATGCTATGTGTTGGATTACCGCCCCCTGACGATAATCACAGGTGACGCAAGACTTGAAAGAATCCATCTCTTTCTTCGTGACTTTTCATAGCGAAAAAACGGATTCTTTTCACTCCCACAAAAAATGCAAGTACCTCAACTGCAGATACTGATGGTTGCTTTGAACTCTTCACGTTTAATTTAATTTCTCATTTTCCCTTTTGTAAAATGTCCTATTAAAGTAGAGGGAATAAGACACCCCCGGTAACACAAATGAACCAGGTAAGATGACTTAAATAAAGAACTCAAAGTGAATCAGGAGACTTCCGTTGGAGTCTGTTGAGATATAAGATTATAAACGCAAGGTGTGAGTTATAACACCTATCAATATATTTGTTAACATTTGTCTGTTCGAATTCTATGTCTTATTTTTTTCCTTTGGATTTACACGAGTCCGACAAAAAATTGTTGGCATCTCCAATATACCAGGAGCATATAAAATCTCATCAAATGTGTTGAAACCTGCAATAAAATGTGCAAAGAGAATAAGCAAAGAAATCAATGACGCATTCAACGCAGATTACCATAAACTTTATCTGTACGTAATTTCTGACAGTTTTCTCAAATCCAAGGAATAGACAAGGAGTATCACTAGTAAGTATTCAAATAATAGATAAGGAGTATCCAAGTGATATGTATAACTTGGGCGTATCCGTGTGATAGATATAGAGTGATTGATTCGTTTTCTACGGCTTATCAACCCTCTGCAGGTTATTTAAAGCCAGAAAATATTTCTAGATTTTAAGAACATTTTCTCGAAGATAATGATTTAGCAATACAAGTCTTACTAATTAACATTTGCTGGGGGAGAAGGGGTGGATTCGTACCTTTCCTAAGGGCATTTGCATTTAAGTGAATTTTTATGTTTATACCTTCTTTTTATAGATACAAATATTTAAGTAAATGCTCTGTTTATAATAAACAGTATTAAACAACATTTACCGGCCTTTTCATAGAAAATATTCGTCCCCCGACAAGAATCGAACCTGTATCCTATACGGAACCGTCATATAGTTAGACGTGCCTTAACCGTTTCGGCCACAGAGGAGTGTTCGGAGGACGAATATTTTCTATGACAATTTTTCGGACATTCAGGCTGGTAAATGTTGTTTAATGCTGTTTATTATAAAACAGAGCATTTACTTAAATATTTGTATCTATAAAAATAATGAAATAAACATAAAAATGTCTTAAAATAATTTTTGGACTTTGTCAATTTCATAATGTGTGACGTCATTTGTTTACACTTTATACGCCATGAGCAGATATGAATGTACATGAGAGATTCATGTAAGATTAAAGTTTAAAGACAGTAAAATCAACCTTGCTGACCGATAGGTTCGATTCCTGTCGGAGGACGAATATTTTCTATGAAAATTTCTCGAACATTCAGGCCAGTAAATGTTAATACCGTTTATTATAAAACAGAGCATTTACTTAAATATTTGTATCTATAAAAAGAATGTATAAACATAAAAATGTCTTAAAATAATTTTTGGACTTTGTCCATTTCATAATATATATATATATATATATATATATATATATATATATATATATTATCTATCTGTCTATCTATATCTATATCTATCTATCTATCTATCTATCTATCTATATATATATATATATATATATATATATATATATGATAGAGACTATCGCCAGGGAAAATGCAAGGAATAGATCAGAAGTAAACAAGATTGAGAGTATAACTAAGAAATATCTAAGTGATACATTAGAAGCATCCAAGTAATAAACAGTCTGACTAAGGAGTATCCAATTAGTAAATAAAGAGTATCACTAAGGATTATACAAGTAACAGATAAGGAGTATCAAAAAAGTATGTTAGGAAATAGTGATAAATAAGAACTATCCAAGTAAGAGATATATAGGGAGTACTACTAGGGAATATCTGACTAATAGATAAGGAGTAACCAAATAATAAATAGGGAGTATCACTAGGGAATATCCAAGTAATAGATAGGAAGTATTAATATTTTGCATGTAAGGAATAGATAAGGAGTATGCACGTTATAGTGAGTATAACTAAGGAATAACAAAGTGATGCATATGAAGTATCCAACTCATTAATAGTATGATTAGGGAGTATACAAACATTATATAGGGAATATCACTAGGGTGCATAATAACTATGTGGATTATGCGTAATTTCTCGTTCAATTAATAGACAAGGAGTATTACTAGGGAGTATACAAGTAATAGGTAAGAAGTATCCAGACTGTATATTAGAAAGCATTACTAGGGAATATCCAAGTTACAGATAGGAAGTATCCAAATAATAGGGGTATCAAATTGATAAATAGGTAGTATAACGTGTTTATCAAAGGAATAGATAGGGTGTATCTAACTAAGAGATAGGAACAAAATTAATAGATAAAGTGTATAACTAGAGAGTATACAAGTGATACAAAGGAAGTATCCAAGTAACAGACCGTCTTACTGAGGAGTATCCAAGTAATAGACAGGGAGTATACTAGGGAGTATTCATGTAATAAAGAATATCATTAGAAGATGAAAAGTAGTAATAATAGAGAGTATGATAAGGGAGTATCCAAGTAATAATTATAAAGTATGTCTTGGGAGTATCCAAGTAATAGATAGGGAGTATTGCTAGGGAGCATCCAAGTAATCATTAAACAATATGGCTAGGGAGTATCCAAGTAATAGAGGTATCGAAGTAATAAATAGGGAGTATAACGTGTATATCAAAGTAATAGAGTGTATCTAAGTAAGAGATAAGAAGTATAAAATTAATAGATAAAGTGATATACTAAGGAGTATGCAAGTGATACATATGAAGTATCCAAGTAATATACCGTCTTACTAGGGAGTATCCAAGTAATAGACAGGGAGAATTACTGGGAACTATCCAAGTAATAGACAGGGAGAATTACTACGGAGTATCCAAGTAATAGATAGGAAGTATTACTAGTGAGTATCGAAATAATACGGAGGATCACTAGAGTATGAAAATAAGTAATAATTATACAATATGGCTAGGGAATATCCAAGTGATAGATAGAGAGAATTATAAGGAGTATGCAAGTAATAAGGAGTATCAGTAGAAGACGAAAGGTAATAGTAATACACGGTATGACTGGGGAATATCCAAGTAATAATAAGACACTATGACTAGGGAGTATCAAGAGAAGTTTGAAAGAAGTTGAGAAATTTAGTTTTTGTTTTTCCTTTTTAACTGCCTTTAAGGGCTACCGTAGGCAGTCACGTATCTGCACACGTTCACTCTCGATGGTCATATCCACGAGTAACACTTTAGGTTTACGAAAAAGTTCCTCGTTACCTTCTCCACGGTTTTGAATTCACAGTCATCATTCCCCTTGACTCGGTGGCAACCCAGTCGTCCCCGAAAGATCAGTCTGCCCTGCTACTTCACCTATAGATGGAGGAAAAGAAGATGGATGCAGGCCTTTTACAAGTAAAACCCTCCAATTCGTTCAGAATTTGAACCCGAGTCGATTTACGATTTCTTCATAGTTTACAAGCTGACAAACCTAATCGTATTCTCGCTACAGCTGGCCATCATCCGCAACCCATCAATCAATATTCCGCAGGGGTGTTGCCTCCCAAGGGCACCTCAGACCACTCCTTGATCTTTGTCAAGGCTAATGCAGAACCAAAGACCTCCTCGGATGTTCCGTTTCATAGGACAATCTATCGATATAACAAAGTTGAAACAACTTCTGATCTTACGTTCCCGAAGCACCTCTTTCAGCTCTCTTCTAAAACGGACCTTCCAAGACTGCCTCCCCCGTTTCTGAGTGGACTCTCTCTCTCTCTCCGGCATTGAAAGCTTTATCCCTCGCAAAAATACCAGAAAACGCCAAAAGACCAGCTCTGATTCATGCTAGAATGTGCTGCGGTCATGTCCTACGGTAATCACAACTTCCGTCTCTATCAGAGATAACTGTGGAGCAGACACCATGTCTCATTCAAAACTCCTCATAACCACTATAAAAGAGTTTTGGAAAATGCAAATGCCGGTTATGCGCAGACAATCAAAGTAGAGAACAAACATTTGGATGCTGCTAGGTCTGGAAAATTGCAAACGCAATGCCCAAAAGAGACAGTCAGTGATCTGCATTATAAATTATCCTGAGGTTATCCCCATCGGATAAAGTCACTGTCTTCGCTATGAACAATAGGTCAGACGACAAAGGTCTGGCTTCTCCTAACCCACTAAGCATAAACTTTGTGATAAATCTATATCGGCTCAGTGGAGGGAAGGGCCCAGACATCAAAAATAAAGGGTCGATAAGCCGCACAAACTGAATCAATTAATCAATATAGTTTCAAATTCATATACTGTATATTTCTGCGTATAAGACGACCTTTAGACGAAATTTAAAAATACAGAAAATTTTCATCGATTTATCCTATACCTGTAGTATAAGACGACTGCTTATTAATTTTATAAAGACGATGTTACTGGAAATGTTGTTACTGTATCCTTGGAAATTCAAAATAAACGAAATAACAAAACTGATTCTATATCATGTTTTCCTACACACGTTCCCTAAAAGGGAAATCATTATTTTGTTTACGTTTGATCACGTGATCTCTTGCAAATACTCATTCTTCTTTTTCTTTTCCTATATCTAAAGTTATAAACAGCCTGGTGTACTAAAGGCCATTTACTTATAGTTCACCGACAATCACAAAAATATGGCTAATAACAGTACAATAATGTACACTCCAATACTGTGAACGCAATCATAACTGGTTCTTCTTCTTTTCCTAAATCTAAACAGCTAAACAGCCTGGTGTACTCATGGCCATTTACTTATACTCCAACAAAAATCAAAAAATATTGCTAATAACAATAGGACAATATACGATAATAGTACAATAATTGTTGTGAACGCAATCATAACTCGATGTTTACTGTTTCTCAGCTGAGCTTCCATGGATACAAGTTGATTTCATTGATATGGAATTATTCTTTAAATAGGCAATTTATTATGAAGTTATGTCAGCTATATATAAGGTAGAAATGGTTTTATTGCTTTTATTATCAGTTTATTTGATAATGTGAATCTTTTCATGTACGTTATTGGTTATCGCACAGAGACCGAGGTTAGCCTACACACAGAATTTAAGGTTTCTTTTTTAGTATTGTAATATAAGATGACCCCCAATTTTTAAGGGTGATTTTTGGAGATTTAAAGGTTGTCTTATAAGCGGAAATATACGCTATATAAAATCCTTCTTTTTTTTCTTTTTTATCTTTTACTAAATTTTATTTTCATCCTATTTCTCTTAATTGCCACCCAGAAACATTCTAAGAATAAAATCACCCAAATTTCAAGGACTTACCGAGGGTTACTGCTATCACTGAAACTAAGGGATAATGAATACCATTATACAATTATCTACATTTTCCTATAGGGTTTTGTATTATCTCCCATGCCTTTCTAACGTCTTCGCTGTAGTATTCTTTGCTAAAAACTTTTGTGTTTTTCACAAATTCGCAAGCTGCGGCTGCTTTTTCGGTAAAATACATTCCGCGTGGATAGGCCCGGTGTTGAACTTTTGCAATTTTAGCCAGAATGCCAGTAATAAAAACGTCTTCCATTTCTATCCACGGTTGGTATGGAGCTATGTCCAACATGGCAAAAAACGTCTCCGACTTGGCGGTGTATAAATTACCGACTGTGTAAGGTGGGTAAAAATTTAGCGGAAACGATTTATAGCTTACATAGTATTTACTTTTTCTCTCTGGCTGAGCATTCATAATCAGGTGTCCCAAAATCATGTAATTCAATTGAGGTTTCACTTCTAGATGTTTGTAAAGTAGCGGAATGTTGACAAAAGTGTCGTCGTCCATTTTGGCTATGAACGTCGCGCCTGCGCAATAACGTCTTACCCAATAAAGCCCAGTCAGCACTTTGAGTGTTAAATTGCGATAGCTATCAATAAAATTGCTTGCTACTATGTCGCCATATTTTTGCTTTTATAGAAGATCTGTAGCGTAGTACAAGCGGAGCGTACGCAACTAGCTTCATCGATCAAATCAATGATTTAGTTCAAATTAATTTCGTCTGGCTAGTGCTGCTTTCATTAACATCGATGAGGCTCCTAAGGACCATTAGCAAACTCTTTGACGCAATCATACACAAGAAAGTCTTCGAACACCTCAACAAAAACAACTTCCCTGGTGACAAATAGTGTAGTTTTCGCTATTCTGGGTCCACTGCTGACGTCCTAACTATTATTACTCGTAGAATTAGTGAATCACTTAACAATAAAGACATCGCTTTAGATATCATGAATTCTTTTAACAAGGTGTGGCACGGGGCAATGCTATACTAACTGGCCAACTATGGGATCTCTGGTAACGTTCTCTCTGTTATCAAGTCTTTCATCTCAGGTAGATCTATGAAGGTTGGAATTAATGACTAATCCTCTGAGGCACATGAAACTAATGCCGGCGTCCTCCAAGGCTCTCTCCTCTGCCCTCTTTCTATGTTATATTAACGATCTGCTTAAAAACACTCTCAGATTCTTAGTAAATATATATGCAGATGCTACCATAGTGCTTGAACGCACGTTTAAATACCTTGAGGACAAATGCCTGGCAGCCGATCTTCTTCTGACCTATCTCTTACAGTTCAATAGTGAAAATACTGGCTGGTATCGTTCAATACATCCAAAACTAAGCTCGTAAGATTTCATCACCACCGAGCAGACCCTAAGTCCTGATGAGTGCTCATTCTCTCATATAGGTTACTTACCATGAACAGCTACTGGGTCTAAAGCTTGTTCTCGATATGAAATGGAACGTATATATTGGTGCCATCGTAAAAGATGCTGAAGTGTCGATTCCTTATATCGCTCCAGAAAATACCTAACCCCTGCTGTGATGCTCTAACTTTACAAAAGTAAAAGTATTGCTGCCGTATCTGGGTTGGAGTGGATCAATCTTTACTATCTAGCCTCAACAGAGTTCAAAAGCGCTTACGCCGCCTTGTGGGTGATCAATGATTCTCGACGCTGCGACCCTTTCAAGTGTTATCAAGTCTTTCATCTCAGGTAGATCTATGAAGGTTGGAATTAATGGCTAATCCTCTGAGGCACATGAAACTAATGCCGGCGTCCTCCAAGGCTCTCTCCTCGGCCCTCTTTCTATGTTATATTAACGATCTGCTCAAAAACACTCTCAGATTCTTAGTAAATATATATGCAGATGCTACCATAGTGCTTGAAGTATTGCTGCCGTATCTGGGTTGGAGTGGATCAATCTTTACTATCTAGCCTCAACAGAGTTCAAAAGCGCTTACGCCGCTTTGTGGGTGATCAATGATTCTCGACGCTGCGACCCCTTCAAGTGTTATCAAGTCTTTCATCTCAGGTAGATCTATGAAGGTTGGAATTAATGGCTAATCCTCTGAGGCACATGAAACTAATGCCGGCGTCCTCCAAGGCTCTCTCCTCGGCCCTCTTTCTATGTTATATTAACGATCTGCTCAAAAACACTCTCAGATTCTTAGTAAATATATATGCAGATGCTACCATAGTGCTTGAAGTATTGCTGCCGTATCTGGGTTGGAGTGGATCAATCTTTACTATCTAGCCTCAACAGAGTTCAAAAGCGCTTACGCCGCCTTGTGGGTGATCAATGATTCTCGACGCTGCGACCCTTATCACACAGACGAAACGTTGCTAGGCTTTTTTTACTCTATCTCAGTTACTATGTGTTATGGTAATTTACCCACGCACGCATGGACTCATCCCGGCTATAAATAGGAGCAGGTACTGCCTTTTGGAGAGGGAAATTTTCCAGCAGTCAGCCGGACCGAACATTCTTGCTGTAACACTCTCGTTTGTATATGTTTGTATTACTGTTTCTGTTAATATATTTGTTTAACTCAATTCTTCTCTTGTGTCTTCATTTCTGGCCCTAACACAGCCACAACAGTTATATATCTTGGAAGAGTATTAATAGAAGATGGGAAAAGGTGCAACGTTATTGTTAAGATAATTTACGCATGCACGCATGAGCTCGCCCAGCTATAAATAGGAGCAGGTACTGCCTTCTGGTAAGGGGATTTTCCAGCAGTCAGCTCTGACAGTCGGACCGAACATTCTTTCCTGTAATACTCTCGTTTGTATATGTTTGTATTACTGTTTCTGTTAATATATTTGTTTAACTCAATTCCTCTCTTGTGTCTTCATTTCTGGCCCTAACATAGTAACAACACTATGGTAGATATTCGAACGATTTCTATTCCCTAGTGCCACCATCTCAGATCTTCTCAGCTGGGGCCTGTTATGAGATGTTATGAGATGTTCACATTGGTAAATCATCGCCATTCATTTCGTATTTCTTTGATAAGAAACAAATTCTACTCAGACAGCTTTAACCCAGAACTGTTGCTTTTTGGAAGAGTATGATTCTCTCTTACTCTCAGAGGGAGGCACAGTAGAGTAATGAATAACGGATTGAGGAATTGGAGAGCCGAGTTCGAATTCCAGTCGAATCCATTACATTTATTTACGTGATAATACCCTTGGGAAAGGTATGAATCCTCTTCTTCTCTCCCCCCCTATGGGTAAATAGCAGGGCAGAGCAGGTTCTATAGCCTTGGATAACAACTGGTCTACTGCGGGAAAAAATCTACCTCATCAGTCATGTATCGAAAGATACATGATCGCCTAAGCGTGTATCACGCATGGCACATAACTGAACTGATGATTCTCCCCGAGAGCTATAATCCTGGTCCAGATTCAACCAAAATCTATCCTACACGTCCGCATATGCATTTCTTATTTCTTCTATTTCTTTCCCTTTCCTTGAGTCTAGATATAAAGATTGATCAGCTCTTGAGCCTCGTATTGGGTGAATTACAGAAAATAAAAAAAAAATCAAATTTTGTTTTGCTCTGTTGAAAAAAATGACTCCTTTCGTATACATGAAGAAAGCGTTAGAATGTGGTAACAAAAAAAAAAGAAGATAAAATATAAAAACAATGAGTTTAATAATTCAAATATCTCTTCTCAAAATTACAATATTCATCTTGAGCACAAATAATGAGCCCAATAATACGAACAGTTTTGGCTAATACCAAAACGAGGCTGGTAACGAACAGGAAGAAAGTCTGTGATTGGCTGAACATGGTAGCAAAAATATTGAAACGAGGCCGGTATCGAAAATATATATGCACTCTGTAGTATACTGTATATTATATTTTAAATATACTTTTACCTAGGCGCACATAAATATGGTAAAATCTAATTTACAAATAAATGAGATTAACAACAATAACTATTAGTAAATAGAAAAAATATGAAAAGTTATATAACAGAAGGTTCGTTCATATTAAACCCAATGAGAGATTAGCAACAATAACGAATAATAAAATAGAAGAATTATAAAAATATATACTGTCATAAAAGTTATATGACGGAGAGAATATTCGTTCTTATCATTGATCTAATTCAGCACAATGAGAAATTAGCAACAATAGCAACAATAATAAATTAAAAAAATGTAACATTTATAAAAAATAAACTGGCATAAATTTATATGGCGGACAGAAGATTCGTTTTTACCATTGATCTAAGCTCAATGAAATATTCGTAACAATATCGAATAATAAAATTGACTTTATAACAATATACTGTGATAAAATTAAAAGTTAGGTGACGGATACGATATTCGTAATTACTGATTGATTGATTTGTTTGTTTAACGGCACATTATGGGTCATTTAATGCTGAAATTTAATTTTCTTGGGAGCTTTGCAGTAATAAAAATATATATGTTATTCTGCTTTCACAGTTGAACACATGGTAGATGATATTCAGCTTTTGTGCATATACATGTGTGTGAAGACATAATTACTAGAGCCGGTGATATGTTGCAGTTTTGTTGAAGTTATATTTTGGAATACAGTTTGATTTCAGAAATTGTAAGATTACATGGATTAATTTCATGAAAGAGTTCTTTCATGTTGATTCTTTGGTTGGTTGCCTGGTTTTGTTCGGTGGCATATCAACATCTCTATGGGTTATTTAAAGCCGAAATCTAAATATTTTGTATATAATTTTACACTTTCAGAATAAAGATATGTTTTTCAGATATATATATTTTGTAGATCATAAAATGTATTGTTGGTAATTTTACTATAAAAATGTATTTTTATATTTTTTAGTGTTCCTTTATTTGTCATTTTGCTATAAAAAGTATATTGTTGGTTACTTTATTATAAAAATATACTTTTGATTTTTGTATGAAGGTTTACTATTTGCCCATAACTGGGTCCCTAACAGGTGCTACCACCCCGGGTCAAGGTGGGCCTGGGAACGACAGTAATTAAGAGGTGCTTCCACGCCCCTCAAAACCTGCAATCTTCTTATCAGAGGCCTTGCTGTCGGATCTAGTTTATCGTCATACCCAGGACGATCGATCTTACTGTATATCTTATTTGGTACAATAAACAACAGTATCTAATAATAAAATAGAATAATTCTAATAATCTATTATAATAAGATTTAGGCAACGTATAGAATAATAGTTCTAATGTTGTGTATAGTTATCTTTCATTATTGACTCGAGAACGATAACCCTTTCACTTAAAGGACGCCATTTTTACGGCTTATTTCAAACATATTCGAATAAACATCATCTCTGTTCTTATGCGATTGGGACCATTATTAAGTAAAACTCACGATTTTTTTAATTTCAAGGACTTACCGAGGGTTACTGCTATCACTGAAACTAAGGGATAATGAATACCATTATACAATTATCTACATTTTCCTATAGGGTTTTGTATTATCTCCCATGCCTTTCTAACGTCTTCGCTGTAGTATTCTTTGCTAAAAACTTTTGTGTTTTTCACAAATTCGCAAGCTGCGGCTGCTTTTTCGGTAAAATACATTCCGCGTGGATAGGCCCGGTGTTGAACTTTTGCAATTTTAGCCAGAATGCCAGTAATAAAAACGTCTTCCATTTCTATCCACGGTTGGTATGGAGCTATGTCCAACATGGCAAAAAACGTCTCCGACTTGGCGGTGTATAAATTACCGACTGTGTAAGGTGGGTAAAAATTTAGCGGAAACGATTTATAGCTTACATAGTATTTACCTTTTCTCTCTGGCTGAGCATTCATAATCAGGTGGCCCAAAATCATGTAATTCAATTGAGGTTTCACTTCTAGATGTTTGTAAAGTAGCGGAATGTTGACAAAAGTGTCGTCGTCCATTTTGGCTATGAACGTCGCGCCTGCGCAATAACGTCTTACCCAATAAAGCCCAGTCAGCACTTTAAGTGTTAAATTACGATAACTGTCAATAAAATTGCCTGCTACTATGTCACCATATTTTTTGCTTTCATTCAGCACTAGACTGTTTTCTTTAAAGTCTTTGTATCTGCCAAAGAGGAAAACAGTTTTGATGGAAACTGACTTTTCAAACTTTGGCCAGTTTTCTGGTTTGGTCCATGTCTCTCGGATAGCGTTTCTTTTTGCTACGTTTTTTGGTATTGTGATAACCAGAAGTAACAAATAGGGTTTTGTTTGGTAGCAGATGTTTTGGCCACTGATTATGAAATTTTTGTCCCATATGTTGACTACACTTCGACGTGGGTTGTAATAGAGATCCTCAGACTTCCTGTCGGAATTTGCAATTTCAAAATCAAGTCGGTAGTTATGGCAGATATAAAAATAAAGTGCCACGGTTAAGATGGTTGTAATATGTACTATCGTCAACCAGCAACAATTTCTCTTGGATAGCTGCAAAATAAATATTAGAAATTGCAGTCATGGTAAATGTCATATGGGTAAAAATAAAATGCTAACAGTAACTTTATTTCAAAGAAAAAAATGCCCAATAATAAAATTGAAATTTATCACATAACTAAATTCTACGTTCTGTATACAAGGGGGATAATCCCATGTATATGGAAAACGATTATCTCCCTTGCAACCGGACGCCTCTACTACTGTCAATCATTTAACGACATCCTGTGGTTGTTGATAGTCAGTTGCCAATTAGCTCCTGACGGAAACAAAATCGGTAAACAGTTCTTACTTAGTTTTCCATGGAGACAGAAGTAGTACCTAGTGGGGGAAGAGAAGGATATTTGTGCGTAAGTGAAAGTAAGGAACCTGACAAATTTGAAATCGGTTGTCCGATTTCTCATTTTTAGACGTTATCCATTACGCCACCGGCACACCCAAGGTTACATCATCTGGTATACGAAATAAAGCCAATTTCCAACGCAATTACATACCTACATACATACTATATAAAAGCACGTCTAAACTTCATTTCTGTTTGTTATTATTATTATTAACAAGCAGAGTCTGCGTGAATTACAAGAATTTACTGATAAATTTTGTAATGCTGCACTTTTATAGCGATGACTGTTCCTAGATAGTTTATAAGGAAAGTGAGAAAGTCTCTCTTAAAATTACTGAAATATTATTAACCCTGACCTAGGATCTAGTCTTCAGTCACTTTCCAACTATCGTAATGTAGCTTCAATGTGTTTTTCCTATGAATATATTCATGGTAATACTTTGGTAACGAAACTTTACAAATTTAAGCCCTGTACTAGATTTGTGGCAAGGTCTCATCAATTCACGGTTGAATTGGTTAGACGTAATCGTAAGTTCTGGGCTACCAGTTTCTTTCTCGCCTGTGGAACTCTCTTCCGGCTTCATGATTTATAACCAACATTGATCATCAAAAATTTAAATATAATGTCAATCGTTATCTACTGTCTTCTTGATTACTTTTCCTTTATTGTTCTCACTTTTCACCTGTGGAACTCTGTTCCGGCTTCATGCTTTACAACCAAATTGATATTAAAAAATTTAAGTATAATGTCAATCGTTATCTACTCTCTTCTTGATTCCTCTTCTTTTATTGTTCACACTTTTCATCGGTGGAACTCTCTTCCGGCTTCATGCTGTACAACCAAATTTGATCTTCAAAAGTACAAATATAATGTCAATCCTTATCTACTGTCTCCTAGATTCCACTTGCTTTATTGTTCTCAATTCTCATCTGTGGAACTCTCTCCGGCTTCATGCTTTACAACCAACTTTTATCTTCAAAAGTTTAAATATAATGTCAATCGTTATCTGCTGTCTACTTGAATCTTCTTCCTTTATTGTTCTCCCTTCTCACCTGTGGAACACACTTCCGGCTTCATGCATCCCAGTCAAATTTGATATTCAAAAATTTAAATGAAATGTCAATCATTATCTACTGTCTTCTTGATTCCTCTTCCTTTATTGTTCTCATTTCTTCCCTGTGGAACTCTCTTCCGGCTTCATGCTTTCGAGTCAGCTTTGATCTTCAAAAATGAAATGCAATGTCAATCATTATCTATTGTCTGCGTGATTCCTCTTCCTTTATTATTCTCATTTCTCGCCCGTGGAAAACTCTTCCGGCTTCATGCTTTACAGTCAGGTTTGATCTTCAAAAATTTAAATGCAATGTCAATTGTTATCTACTGTCTTCTTGATTCTTCTTCCTTTATTGTTCTCACTTCTCGCCTGTGGAACTCTCTTCCGGCTTCATGCTTTTTAACCAACTTTGATCATCAAAAGTTTAAATATAATGTCAATCGTTATCTACTGTCTACTTGAAGCTTCTTACTTTATTGTTCCCACTACTCACCTGTGGAACTCACTTCCAGCTTCATGCTTTAAAAGCAACATTGATCTACAGAAGTTTAAATATAATATCAATCGCTATCTACTGTCTTCTTGATTTCTCTTCCTTTATTGTCCTCGATTCTGGCCTGTGGAACACACTTTTGGCTTCATGCTTTACAACCCACTTTCATATTCAAAAGTTTAAATATAATGTCAGTCGTTATCTACTGTCTTCTTGATTCCTCTTCCTTTATTGTCCTCTCTTCTCACCTGTGGAACTCTATTCCGGCTTCATCCTTTACAACCAACTTTGATCTTCAAAAGTTTAAATATAATGTCAATCGTTATCTACTGTCTTCTTGATTCCTCTTCCTTTATTGTGCTCACTTCTCGCATGTGGAACTCTATTCCGGCTTCATCCTTCACAACCAACTTTGATCTTCAAAAGTCTAAATATAATGTTAATCGTTATCAACTGGCTTCTTGATTCCTCTTCCTTTATTGTCCTCACTTCTCGCCTGTGGAACACTCTTTTGGCTTCATGCTTTACAACGAACTTTGATCTTCAAAAGTTTAAATATAATGTTAATCGTTATCTACTGTCTTCTTGATTCCTCTTCCTTTATTGTCCCCACTTCTCACCTGTGGAACTCTGTTTCGGCTTCATGCTTTACAACCAACTTTGATCTTCAAAAGTTTAAATATAATGTTAATTGTTATCTACTGTCTTCTTGATTCTTCTTCCTTTATTGTTATCACTTCTAATCTGTGGAACTATCTTCCGGCTTCATGCATCCAAGTCATATTTGATCTTCAAAAATTAAAAGGCAGTGTCAATCGTTATCTACTGTCTGCGTGGTTCTTCTTCCTTTATTTTTATTACTTCTCGCTTGTGTAACTCTCTTCCGGCTTCATGCTTTCCAGTCAACTTTGATCTTCAAAATTTTAAATATAATGTCAATTTTTATCTACACTCTTCTTGTTTCCTCTTCTTTTATTGTTCTCACTTTTCACCTGTGGAACTCTCTTCCGGCTTCATGCTTTACAACCAACTTTAATCTTCAAAAGTTTAAATATAATGTCAATCGTTATCTACTGTCTTCTTGATTCCTCTTCCTTTATTGTCCTCACTTCTCGTCTGTGGAACTCTCTTCCGACTTTATGCTTTACAACGAACTTTGATCGTCAAAACTTTAAATATAATGTTAATTGTAATTTACTGTCTTTTTGATTCCTCTTCTTTTATTGTTCTCACTTCTCACCTGTGGGACTCTCTTCCCGTCTTCATGCTTTAGAACCAACTTTCATCCTCAAAAGTTTAAATATAATGTCAATCGTTATCTACTGTCTCCTTGATTGCTCTTCTTTTATTGTTCTCACTTCTCACCTGTGCAACTATCTTCCCGCTTCATGCTTTACAACCAACGTTGATATTCAAAAGTTTAAATATATTGTCAATCGTTATCTACTGTCTTCTTGATTCCACTTCCTTTATTGTCTTCATTTGTCACCTGTGGAATTCTCTTCCGGCTTCATGCTTTTTAACCAACTTTGATCTTCAAAAGTTTAAATATAATGTCAATCGTTTCCTAATGCCTTCTTGATTCTTTTTTTGTCTATTGTTCTCATTTATCACCTGTGGAACTCTCTTCCAGCTTCATGCATTAAAACCAACATTGATCTACAAATGTTTAAATATAATGTCAATCGTTATCTACTGTCTTCTTGATTCCTCTTCCTTTATTGTCCTCACTTCTCGCCTGTGGAACTCTATTCCCGCTTCATCCTTTACAACCAATTTTGATCTTCAGAAGTTTAAATATAATGTTAATCGTTATCTACTGTCTTCTTGATTCCTCTTCCTTTATTGTCCTCACTTCTCGCCTGATGGAACTCTCTTCTGGCTTCATGCTTTCCAGTCAACTTTGATCTTCAAAAATTTAAATGCAATGTCAATCATTATCTACTGTCTTCTTGATTCTTCTTCCTTTATTGTTATCACTTCTAATCTGTGAAACTATCTTCCGGCTTCATGCATCCAAGTCATCTTTGATCTTCAAAAATTAAAAGGCAGTGTCAATCGTATTCTACTGTCTGCGTGGTTCCTCTTCCTTTATTTTTATTACTTCTCGCTTGTGTAACTCTCTTCCGGCTTCATGCTTTCCAGTCAACTTTGATCTTCAAAATTCTAAATATAATGTCAATTTTTATCTACTCTCTTCTTGTTTCCTCTTCTTTTATTGTTCTCACTTTTCACCTGTGGAACTTTCTTCCGGCTTCATGCTTTACAACCAACATATACCTTCAAATATTTAAATATAATATCAAACTTAATCTACTGTCTTTTTCATCCCTTTTCCTTTATTGTTCTCACTTCTCACCTGTGGGACTCTCTTCCCGGCTTCATGCTTTAGAACCAACTTTGATCATCAAAAGTTTAAATATAATGTCAATAGTTATCTACTCTCTTCTTGATACCTCTTCCTGTATTGTCTTCACTTCTCACCTGTGGAATTCTCTTTGGCTTCATGCTTTTTAACCAACTTTGATCTTCAAAAGTTTAAATATAATGTCAATCGTTACCAAATGTCTTCTTGATTCTTCTTCGTTTATTGTTCGCATTTCTCACCTGTGGAACTCTCTTCCGGCTTCATGCTTTACAACCAACTTTAATCTTCAAAAGTTTAAATATAATGTCAATCGTTATCTACTGTCTTCTTGATTCCTCTTCCTTTATTGTCCTCTCTTCTCACCTGTGGAACTCTATTCCGTCTTCATCCTTTACAACCAATTTTGATCTTCAAAAGTTTAAATATAATGTTAATCGTTATCTACTGTCTTCTTGATTCCTCTTCCTTTATTGTGCTCACTTCTCGCCTGTGGAACACTCTTTTGTCTTCATGCTTCACAACCAACTTTGATCTTCAAAAGTTTAAATATAATGTTAATCGTTATCTACTGTCTTCTTGATTCCTCTTCCTTTATTGTCCTCACTCCTCGCCTGTGGAACTCTATTCCGGCTTCATCCTTTACAGCCAACTTTGATCTTCAAAAGTTTAAATATAATGTTAATCGTTATCTACTGTCTTCTTGATTCCTCTTCCTTTATTGTCCTCACTTCTCGCCTGTGGAACACTCTTTTGGCTTTATGCTTTACAACGAACTTTGATCTTCAAAAGTTTAAATATAATGTCAATCGTTATCTACTGTCTTCTTGATTCCTCTTCCTTTTTTGTCCTCACTTCTCGCCTGTGGAACACTCTTTTGGCTTCATGCTTCACAACCAACTTTGATCTTCAAAAGTCTAAATATAATGTTAATCGTTATCTACTGTCTTCTTGATTCCCCTTCCTTTATTGTCCTCACTTCTCGCCTGTGGAACACTCTTTTGGCTTCATGCTTTACAACGAACTTTGATCATCAAAAGTTCAAATATAATGTAAATCGTTATCTAATGTCTTCGTGATTCCTCTCCCTTTATTGTTCTCACTTCTCGCCTGTGGAACCCTCTTCCAGCTTCATGCTTTACAAACAACTTTGATCTTCAAAAGTACAAATATAATGTCAATCGTTATCTACTGTCTCCTAGATTCCACTTGCTTTATTGTTCTCAATTCTCATCTGTGGAACTCCCTCCGGCTTCATACTTTACAACCAACTTTTATCTTCAAAAGTTTAAATATAATGTCAATCGTTATCTGCTGTCTACTTGAATCTTCTTCCTATATTGTTCTCCCTTCTCACCTGTGGAACACACTTCCGGCTTCATGCATCCCAGTCAAATTTGATATTCAAAAATTTAAATGAAATGTCAATCATTATCTACTGTCTTCTTCATTCCTCTTCCTTTATTGTTCTCATTTCTTCCCTGTGGAACTCTCTTCCGGCTTCATGCTTTCCAGTCAGCTTTGATCTTCAAAAATGAAATGCAATGTCAATCATTATCTATTGTCTGCGTGATTCCTCTTCCTTTATTATTCTCATTTCTCGCCTGTGGAAAACTCTTCCGGCTTCATGCTTTACAGTCAGGTTTGATCTTCAAAAATTTAAATGCAATGTCAATTGTTATCTATTGTCTTCTTGATTCCTCTTCCTTTAATGTTCTCACTTCTCGCCTGTGGAACTCTCTTCCGGCTTCATGCTTTCCAGTTAACTTTGATCTTCAAAAATTTAAATGCAATGTCAATCATTATCTACTGTCTTCTTACTTCCTCTTCCTTTATTGTTCTCACTTTTCACCTGTGGAACTCTCTTCCGGCTTCATCCTTTGCAACCAACTTTTACCTTCAAAAGTTTAAATATAATATCAATCGTAATCTACTGTCTTTTTGATTCCTATTCCTTTATTGTTCCCACTTCTCACCTGCTGAACTCACTTCCAGCTGCATGCATCCCAGTCAACTTTGAACTTCGGAAATTTAAATGCAATGTCAATCGTAATCTGCTGTCTTTTTGATTCCTCTTCCTGTATTGTTGTTACTTCTCACCTGTGGAACTCGCTTCCGGCTTCATGCTTTACAACCAACTTTGATCTTCAAAAGTTTAAATATAATGTCAATCGTTATCTACTGTCTGCTTAATACCTCTCCTTTATTTTTCCCACTTCTCGCCTATGGAACTCTCTTCCGGCTTCTTGCTTTCCAGCCAACTTTGATCTTCAAAAGTTTATATATAATATCATTTCGTTATCTACTGTCTTCTTGATTCTTCTCCCTTTATGGTTCTCACTTCTCACCTGTGGAACTCTCTTCCGGCTTCATGATTTACAACCAACTTTGATCATCAAAAGTTTAAATATAATGTCAATCGTTATCTATTGTCTACTTGAAGCTTCTTACTTTATTGCTCCCACTACTCACCTGTGGAACTCACTTCCAGCTTCATGCTTTAAAAGCAACATTGATCTACAGAAGTTTAAATATAATATCAATCGCTATCTACTGTCTTCTTGATTTCTTTTCCTTTATTGTCCTCATTTCTGGCCTGTGGAACACACTTTTGGCTTCATGCTTTACAACCCACTTTCATATTCAAAAGTTTAAATATAATGTCAGTCGTTATCTACTGTCTTCTTGATTCCTCTTCCTTTATTGTCCTCTCTTCTCATCTGTGAAACTCTATTCCGGCTTCATCCTTTACAACCAACTTTGATCTTCAAAAGTTTAAATATAATGTCAATCGTTATCTACTGTCTTCTTGATTCCTCTTCCTTTTTTGTCCTCACTTCTCGCCTGTGGAACACTCTTTTGGCTTCATACTTTACAATGAACTTTGATCTTCAAAAGTTTAAATATAATGTTAATCGTTATCTACTGTCTTCTTGATTCCTCTTCCTTTTTTGTCCTCACTTCTCGCCTGTGGAACACTCTTTTGTCTTTATGCTTCACAACCAACTTTGATCTTCAAAAGTCTAAATATAATGTTAATCGTTATCAACTGGCTTCTTGATTCCTCTTCCTTTTTTGTCCTCACTTCTCGCCTGTATAACACTCTTTTGGTTTCATACTTTACAATGAACTTTGATCTTCAAAAGTTTAAATATAATGTTAATCGTTATCTACTGTCTTCTTGATTCCGCTTCCTTTTTTGTCCTCACTTCTCGCCTGTGGAACACTCTTTTGTCTTTATGCTTCACAACCAACTTTTATCTTCAAAAGTCTAAATATAATGTTAATCGTTATCAACTGGCTTCTTGATTCCTCTTCCTTTATTGTCCTCACTTCTCGCCTGTGGAACACTCTTTTGGCTTCATGCTTTACAACTATCTTTGATCTTCAAAAGTTTAAATATAATGTTAATCGTTATCTACTGTCTTCTTGATTCCTCTTCCTTTATTGTCCTCACTTCTCGCCTGTGGAACACTCTTTTGGCTTCATGCTTTACAACGAACTTTGATCTTCAAAAGTTTAAATATAATGTCAATCGTTATCTACTGTTTTCTTGATTCCTCGTCCTTTATCGTCCTCACTTCTCACCTGATGGAACTCTCTTCTGGCTTCATGCTTTCCAGTCAACTTTGATCTTCAAAAAATTAAATGCAATGTCAATCATTATCTACTGTCTTCTTGATTCTTCTTCCTTTATTGTTATCACTTCTAATCTGTGGAACTATCTTCCGGCTTCATGCATCCAAGTCATCTTTGATCTTCAAAAATTAAAAGGCAGTGTCAATCGTTATCTACTGTCTGCGTGGTTCTTCTTCCTTCATTTTTATTACTTCTCGCTTGTGTAACTCTCTTCCGGCTTCATGCTTTCCAGTCAACTTTGATCTTCAAAATTCTAAATATAATGTCAATTTTTATCTACTCTCTTCTTGTTTCCTCTTCTTTTATTGTTTTCACTTTTCACCTGTGGAACTTTCTTCCGGCTTCATGCTTTACAACCAACATATACCTTCAAATATTTAAATATAATGTCAAACTTAATCTACTGTCTTTTTCATCCCTTTTCCTTTATTGTTCTCACTTCTCACCTGTGGGACTCTCTTCCCGGCTTCATGCTTTAGAACCAACTTTGATCATCAAAAGTTTAAATATAATGTCAATAGTTATCTACTCTCTTCTTGATACCTCTTCCTGTATTGTCTTCACTTCTCACCTGTGGAATTCTCTTCCGGCTTCATGCTTTTTAACCAACTTTGATCTTCAAAAGTTTAAATATAATGTCAATCGTTTCCTAATGCCTTCTTGATTCTTTTTTTGTCTATTGTTCTCATTTATCACCTGTGGAACTCTCTTCCAGCTTCATGCATTAAAACCAACATTGATCTACAAATGTTTAAATATAATGTCAATCGTTATCTACTGTCTTCTTGATTCCTCTTCCTTTATTGTCCTCACTTCTCGCCTGTGGAACTCTCTTCCGGCTTCATGCTTTACAACCAACTTTGATCTTCCAATGTTTAAATATAATGTCAATCGTTATCTACTGTCTTCTTGATTCCTCTTCCTTTATTGTCCTCACTTCTCGCCTGTGGAACACTCTTTTGGCTTCATGCTATACAACGAACTTTGATCTTCAAAAGTTTAACTATAATGTTAATCGTTATCTACTGTCTTCTTGATTCCTCTTCCTTTATTGTCCCCACTTCTCGCCTGTGGAACTCTATTCCGGCTTCATGCTTTACAACCAACTTTGATCTTCCAATGTTTAAATATAATGTCAATCGTTATCTACTGTCTTCTTGATTCCTCTTCCTTTATTGTCCTCACTTCTCGCCTGTGGAACACTCTTTTGGCTTCATGCTATACAACGAACTTTGATCTTCAAAAGTTTAACTATAATGTTAATCGTTATCTACTGTCTTCTTGATTCCTCTTCCATTATTGTTCTCACTTCTCACCCGTGAAACTCTCTTCCGGCTTCATACTTTGCAACCGAATTTGATCTTCAAATGTTTAAATATAATGTCAATCGTTATCTACTGTCTTCTTGATTCCTCTTCCTTTATTGTCCTCACTTCTCACCTCTGGAACTATCTTCCGGCTTCATGCTTTACAACTAACATTGATCTTCAAAAGTTCAAATATAATGTCAATCGTTATCTACTGTCTTCTTGATTCCTCTTCCATTATTGTTCTCACTTCTCACCTGTGGAACTCTCTTCCGGCTTCATGCTTTACAACCAACTTTGATCTTCCAATGTTTAAATCGTTATCTACTGTCTTCTTGATTCCTCTTCCATTATTGTTCTCACTTCTCACCTGTGGAACTCTCTTCCGGCTTCATGCTTTACAACGAACTTTCATATTCAAAAGTTTAACTATAATGTTAATCGTTATCTACTGTCTTCTTGATTCCTCTTCCTTTATTGTCCCCACTTCTCACCTGTGGAACTCTGTTTCGGCTTCATGCTTTACAACCAACTTTGATCTTCAAAAGTTTAAATATAATGTTAATTGTTATCTACTGTCTTCTTGATTCCTCTTCCTTTATTGTCCTCACTCCTCGTCTGTGGAACTCTCTTCCGGCTTCATGTTTTACAACGAACTTTGATCTTCAAAAGTTTAACTATAATGTTAATCGTTATCTACTGTCTTCCTGATTCCTCTTCCTTTATTGTTCTCACTTCTCACCTCTGGAACTCTCTTCCGGCATCATGCTTTCCAGCCAACTTTGATCTTCAAAACTTTAAATGCAATATCAATCGTTATCTACTGTCTTCTTGATTCCTCTCCTGTTCTTCTTGCTCCCTTATAATCTTTCTGTTTTCTAATTCTTTCACGCTCCCTACCCCTTTGTGTGTTAGTAACTTGTGTGGAGTGATATGGTTAAAACAATCGTTAACAATCTGAAATCATTATCAATTCAATGGTATGTAGTAACGGTCAATTATATACATTCTCCGTACGTGTAAAACACAATTTTTAACACAATTATATACTGACACACATACCATATTAAACCCCTTTATTTTCTACCCAATGAACAATGTTTTACAAACTTCCTAAAAAGATTCCACATTACCATGCACGTCGTTTTCATTAAAGTGTCTGTTGTCTATAAATTAGCTTAATCATGTGAAATATTTGACCAATCAGAGAAATCAAAAATCTTATTTTTCTTCGGACTAATCCGCGGAAATGTTTATTACATAAACCCACATATTTCAACTTTCAGCAGAAAAGATGCAACTGTCTTCAATGACGTGTGGACTCACATGGCACAGTGGATAAAGGTGTTAGTTAGATAGACTGACAGAACCCAATGTGTGTGAGTTCAATACCTGCTTAAGGCGTTGGAGAACTTGGAAACGGGAATTAACAGGTGATAACTGATAACTGGCATCCATTAGACATGGCACGTGGAACTAGAACAGTCTACCCCAGCAAGCGAAATAAACGGCTCAGTTCGACTTTCCAACCACCTGAAGAAGGCCGGAGTGTACAACGTCCGAAACGTTGTGACAAATATGGCAACAAAGATGAGGATGATAGTCAGAACAATGTAAATGTTGAAACGAATTATTTCCAACAGTAACAGCACAGACGGTCAGTGAATCTTCGCTGACGATCAAAGTCTTTTCTCAACGTCAGTTTTTTTCTTTGTTTTTGTACTGTGGAGCAACTACTGAAAGTCTTTTGTAAACCGTAGATTTTTCTGTGTACGAACTCCCCAAAGACTTTAACCAAACTAAAGACTATTTTTATTGCTTTTTGACTATTTTGGAATCTATATATATATGTTTGTAAAAACAAATTATTTATTTAATACGCATAAGACCATGTTTTCTTTATTTTTAGGAATTCGGGCGTTCAGATTTTTAATATAAAAAAAACCCTGGATGACCAATTTTCCTATAAATGGTATTCCCAAGGGACTACGCATTCTAGGTACTGACCAGGTTCGACGTTGAAAGATGAACAAGATATTAAACTATTTCTATTGTTCTAAGTAACGTGACGTGCCGGTTATCGTACTTAACGAAGAAAGAGGTAAGGGCAGGCCAAATTCTAAATTCTTGATCCTTACCAGTTTGGTACAAGGAAAATAATTCTTAGAAGAGTGTACAGAATCATTGTTTGGTATCAGGTTACTTTCACTCAGACTTAAATTTCAAATTCAAATTCGAAACGTTGTGATAAATATGGCGTCAAAGATGAGGACAATAGTCCGAATAATGTAAATAATGTACATAATACCTCATCTCAGATATATAGACAGATTCAAATTCAAATGTTGTATATTTTAATAATCAATCTTCTCTTTATACTAAAAGTATAATTTTAAAAACAAACGACGTTTTAACTGCTGAGGATTAATAATTTATCCAATCAGATAATCTGTGGGGCCTTCTTGGAGTACGTGAGACTCAACCCATATGCTCGGCCAGTGTTTCTCAACATTTTTAAGCAACGGCATACCTCGGAGCAAATGAAAATATCACGGCGCACTTAGCAATTTTTTTTAAAAGTGCATACATTTAAATGCTATAAAATAAAAACAGATTTATTTTTTAAATGTACACATTTATTTCGATGTTTCTATTCGACTATTCGTGCAGCTTATTTAGTAGAAACCTATGTCGAGTGTTTACAATTATGTGAAAAAAAAAGTTAATATTCATTTATTCAAATAAAGGAAAATTTTAAAAAGTTAAATTAAAACAATAAAAATACTGAGAAAAAAAAAACAATATTAAAAACAAAGTATTTAAAATAACATAATTGAAAAATAGTGAAAAGAATTATTTGAAAAAGAAGTTTAATACTTATTCATTTATTCAAATACTAACGCTGTTAGGTTGGTGCAAAAATAATGACGGTTTTTGACGTTAAAAAATACGTCAAAAACCGACATAACTTTTGCACCAACCTAATACTTCCACAAACAGTGTGTGTGTGTGTGCCGTGACATATTTCGCAGCACACTTAAGAGGATTGCCCGGCACACTAGTGTGCCACGGCACGGCACACTAATGTACTTCGGCACGGCGGTTGAGAATCACTGTGGTAGGCAAAGAGTGATCTCTTCACAGGCATATATATGATATGGGAGTCATTAATTGAGAAAGTGAAACAAAGGTGTGATGGTATCTAAGTTTGACGACAAGGGTTCAATTAAAAGACTAAGTCTTCAGCAGCAGTAGTAGAAAGACAGTAAGACTTAACGATAACAGAAAGACTGTAATGCACCGGCAACAGTTAGGCATTAGTAGCAGCAGTAGAAAGACCGTAATATTTCATCACCACCGAGCAGAGCTTAAATTTACTCCAATCCTGATGAACACTTGTACTAGAAATGAGGCTCCTTCGCTCGAATGTCTGTTGGGTCTAAAACTCACTCCAGACCGCAAGTGGGAGTCGTCTATTCTTATCAGCGTTAAAGATGCCGGAAGATTGATCAGTTCTTTTTTATCAGTCCAGAAAATACCTTGTGGAGACATCATTATTATTATTAAGAAATGAAAATATGAAATAATAATAATAAATATTATAAATAAAATAAAATAAAACAAATAACATTAAAACTTTGTTTAAAATAAATTAAATAAACCAAAAAAAATAAAATAAATAAAATAAAATAAAAAAAAAAAGTTATCCCAGAATGCAACAGAAATATTTTCTTTCTGAAAACGGACTTCGCACCAAAAGACGCTGAATTCAGTCTTTTCACTTTTGACCGTTGGAAGGTCAAGACGTCCAACTTCTCTCTCTGGGACGTTGCTTGACATGATACAAAGTGATTTGTTCTTTTTATCACATGCAACCTTAAAACATTTGTAAACAAAAATACACACACCAGTACACAAAAATAAATAAATTTTATGATTTTCATTTAGAATTTAACATGCTTTTAATGTTATTTCTGTATATGTTTTTATGTGAACACGTGGGTATTTCTGCTGCTATGATGTGAGTGACCCCACTATTTAACTTCTGCTTTTATGCTCAATCTTTGTAATAGTCAGATCAGGCAAAGAATTGATGTATTGCTGCTGTATCAGGGCTAATGCTGCCCAGTCCTCACTGCCCAGCTTTGAGTTCAAAAGCGATTACGCGGCCTTGGGAATGATGAATTATTTTCGAACTTGCAGTCCTTACCCCACTGACGAATTATTGCTAGCCTCTCGTCGCTATTACTATAATAAATGTTGACATGTTCTACATTCCTTAATTACACCAGTTCAGACCTTCACAGCTAGGACCTGTCATGTTTTTTATTGTTATATACCGTGCCTATGAACACTAATGGGTATGTCCCAATCCTCATAAATACGTTGGACACTATTGTAAGTGGGGGTAATTTACTGTCTAAATAGTCCACCACGAACAGTGGTTTACCTACTTCACACCGCTTGCGAGTATTGTATTTTTTGATATTATAAAGATTACCATTTCATTTCCAACCTCCGTTTTGGTTATTCCTTATTCAGTATCCCTTTCTAGGTTACAATATGTACACAGTATTGAATCATTCTTATCCCGTTCGTATTTCATTGGTAAGGAAGATGTTCCATTCAGACGGCTTGTTCCCCAAAACTGTCACATTGTAGAACAGTAGGATGCTTCCCCAATCACAACAATGTTAACCGCGTGAAGCCTCGATTCAACCGATGTCTACCCTACATATCTTCATAATATACACTACTTTCCCTTCTTTTACGCCCTTGCAATAGCTCAATAACTCTCGACTTTGAGTGGCCTTTGAGCCTTGTGTTATGTGAAATAAAGAAAAAAAAGAAAGATTTTTTTTTTAAATCTGCAAGGTCATCCTTTGAGGTTTCTGAACGTTTGTTGAACAAAGATTTTATTGGAAAATTTATTTTTTGCATTTTTTTTTTTTTTTTTGGGCTGTTTTTTTTTACTTTTTTTTACAAACCTTCATAATCGCAGTCAGATGGATTGTCGTCTGCTTTTGTTGTCCGCAAAAATCTGAAAATAGAAACATGAACATTGTAGGCAAGAGAAAGTTTATATTTGAGATAATAACCATCATATATGGCAAGCAAAATTCGTGGGATGACTTCCTCAAAGAGACAAAGAAAAAACAAATGAGAGAAAATACGGTTATTTTTCATATTTTGCGAGAAGTGTGAAATTCGAGGTGGGGGGGACAACACTTCATTATAAAAATAAAGTTTGAAAATAAACACTTAACTAAAGTGCTGTAATTATTCCTCTATAATACGCATCTGTCTTCTGCCTTCTTGAACCCTGTTCCGTTTTTGTCCTTTTCCTCAATCATCCCCATTCTCAATCTTCTTATTCTCATTGAACTTCTCCCTCTTTAACCCCTTCCGTCTTAGTGGCATTGTCGCCTTATTTGGGGTGAATCGATTAAAAATTTAGTTATTTAGTAAAAGGGCTTTAAAAATGTCACAAAAACAGATTTAAGAAAAATCAAAAGGAAAACGAAAAAGAAAAGCAAAGTGACTGTCATGAGAATATTTCAAAGAATCTGTCAAAAAAATATTTCAAGAATCTGGCGTTGTGAATCTAAACAACGATAAAACATACAATATATGAATAACATTTGCTGAAGACATGAAAGCAAGGACGCTATCTTTTTATTTTTAATCATCCCCCCAAGCAAGGCAATAAAGCTACTAAGACGCAAAGAGTTACTAAGAATATGAGGAAAGAACATTATTAAGAAGAGAGAACAATAAAAGAACAGGAATTACGAAAACAAGAAATGACGATTGACATTGCATTTAGATTTGTGAAAATCAAAGCTGATGAAAAACAAAGAGGCTAGAAGAGAGTTCCACAAGCGAGAAGTGCGAGAGAAGAAACTGTTAGCCTAGAACTTACGATTACATCTAGTCATTTCAAACGTAAAATGATGGGACCTAGCTGCCAATCTAGTACTGCGCTTAAATTCATAAAGTCTATGTACCATAGAGGAAAGTGATATTTATTTTTGTAAATTTAAAAAAAATATGACAGCGGGAGGGCTGGTCTTCACCTGGCTTATAATTAAACTTAGCTAGCCATAATTACTGACCAAAACATACCGCAGTACTCCTTACACCAAAGAAAGACATTCTTACTTAATTATTCTTACTAAGGCAACCATAATACCTCGGAGTTTATGAAATCCTAACTAGTCCCCATATGTATAATTTGTCTGTGGGGGAGAATAAAAATTACAATTTAAAAAACTAACCCCAATGTATATTTACAATGTATATTATACCTATTTACAAGTAACTAAACAAAATAGTGCTAGTAATAGACCGTCCTTTGTATGACGATAAACAACATCCGCGTCCTGGGTAAGACGATGAACTACATCCGACAGCAAGGCCTCTGATCAGGAGGTTTTGAGGAGCGTGGAGCCAGCTCTTAATTGCTGGTGTTCCCAGGTTCACCCTGACCCAGCTTTTTTTGAAAAAATTATTACCAGCAGTATATTTTTGAAAAAGAAAAATATTGCTAGCAATACATTTTTGAAAAAAAAATTACCAGTAATAAAAATCTTGTCGGCATTAAATAACCCATTGAGGTTGATATGCCGTAAAACAAAATGTTGTGGATTCCGAGATAAAATTCGGTCCCCAACGAATGACAAACGCAGGAATTAAATATAAGAAATAAAATGTATTTACACAATAATACAAAGGATAATACTATTAGTAAATCCAGGAACGCGGTTAGTAGCAATAACATATAGATATATACTGTCTCGAAGTAGGACTTTCTTAGAGTCGGGCGTGACTTCTACAAGCGGTTACCTCACACTATTACTCTACTTCCAACTCAATCACAATCTCAGTCTTCTACTATCTCTATCCCACTCTCTGACTCTGGGTATTTAACGGCAGCAGTACAAATACATACTGGTCGAGTCCACTTATATGAAAAGGGGGAGGACCCCATAACACAAAATAAACCAAACCAAACTGATTTCTTACAAAGAATACATATTCTATTCATACGAACCTATCCTAAAAATCTTGTCGGCATTAAATAACCCATTGAGGTGTTGATATGCCGTAAAACAAAACAAACCCATACCAAACTGATTTCTTACAAAGAATACATATTCTATTCATACGAACCTATCCTAAAAATCTTGTCGGCATTAAATAACGCATTGATGTTGATATGGCGTAAAACAAAATAAACCAAACCAAACTGATTTCTTACAAAGAATACATATTCTATTCATACGAACCTATCCTAAAAATCTTGTCGGCATTAAATAACCCATTGAGGTGTTGATATGCCGTAAAACAAAACAAAGCAAAACGAACAAAGCTAGTAATGAAAAAACACGGTCCTTAATTGTGGTAGGAAGATCAGTTAACTAGACGAAATTAGTGTGGAATTAAGTAATTTAAACAGCTATTCATCCAGCCACGCGTTCAAACAACAAAAAATACGAAATGCACACACGAAAAACGAAAGAAGACCCGCCTTCCGCAGACAACTGATATTTATGGTCACCTAACAAAGCAAGGGGAATTAAATTAAAGAAAGTAGGGACAAAAGCAGAAAAGACCAATGAGCATACCCCCCTCCCAGCTAAATTAAATTTACAAGAAACAAGATTAAAAAACAAATCTAAACTACGCTATTTTGGGCGGGGTTGCCAATGTTCAACTCAACCAATATCCTGATGCCTAGCCGGCATAAAAATGTCCCTCTAAATCACCGCCTTTCACTCGACAGATATGCGCAAGACTCGCCTACCTTTTGCCAAATTCTGATGGAGGGAGTTCTCATCTTTACAGCATGAGCTTGACATTAATACAAGATCAGTTGGGAAGAGGTAAACTTCTAACCCCCCATAGAATTCCTTTCGTCGTGTGGTCAATATCACGGTTAGCATAACACCTAGCAAGCAAAAGAATACATATCGCTCAGCTTTAGTCAACGATGGTACCACATTGCTACAAACAGAACTGACCTCGAAGACGAAGAACTTTGTGCGAACCATCAACTTGAACAACGAGACTACGTGTCTGCAGGGGAAGAAGATATGTTTCAAGGTTTCCACCGACTTACGGCAGTGAATACAGTTTGGGGATTTTTCCAACCTCACCGACCCAGAGAGCCTTTCGTATCACTAGCAACGAGAGTGGTGCCTCATTATGAGTGAGACATTTCAATCCGGGCGCCCAAGGCTATGTGGAACGAACCTCGTCAGAGCGAGCTCGTCTATCAAACCATCTTGAACGAACCCTTTAACACCTTGTTAGAATCAATAACATTGCAGAGTTTTCTTTGAAAGTTATTAAGAATCTCTGAACGTATAGCACAAGCATCAGAATTGATGTGGCAACAATATTCAAAGCAAGGACGACTTACGAAGTAATATTTTTGAATTTAATTTGTTAGTTCCAAACGACTGCAATGATTATTTATTGTGCTTTTTGTTTTGTTGTTTTTTTACAATGGCACAAGGTCAAAGGGAAAGTGGTGAGAAGCTGGTCATCATTAACTATCCTAGACCTAGCTATTCAAATTCACGAACCGTTCATCCATTACAATTTGCTCATTCAACATAAGAACTCATTCACTATCATTTAATCCGACATATATTCACCTACAAAAACACACACGAGACAAAAATTTCATAATGTACAAAATGTGCTTTTGGGTTTTTTTCCCATTTTTTACAAAAATATATAAAAATTTAAACATATGAAATGATGGGGGAGGAGACGAACAAAAAAAAAAAAACTAAAAATTAACAAGACATTAAAAAACAATCTGCTGGAATAGATATTTATTTGCACGATAGTACAAAATGTGGCACAAGGCCAAAAAAGAGGGTTGGAGAAAAGGACGGTCTTCTTCTGTCTTAATTTCTAAACTTAGCTAACCACAAACATTGACCCAAACATACCAACAATAGTCCTACCGCCAAAACAAAAACATTCTCTCCTACATTTCTTACTACATAGACCATAATACCTCAATGTCTCGATGAAATCCTAACTAGTCCACATATGTGCATTTCAAAGTCTGTGGGGGGAGGGGGATAAAACAACAATTTAAAAGTGCCAATGATTATTTACAATATGAATTAAATACTATTTATATGAAAACAAAACAAAATAAGGTTAGTAATAAACCCTCCCCTCACAATCCTTAAACGTGGCAGAAACATCAGTTAACAGTTAAAAAAAGTATTATAATAGTATAAAAACATTCATCCAGGCAAAACACTCACACAAAGACGCACTCATTTAGACACAACAATCGACTGGAATGACCACTAAAAACATCCCCTCACTAAATTTATAGACAAATCCTACGGATGCATGCTGGGATTTCTTCATAACCAATAAAAATGGACAATCTCTTCCTCCATATTTTTGTTCTTGTGTTGAAGTCAGAACGCAAAAGCCAGTCAGTTAGTTGAGTGCCATTTTGCGATACACCCTTGGTTAATCAGTTCTCTGTCGCTTCATGACTGACTGAACAGAAGATTTTTCCCGCAGTAGCTTACCGTTCCTTTCTATATGACCCAGTCTGCTATTCATTCCATAGCGAGCGGCAAAAGAGATGGATTCATACCTTTTCCCAAGGCGTAAGTGAATGTAACGAACCAGACTCTATAACCACTTGACTCTTTTAACACTTAATCATTTTGCGTGAGAACACAATTCTTACTTTGTTAAATTTTTTTACTTTATTACTATTGCTTTGCCGAATTCTGACTCAAACTCAAACAAAAACATTGTTTTCAATCGTTATGAGTCTACCGATTGAATAGAATGTTATTATAAACAATTGTCTTGTAAATGGAATTTTTAAAGCATTCTGAATGTAAAAATAAAGAAAAAAGTGTGCAAGACAATAAGAAACACTACCTGCCAAAAAAAAAAGTGAAGTTTTGTTGAAATCGGTTGAAAAATGTAGGAAATCCGATCCAATATATAAATGAACACACACACACACACACAACCTGGGTTTTATAATAAGTATAACTCGATATGAGTTGTCCCCCTTTCATTCTGGTGACAGTGATGCCTCTTAATCGTGTTTTAAAATCGATTTCGTGCAAAAACAATTGTGTTTTTCCAATTTTTGGCGCTGTCAGAACCACCGCAAGGTAATTTTATGTAGTCCTGTGAAGTTTTGTTGAAATCAGTTGAAAAATGTAGGAAATCCGATCCAATATATAAACGTACAGACACACACACACAATCTGGGTTTTATAATAAGTATTATATATATATATATATATATATATATATATATATATATATATATATATATATTGAATAAATTACAAACATTATGTCTGCCTTTTTTTTATCGTAATCGTTTAATATTCACGAATATTTTTCCGTATTCTGCCTAAATATACATTATATACATACACACACACACACACACACACACACACACATATATATGTGTGTTTGCGTGTAAAAGAACGAAAAGAATATAAATTCAAACGTCCATAACATTAATTTTAAAAAAGGGCTCAATACAAGAGTAGAATAATAAATATTTATTATAAACTGTTATATTGGAACATTCAAGTTACCGTGACAAAAATGCATATTTGTTTCGACGTCTAAAGACGTCTCGTCAGGTGGCTAACAATTTTAATTAAAAATACAATTTATGAAACATCACTTCTTTTTATATTTTTGAAAATTTTCCATAGAAGGCAAAGAAATAAATATATAAAAATATAAATATATAAAAAATGTATTCATTCCATAATAGAAAAAGAATGAAAAAGCAAATTAAAATAAAAAAGGAAAGAAAAAAAATCAATAAAAAGAAAAAGAAAGAGAGAAAAAAAAGGGAAGGCATAAGAAAGCATAAGAAATCAACCCTCCTACAAAGAGAAGAGAAAGAAAAGAAAGGAAAAGTAAGGAGAGGAATATATTCATTTTTTACAAATACAAATGAAAAGGAAAGAGAAGAAAATAAGATATAAGAAATTGTTTATACCAAATTTAGCCAATGAAGACAGGTTAAGATGGAAAATTCATAATTGAACGGAAATATAACGCGACAATATAAGAAAAATTACAAATACAATGTAACAATTCAAACTTTATGACATTTTGCACAAAATCACATATTGAAACAAAATTAAACATAGTGCGTAAATAAAAGACACTTTAAGAGGAAAAACCATATACAAACCAATCAACTACTTAACTATACCAACCTCACATTATAAATTAGAATACAAATTAAATTTTAAACATTTTTCTGACTTTTATATATTTATATCAGATCAAAAACTATTATCAAACAGCATCACAAGTAAATAATTATAAGCCAATTCACGGCTAACCTTACTACAAGTAATTTGCGAATACTAACCTATTTGAAATCTTAATCAAGAATAAACCACTAAGGATAACATTAAAATGTTTATATAAAGGTAATATACATAAGAGGAGTGATTATTGAGTTATAAAGTTTAGCAAAATTGTAAGGTTAATTCATTAATATGCCTACAATTCACCGTAATTTCATATCTCTGATTTATTAATTCAAGAGTTTAATTATCTCAATTTTCTCCTGTAGACAAACTACAGGAGAAAATTGAACATGGTTCTTTTACTAACACCATTGTTAGCTGGCTGACGAGACGTCTTTAGACATCGAAACAAATATGCATTTTTGTCGCGGTAACTTGCATGTCCCAATGAAACCGTTTATAATATATATATATATATATATATATATATATATATATATATATATATATATATATACTGTTTGCTTAGTACTATTTTTCCCTGTTCGTTTTCTTCCTTTTCTTATTGTTTATTGAGAACTTTGCCAATTTCGCATGTAAAGAATTTGGTCAGTTACACTTAATCATAGCAAATTACACTCTATTACACAAATAATGCATGTCCCTATCAATGAATGTTTATCTCTACCTAGCTTAATTTGTATTAAATGCTTCTCTCTCTCTCTCTCTCTCTTTCTCTCTCTCTCTCTCTCTCTCTCTCTCTCTCCTTTTCACATAAATTATTCAATTACTGTAAATAAACAAGTCCTTTGTTTCACTTTCACACTAAGAATCCTTTTTGGGCAGTCTGTAACCTTCGTGCCTACAATAAAATGGTGCATTACAAGGTCGGTTTTTTTCCTTGACACCGCTATTACTTTAACTACCTTCACTCCCTCGGCAATGTTTGTTGTTTTAAAAAGCGTTGACTAGAATTGTTGTAAAATCTAAACATAGAAAAGTGAATTTATACATTTTCTTTGCCCTTTGAGAATTTACAACGAAAATATTAAACACTATTTATTTATTAGATTGTTTATTGCCAAGGATAATTTAATTTTACAACATTCTAAAATGGCGAATCCTAAAAGTGCAAAAAAATGCAATGTTTATCTCTTATCAATTTATAAAGAGATAAATATGAAAATATTTTTATTCATAAATTGTCTGCCGAAAAGGAAAATAAACAGATTTCGATGAGTAACTGGAATTTAAAATTTTGAAAATATTCCATTTCTGCGACAATACATTGCTATTTTTCTTTTTATAAAATCAGATTTTCATATTTACTTATAAAATGGTAAATGAAAAATTTTGAATTGCAGATGATTTATATATTTTGATAATTTTGTTAATAAACATTGCCGAGGGAGTTAAGGTAATAGAACGTAATAGCTGTGTCAAGGGTAATACCGTCCTATTGACACACCGTGTCTTTTTTTTGGGGGGGGGGGGACGAAAGCTAAAATTTGACAAAAATGCAATAAAGAAATAAACACATTTTTTTTTTATATACACGGGGTCAGGTAGCTATTTATCTCCCCAGACGTAGACCTCGTTGTTATAAAATAAAATAAGACATATCTCGGCCGATTTACAGGCAGATACTCAAGAACGTGAGCCGGATGTGAACGGGACAAAGCCCCGTCACAAAATGACCATTATCTTCGTTTACAAATGTTCCCGACACACGAGCTCCGGTCGAAAAATAAAATAATATTTAAAGTGTTCTATTTTTCGTCCAATAAAAATGCTTCCCTCCTAATTATACTCGCTTCGTTTTTCGAGCATGTTAAGCCATAAAAAAACGCTATAAAAGGGGTCACGCAGAAGTTCAACGGGCAGTCAACAGGTGGCCAAGGTAGAGACCTGTCACGGTCAGGAACGGTCAGCAGCTGTCAGCAGGAGAGCATCAACCAGCGTCAACATGTGTGAACTACTATGAGAGATCGACCTAGATCCGAAACCGACTTATGAACTATACCACTAGGTAGCTGTCCCAAACTCTCACGTTCCTGTTGAAATAAACCACGTAAATTTCTGCTGTTGTCGTATTTCTTTCTTGCAACCATACGCTTGTCTATAACACCGTACACACAGGAAACAGGTAGCTGTCTTCCTACCCAGACTAGACTCTGCCTTTCGCTATAGCCTCCTCAACGGTAATCGTGAATTCCTTTCAACTCCAGCCAGCCTCGGTATTTCCCCAAGACTTCCCCACAAGGCGGGTTGTGGCACAAGGCCGTTTTTTTTTTTACGTGAGACTCGGACAAAAATTCCACTGTAGACTCCCGTATGCATGGGGTTGGGTAGCTGTCTACTTCTCCAAATGAGACTCTGTCCTTCGGCATAGCCTTGTCTGGGTTCCTTGCCGCTCGGTGGCAGAGAGTCGACAAGCAGAGTTAAATGTAATCGTTAACCCCTCCACAACTGAAAACTTTTGCACTATTTATATGTTTCCGACGGCTGTCGATGAGTGTAGAGTGTGGGCGATCAAACAAATAATTTTTTCGTGTGCTTTTTAAGTCATCGGTGTAATTATACATTTTTTATGTTTAACTTTTGACCGCGCAGGTTATCGTTCATAGATAAACGTTATTTTCATTAGGTTTTAAGTAAAAAGCAAACATTGTTTTATCAACACCAAATTAATTGATCACTTTATTTGTGGTAAGCCCAAATATAAAAATAAATATTATTAAAGAGAAAGAATTAAAATTAAAATCATTTGTTTTCCATCTCTCTTTTTTTTCCTTTCTACTATTCTCTCTCTCTCTCTCTCTCTCTATATATATATATATATATATATATATATATATATATATATATATATATATATATGCTTCTCTCAAGTAATGAGAAGGTTATCCTCAACTAAATAAGGGGAAGAAGAAAAGACTGAAAAAATGTTACAAAACGGAAGTTCGCTGGTCCAGTGTTTAATAATTGTGACTAGGAACCTACCAAAATAAAAGAGGTTCCACATATAAATTCCGAAAAAAGGAAAAGAAAGGAACGCCTAAAAATGAGTGAAAGAATTTTGGCCATTCAAAGAACAAAGAGACCCACGTAAAAAACCGGCCTTCTACCACATCCCGCGTTGTGGGGAGATCTCGGGTAAATCCGCCAGCTACTGAACTTCATGTCGGCAGATGGAAGGATATACAATCGATTTCTTGTTTTTTTCTTTTGGTTGGACTCATCTCTAGTCCGCCATATTTTTGTAATTGTTTATTATTATTATTATTATTATTATTATTATTTCGGGATCTCCACATGCGTTCATATCACAACGCGTAAAAAAACAAAACAAAACAAAAAACACGGTCCGTTACAATATAATGTACGTAGTATAGAAAAATGTAATTCAAATATGAAATTAGTGTTGAGTTATCTCCCCTGCATCATAGAACATTTTACTCGCTTAAATTATCTATTTCTTTCTCTCTCCCTCTCTCTCTCTTACACACACACACACACACACACACACACACACATAAGTCTCAGGTGCAGGTCATCCTACAACACTAGATGAATCTACATCACAAGAAAGGACTCGTCGATAATGTGTCGATAGAATACTCATGCGTTGGCTCACGACGCAAGAATCCATATATATATATATATATATATATATATATATATATAAAGCCAGATAATCAAGGCACAGCTTCGTTGGGTGGGGGACGTACGTCGAAAGGAAGACTCAAGAATTCCCAAAGCAATCTTCTTCAGGGTATTTGAGCACGGCAACAGACCACTAGACAGGCCGATACTGAGGTACAAGAACACTGTTAAATACAATCTCAAGAGATATGGCATCGGCCTTGATACCTGGGAAATTACTACCCAAGCCCGTGCAACCTGGAAGATATCTAGCAAAGAGGATATCGTACCAGTCTCCTCATTGAAAAACGTGCCAAGAGGAAGACCAACAGTAGCACTCGGAAACCACTGTATCCATGCAGAATCTGCAATAGGTCTTGCGGGTCTAGAATCTCACGAAAGGACTCACTGGTCATGTGTTGGCTCACGACGCGAGAATCCATATATATATATATATATATATATATATATATATATATATATATATATATAAAATTCTGTGACTTCCCTAAATGTTGGAGAGAAGTGCAAACAGATACAAAGTACAGTTGGATTTACTAGGGTACGTAACGAAGTACAATAAATTTTTCATTCTTTTTTGAAGAAAAAAATTGAATATTTTATTATTTAATGTACTAAATATAATTAATATTCATTGTAGTGGTCTATTTCTTTTTCTCGCCCCATGTCAAACGTCGGGGTTACCATATATAGTGGTATGTTAATAAGAATAGATGTCTGTTTATGGCTGCATGAATAACATGACCACACAATTTATATTTAACATAAAATTACCACAAAACATGAAATACAAGAAAGGGACAAAATGGTTTTAAAACATAACATTTGTATTTATTTGTGTGTTGATGTACATGCGTAGAAGTTAAAGATCTGTTGGAGTTATGTCCCTTAGACTGTGAATATTTTTACAAAAGTTGAATTAATTACAAAGCTGAGAAATGCTGAATAACTGTAGATTTAGAAGAATATTTCAAAGAGAAAAGTTCTTGTTGCATGTTTGGAAATGTTCTGTATGTTTGTAATGTAGTTTGGAAAAGTTCGTACGTACGTGCATGCATGAATATGCTTTTAACATCTGTCCGCCCGTGGTCGAAACGACGAGTATCCTTTTGGGATTAGATCTTGCAGTAAGAAGAGAGGAAAGAGAAAAGAGAAAGCACCAAGCTTGTGTCTGCTATTTATAGATAATGTAATCACGTGACAGAATCACAGCAAATGGCGGGAAACTTGACTTGGTCACGCGCTGGAAAAAATATTTGTACGTGGGTGGATTGCAACGCCCACTTGTGTGTTTATTGACCAATTAGAAGCTGATATTTCTTTAAAATATTTACTAAGCTGAGTAGGCTCTATGATCCACTTTTTTGCATAAAAATGTACAAAATTAGACATTAGTAAGAAAGTGGTATCGGGATTCTACATCGTCAATTATTTATAGCATTATTATTTTGTACTAGCCTAAAGTCTGTCCGAAGACCCTTTCTTCAAATAAATCTTCTTTCTTCTATAATATTAAAACGCAGTGTACTTGTGCCCGTCCATTTTTCTGTCTCAGCGACTCATATAACCTGAGGTAACAGGTTAATAACCACTGTAATTACACGCGATTAAAAATTGAATAAATAACTCATTTAAAGTTGAATTTAAATATCAAACGGAATGGAAGGTTTAAAAAAAAACAATTTATCATTAAAAGTTTAACTTCAATTTCGCTCTTCGTCGAAATTTCAATTGATATCGTCTAAAACCGTAATTAAAATTTAAGCGGGGCACGGCATGTTGCTCATATTTTTTTCTAGCACGCTGTGATGTATTTGAAATATTATATAGGTTGGTTTCCCTAATGTCTTTTAACAGTGACTTTCTATGAAGGTGTGACTCTTCCGCAACAAGCCAGTTAACCCCTGCTAGGATATGCAATATTCCTGTTATAATTTTCACCATCACAATCTTACAAATATATAACAAGCATTCATTGGTCAATCACCTTCAATCTAGATCGTTGATTGGTCAGTTCCGACCAATCAGACCGCCTGCACGCGATAAATCTGTTTTCCCGCTCAATATGCTCGGAGCCTCCCACGTGATACACGACGATATAAAAAAAGAACTCGTGTAAGCTCCCTGTTGTTTCTTTTCATCTCTCGTGCGTCTAATTTGCCAAGATGTAATCTTCAAGAACTCCCGTCTTAACTAATGCAATCAGACGTTAAAGACCATTACCAACATTCACGCAAGTACGAACTCTGAAATCTCTTCTGAACTTTTACCAACTTGTAAAATACACAACTCCAAACATGCTAAAGAAACTTTATTCTTCTAAACTACAGTTTAATAATTACTTTCACTTTATGAGCTTAGGTACAAATATTACCTAATCTAAGAGACACAACTCTGTCTAACCTTTTCACTCAGTATTCATGCATGTATATCAAACATTAATAAATTCAATTGTTACGTTTTGAAACAAGATGTTTCTGAATCATTATTTCTCTATCTTGTATTAATTGTTGTGGATGGAAGATTATTGAACACACACAATTTTAAGCCTTCTGATAATTCAAACCTTCTATTCCTCTCCAACATACATCACACACATCTGCGACAAAGGGATTGTAAATGCTCTTTTCTTAAGTGTTGGGGTTACCAATGTAAATGGTGTTTTGTTGAAAAGATTAATGTAGCTGCGTGTTGAAGAGCATTTAACATTTATACATTTTTTTAAATCAAGGAAAAACAATGGAAAAACGATTTGTGTTTCAACGATAAAATATATATTAAAATCAACAACAAATACAAGGTAATTTTTGTAATGTGTGAATAAGGAGAAAGAAGTAGTTTCACTTTATCTGTTAGTTGAATATGGTGATATTTAAATAAGCAAGTTTTCTGAATAGAATGTTCAGATTTCTGTATTGAAATAAAATGTGTATTCAGAAGAACATACAGTAAGTTCAATTGTATAGTCTGTATAAGTAACAGAGGTGTTGCAACTTGGCTTGTTCACAAAGAACTGATGGTGAATGATATTCAAGTTCGGTGTCTGTGTGCGTGCGGAGTTAGTAGAATGAATAATCTGTGTAGACGCGTGTGAGTAGTTGAGTTCTACTGTATTCAACTCTACTGTTTAATTTAGGAATGATTCCGGACTTATATTACTATTGGTAGGCCCCCAGCACGAACGCGGGATAAATTTTGAAAAAACACGAAAAATATCTCATTGGATGAAAAATTAACCAATCGGTGATTTTATAACAAAAGCATGTTTGTGAATTAACGGAAGGAAAAATTCAGTGTGGTGAATGCGATCAGTAAATTGTCTGTGATATTTAGTATTTATTATTTGACCAATCACAGATGAGAAAAATGTAGGCGTCTCAAACATAGTAGTAATCACTACAGGATCATGATGAATGGTGATTTTAAAAGAAAATAAAAATTGCGCGCAAAATAAATAAACTACGGAGATCAGTTGAAGAAAGATTATACCGAATTAAGGTATCGAATAAAGATAAAATAATTTTATTTCTAAATTCTTATAACTTTTTCATACATATTATTTTATTAATGAATAAATTTTGAAATTGACAACTTTTTTTTCATTTCATTGAAACAGGCGTTAAACATGTTGCCGGGCCTATAAGGATGTCGCCCCGGCAAGCTTTACGAAGAAAGGTGTGAACAGCTAAGACAATGAGGGGACAAAAGCAAAGGTTTAAGAAACAATAACGTCGATTTTATTTATCCAAAATGTACAAGAGTGTACTCTGGAGAAATATGTTTGTATCGGTGTTGGGTCCGGTATGACTGGTTTTGTTTAGGGGTAGTTGATTTCGGTCGTATCGGCGGAACAAATGTAAAATTGAAAGTCGGCGGTAGCTGGTCGACTGCCAGTCGGGAGAATTGTCAGGAACAGGGCGGATCGACCGCGGAGACGGGGTCGCGCCGAAGAGTATTCTCTTCACAAAGCACCGGAAGCTCACAAAGGTAATGTACTACACTTTGATCCCGGTCCCCAGGCCGAGCAGATCGGTATTTATCAATCCACCCACAAGGAACGAATGTGGCACAAGGCCGGTTTAACGTGGGTATCTCCGAGCCCGTAGGCTCGGCCAAAAATATAGACTTTGAACCCGCCTAGACGGGTTTAGGCCCTGTCTAGCTCCCCAAACGAAACCTTGCCCTTCGCAAAGCTTCGTCCGGGTTCCTCTCTGCTAATGCAGAGAGTTCGACACACGCCGACTCGGAAGCTCACAAAGGCAGCATACAACACTTTGATCCTAGCAACCGGGCCGAGCAGCTCGGTATTTATCAATCCACCCAAGAGGACCGAATGTGACACAAGGCCGGTTTAATGTTGGTATCTCAGAGCCCGTAGGCTTCGCCAAAAACATAGCCTTTGAACCCGCCTCGACGGGTTTAGGCCCTGTCTACCTCCCCGTACGAAACCCTGCTCTTCGGCAAAGCTTGGTCCGGGTTCCTCTCTGCAAATGCAGAGAGTTCGACACACGCCGACTCGGAAGCTCACAAAGGCAGCGTACTACACTTTGATCCTAGGAACCAGGCCGAGCGGCTCAGTATTTATCAATCCACCCACGAGGACCGAATGTGGCACAAGGCCGGCTTAATGTGTGTATCTCCGAGCCCTTAGGCTCGGCCAAAAATATAGCCTTTGAACCCACCTAGACGGGTTCAGGCCCTGTCTACCTCCCCGAACGAAACCTTGCCCTTCGGTAAATTTTCGTCCTGGTTCCTCTCTGCTAATGCAGGGAGTTCGACAGACGCCGACTTGGAACCTCACAAAGGCAGCGTACTACACTTTGATCCTAGCATCCGGGCCGAATAGCTCGGTATTTATTAATCCACCCACGAGGACCGAATGTGGCACAAGGCCGGTTTCATGTCGGTATCTCCGAGCTTGTAGGCTCGGCCACAAATATAGCCTTTGAACCCGCCTAGACGGGTTCAGGCCCTGTCTACTTCCCCGGACGAAATCTTGCCCTTCGGCAAAGCTTCGTCCTGGTTACTCTGCTAATTCAGAGAGTTCGTCAGATACCGACTCGGAACCTCACAAAGGCAGCGTACTACACTTTGATCCTATGAACCAGGCCGAGTGGCTCAGTATTTATCAATCCACCCACGAGGACCGAATGTGGCACAAGGCCGGCTTAATATGGGTATCTCCGAGCCCGTAGGCTCGGCTAAAAATATAGCCTTTGAACCCGCCTAGACGTGTTCAGGCCCTGCCTACCACCCCGGACGTAACCTTGCCCTTCGGCAAAGCTTCGTCCCCGTTTATCTCTGCTAATGCAGAGATTTCGACAGACTCCGACACGGAAGATCACAAAGGCAGTGTACTACACTTTGATACGAGCAACCGGGCCGAGCAGCTCGGTATTTATCAATCCACCCACGAGAACCGAATGTGGCACAAGTCCCGTTTAATGTTGGTATCACCGAGGCCGTAGGCTCGGCCAAAAATATAGCCTTTGAACACGCCTAGACGGGTTCAGGCTCTGTCTACCTCTCCGGATTAAACCTTGCCCTTCGGCAAAGCTTCGTCCGGTATACTCTGCTAATGCAGAGATTTCGACGGACGCCGACGCGGAAGCTCACAAAGGCAGTGTACTACACTTTGATACGAGCAACCGGGCCGAGCAGCTCGGTATTTATCAATCCACCCACGAGGACCGAATGTGGCACAAGGCCGGTTTAATGTGGGTATCTACGAGCTCGTAGTCTCGGCCAAAAATATAGCCTTTGAACCCGCCTCGACGCGTTCAGGCCCTTTCTACCTCCCCGAATGTAACCTTGCCCCTCGGCAAAGCTTCGTCGGGGTTTCTCTCTGCAAATACAGAGAGTTCGACACACGCCGACTCGGAAGCTCACAAAGGCAGCGTACTACACTTTGATCCTATGAACCAGGCCGAGTGGCTCAGTATTTATCAATCCACCCACGATGACCGAATGTGGCACAAGGCCGGCTTAATATGGGTATCTCCGAGCCATTAGGCTCGGCTAAAAATATAGCCTTTGAACCCGCCTAGACGTGTTCAGGCCCTGCCTACCTCCCCGGACGAAACCTTGCCCATCGGTAAATTTTCGTCCTGGTTCCTCTCTGCTAATGCAGGGAGTTCGACAGACGCCGACTCGGAACCTCACAAAGGCAGCGTACTACACTTTGATCCTATTATTTATTCACCGAAAATGTACAAATGTGCCACGAGGGCTAAAAATGATGGTGGGGAAAAAGAATGGTCTTCTCTAGTCCTATCTGAAATCTAACTAGTCTCAATCTTTGACCCATTCGTACTTACAATATTCCTTTCACCATAACAACGCTTTTACTGTCACACCCCAATCACCAAAATACCACATTTTCTCTTTGAAAAACCCTAACATGAAATTTTTATTTATACAATTATCGAGGGATGGGGAAAAATCATAAACCCAATGATTTCATACAATGAAAAACATGTTTGTAAAAGAAACTAAACAAAACAATATTAGTAGTAGGACCCTTCCCGAAAATGTGGCAGAAAACTCGATTAACTGGGTTGAAACAAATCCAGAGAAAAGAGACATCTGTCACCTAAAAAGTGGGGTGGGTGGAGACAAGTAACTAAAAAGAGGACAAAAAAGGCGGGACTTATGTACTTTCATGCACTAGCTATGTTGAAAGGAAAATATTTAGCCGTGGGAAGGCCAAAACTGAAAAAGAAAAAGTCCTATCTTACCTTAAAAGCCCTGGGATGACTGATGTTTCGGTTCAAGTCCCAAAATCCTCTTGTCTAATTGCATCCAACAACCACTCGAGGTCAGCACCTCTCACTCGCACCAAGCGTGAAACTTTCACACACCTTTTGCCGAATTTCTACCTGGAGAGACGCACCCTCTCCGCCCTGATCTTAACCTTAAGCTGATGCCTAAAGAAAGAGACCAGTTGCAAGGAGGAAAACTTCTCCCCTGCATGAAACTCCTTCTGTCTAGTCGTCTACACTAGCATTCGCATAATGCCGAGCAGACACAAAAGCACATAATGCTGATCCCTCGACATTGACGGAACCACATTGGCACAAACGGAACTGGCTTCCAGGGCAAAAAACTTTCCGCCCAAGACGCGAACCATGTAGCCTTCAATCAGCCTGCATAAATGTCGCAAAACGTCGCAGTGAAAGAAGGCATGTTCGATTGACTCCTCCCAGTCATTACAGCGCACACATTTGGCTGAAATCGCCAAGCCCCCCTGCGCAGAGCTTTTTGCCAACCCAGAAAGCCCCTAGCAACACCAGCCAGGTGAGAGATGCCTCGTCGTTATTGAGACGTTTCAACCCGGGCGCCCAAGGCGAGACGGAGCGAAACTCCTTCTTCGTAAGGCCCAGCTCGCTCGGGAGCTTGTCCTTGGCCTTTCCCCTCACAACCACCCGATACAAAGCCTTCTGTGACAAATCCCGAGTGTCAGAGAGGCGTTCTTTTACCCCAAGGAGGCAGCACAGCGCTTTCCTACATTCCCGATAAAAGAGGCATTCACCATCAGTTGAGCGGTGCGCCTCTACCTCGTCGGAATGCACACTTTCCAGGGACGGAAAAGCTTGACGAGCGTCTTCCTTCCAGAATTCGCCCTCATCGTCCTTTGGCGTAAACATCCGTTCTAGGAAATTCAAGCGGAACATGTGCTGACGTGTCTCGACGCTTAGCATTCCCAGACCGCCTTCGGCAGGATGGAGGCAGCAGACCTCGCGACTTACCAAGTGAGCCTTTCCTCTCCAGAGGAAATCGAAAAGCTCTTTAACGAACTTGTCTGGTTCGGTAGACGGGAGTGGAAGAACCGAAAGCCGGTAGAGGAGGATCGGGTAGATGTGCGAAATGCACACTTCCGCCCTTCCCTTCAAGGAAAGTTTCCTTCGAGTCCACAGGCGAACTGCTTCCTCGACCTTCTTTCGAACCTCCGACCAGTTGGTGTCTAGCTGAAGTCCGGGCCCGAACCAGACACCGAGTATCTTGACGGGCCCGTCCGTCCAGCTGAAGGGACCGGGGAGAGGAACGCTCTCCCACTCACCCAACCGCATGCCGACAGACTTATCGCAATTGATTTTGGCCCCTGCTACCGTCTCATACCTGCAAACTTCTTTGCTGACTTCGTGAATCTCGGCGGTGTTCTTTACGAAAACAGACACGTCGTCAGCATAGGCTGAACACTTGGCCGATTTGTTGGCACCAGGTAAAGAAATTCCGCGAAGGACCGGATTCGCCTTTAGCTTGCGAAGAAAGGGTTCCAAAGCAAGAACATATAGCATAGGCGAAAGCGGACTACCTTGACGAATCGATCGAGACAAGGTGAAAGGCTCCGACCTTACCCCGTTCACTTCCACCAGTGCCCCAGGGAACCTGTACAGGAGACGGATCCAGGAACGAAATTGGCACCCGAAACCGGCAGCGGCGAGAACAGCCTCGAGAAAACGATGGTCCACCCTATCGAATACCTTGGATTGATCCAAATTGATCAGCGCGGCTTCACCGTCGACTTTTTCTATGATCTGGCGAACCATATGAAGGTTGTCCTGAATAGTCCTCCCCCTCACAGCGCATGTCTGTTCGGGACCTATCAGACTATCGAGGACAAGCTGCAAACGGTTGGCCAAGACCTTCGCCAAAATCTTTAACTCTACATTCAGCATAGTCAAAGGGCGGAAATTACCTACCCTATCCCCTCCGCTTTTGCTCTTGCGTAACAACTTGATGACACCCCTGATGAAGCGTTGGGGTATCGTCCCGTTCCTCAACCAGTGGTTGAACATCAGTGCCAGCAGTGGAACAAAAACGGGTGACAGCCTCAAGTACAACTCATAGGGAAGACCGTCTATACCCGGAGTCTTGTCTCGGCCAGCCTGCTTCAAGGCTTCCCAGATTTCCGCCTTGGTGACCGCCCCTTCGCACAAATCCGCTTCCCCCGTCTCGAGACGTGGAAAGTCGGCTAAATATGCGTCGAAATTAGCGGGGCTCAAACCGGGCTCCCTGGTGAAAAGGTCGCGGAAATAAGATCGAAAGGCCTCGCAGATGCCTTCGTTTGTAGTCACCCGTCATCCGTCCGGCGATGTGACGCTTGAAAAGTACCGATCTGACGTGCCGCGCAACTCCTCTTGCCTGAGTTCTGAAGCCATGTTCGTCGCCTCGGCAGACATTTTCTTCAACCTAGCCCTAACTACCAGAGCTTGATCCTTCTTGATAAGCGAGGAGGCCAACTCTTCCCTAGCTACTGCTACTTCCCCACTATCTCTCGACTGGATGGCACCCTCCAATCTAGATTCTGCTGCCGTAAGCGCTGCTAGTCTATCTCTATTGAGCCGACGACTATAATCAGCTGCAAACGACCTAATGACTGACTTAAGGTGTCCCCACCATTTATTCCCAAGCACACTCCCCGTCAATTCCCTCTGAATGGTTATCAGTAACTGATCACGGAAGTCCTTCACGTCGAGCAATGACGTGTTAAACTTCCAGTAACTATTCATTCTAGGTTTAGGCTTATCTAAGTTTACCCGCACCCGGACGAGCCGATGATCCGAGTAAACTATCGAATGAAAACTTGGACACTCTAAGAGCCCTACGTCGACTCTCCTAACTAAAACCTGGTCGATGTAGCTCGTGCGAACTACCGAATCCGGGCCGCCCCTATTTGTCCAAGTCCACGCTACTTACCCGGGGTGTTCGTTCCGAAACTTATCGACGAGATCAGATACGTCGATAAAATCACGAAACGGTTTCACGTCCGGGTTGTAAGAGCCCGATCTTAACCCGCTACGATCTAATTTGGGATCAAGGACGGCGTTCCAATCACCCGCTAAAACTACCTGCCGAGGCGTCGCCAAAAACGGCTCGACCCGACGAAAAAAGGACGCCCGCTCCCCCCCTGGTCGTTGGGCGCATAAACCCCGTTGAAGCGAAGAGACTTACCTTTTATGGTGATGTCCAGGACACAAAGCCTGCACTCCGGATCCGCAAACACAAGAGAACACGACGCCGCCAGGGACCTGCTGATCAGCCAAGAAACCCCTCTTGAGCGACTCTCAAAATAAGCTGAGTAGAGGTGAAACCTCTTCGACAGAATATTCTCATAGTCGCTGGCAATAAGATGTGTCTCCTGTAGACAACAAAGATTCACGCCGAGATGCTGAAGGTCACGCACGAGCCACGCCCTGCGAGACTCCGACCTCAGCCCTCGCCCATTCAAAGTTGCCAACCACAGAGCCATTGTGAGACACTTACCTTAGGGTTGGGCGTAGCCCTGAAACATAGTCGGGGTGAGAATGCCTACAGCTTCACCCATGGAACCTGTGCCCATCGCAATCTTGATGGAGCCATCCTGGGACAAGCCGCCGACATCCCAAGGAAATGTTAATTTTAACACCCTGTATAGGGAGGGGTGAACCAAAACGGGGACCCTCCCACAACAGAACTGTTTCAGTTTATTCAGATCGTCATTGTTCGTGATGACTATTTGAGAAGGCACTGGGAAGCTCTTTCTCGCCTCCTCTATCATGCCCCAGATCTGCCGTGATCCAGACCCGATGCGGACGACATCTTTGCCCTGGGAAAGTTTGTGGGGTCGTCCAGGTCCCTGTCGCCACATTTCTTCATGGCCAGGAGGACTTTCAAATTGTTGGTCCTCTTGGCAAAGTCCTTTGCCTTCTCTTCACTTTCCATTGTCACACGGCAGACATTCTTCCCCGTGTTATAAGCCAGCTTAGCTTTCCTCTTTTTCCCGCCGGCTTCTTCCGAAGGACTTCTCTGTCTCATCCCGGGCGTAACGCTGTCTTTTTTTATAGGAGACGGCGCAGGCGGTTTGGTGTTAACCAAGGGAATTGCATTCCTCTTTTTCGGAGAGAAAGAGAGGGCTCTTGCTGAGGCATTGGGTTGTTTTCTCACCTTGGACGGGGAAGATGGGGCAGAGGATGAGGGACGAGTAGAGTCTGCCGGTGACGATGATTTTGGCGCTGGAGAAGCCGGAGTCGAAGAAGATGATTTTGTTGCTGAAGATGATGTTGACGATGATAATGCTGGTGTTGATAAAGACTCCTTCAGTTTGATAATGTCCTGGATTTTATCGAAGGACGGATCGTTGACAGTCCATGGAGCAGTAACCGAAGTATCACCCGTATGGCTGCGAGAAGTGGGAGTGTCCATGTCCGTGGACGCACAAGCCTTAGGGGAAGTACTAGATGTTGTTTGTCCCTTCCCTTTATTCTTGCTGACAACCTGCCAATCCCCTTTCGTTTCCTTAGACAGAGGGGTAGCCGGCAACACCGAATCGGACGGTTTCCCACTACTGTTCTTGATTGTTGGCTGATGGGATTTTTTGTCGGAGGCAGACTGAACCCCAGAGGTCGCTTTCTCAGGACAGGAAAGCGCCAGATGACCGGGCTTTCCACACTTTCAGCAGGTCGGCTTTCTACCAGTCACAATGACAGGTAAGGACCTCTTGCCAATATCCAAACAGGAATGGAGCCGAAGGCCTCCTACGAGAGCATGATATTGAAGCTCCATTCCCCTAGTTTACGATCGGAGGAGACGCTGATTATCTGCCCAAACTGCTTGAAATAGGAAGCCAGTGCCTCTCCCTTGACATGAGCTGGTACTTCGTAAATTGCCACCCTGGTCTTCCTCATACCCCTGTATTCCGTACGGAGGATCAGGTCTTTTGTGATCAACTCCTTATTGACCATGGAAATACAGTCTTCGGGTGTGGGCAGCAGTACATCCTACATAAAGGCTCCAGCACCTCGGATAATTTGCTGCGGCAAAAATCCAAAAGACGTCAGAGTCTTGAAAACATTGTCTTTTGTGGATCGGCAAACCTTACGTAAACGCTTGTCGACCACAAACACGGACACAGTCCTTTCCTGATATTTCTCCAATTCCTGGGGGTCCACCAACAAGCCGCCATCTTTAATAAGATGGGCATAATTATCAGCCCTCTCCAGGAAATCCTTCAAATTGAAAATGCATGTGGGTCGGGGTCTTCCAGCCACAGGGTAATTCCTCGGTCAGTGCATCTTTAGTAGACAGCTGGTCTGTTGCCTTCTCATTAGAAAGCGGAGGGTCGGTTTTGGTTGCCTCTTCAGGAAGAGTCCTTTGGTCAAAGCTGGATGCCTCTTGGGGAGGCAATTGTTTATTGTTCTCCACTTCAGGAGATAAGGTCGTATTTGCAGAATGAGGTCTTCCGTTGTGAGTAAAATCAGCGGTGGGCAAGTGCCTCTTTTTCCTTGAGTTACTTACCTTACCACAATTTTCCGGCCTGTCCGTCGGGTCCTTTTTTACTGACCTTGTGTCAGACATCGTCCGAGTGGTAAAAAATTCAATACTTGCCGAAGGGTAATCCAACTGAGGTAATCCAACGTAAAAAGTCCAAGTGGTCCGGTAGGTCCGATCAGATATTAAGCTGATATGAACAGATACTACACTTTGATCCTAGCAAACGGGCCGAGCAGCTCGGTATTTATCAATCCACCCACGAGGACGGAATGTGGCACAAGGCCGGTTTAATGTGGGTATCTCGAGCCCGTAGGTTCGGCCAAAAATATAGCCTTTGAACCCGCCTAGACGGGTTCAGACCCTGTCTACCTCCCCGAACGAAACCTTGCCCTTCGGCAAAGCTTCGTCTGGGTTCCTCTCTACTAATGCAGGGAGTTCGACAGAAGCCGACTCGGAAGCTCACAAAGGCAGCGTACTACACTTTGATCCTAGCATCCGGGCCGCGCAGCTCGGTATTTATCAATCCACCCACGAGGACCGATTGTGGCACAAGGCCGGCTTAATGTGGGTATCTCCGAGCCCGTAGCCTCGGCCAAAAAAAATAGCCTTTGAACCCGCCTAGACGGGTTCAGGCCCTGTCTTCCTCCCCGAACGAAACCTTGCCCTTCGGCAAAGCTTCGTCCGGGTTCGTCTCTGCTAATGCAGAGAGTTCGACAGACGCCGACTCGGAAGCTCACAAAGGCAGCGTACTACACTTTGATTCTATTATTTATTCACCGAAAAGGTACAAATGTGCCACAAGGGCTAAAAATGGGAGTGTGGAAAAAGAATGGTCTTCTCTAATCTATCTTACCTTAAAAGATGACTGATGTTTCGGTTCGAGTCCCAAAATCCTCTTGTCTAAGTTGCATCCAACAGCCACTCGAGGTCAGCACCTGTCACTCGCACCCACCTTTTGCCGAATTTCGACGTGGAGAGACGCGCCCTCTCCGCCCTGATCTTAACCTTAAGCTGATGCCTAAAGAATGAGACCAGTTCCAAGGAGGAAAACTTCTCACCTGCGTGAAACTCCTTCTGTCTAGTCGTCCACACTACCATTCGCATAATGCCGAGCAGACACAAGAGCACATAGTGCTGATCCCTCGACATTAACGGAACCACATTGGAACAAACGGAACTGGCTTCCAGGGCAAAAACCTTTCCGCCCAAGACGCGAACCATGTAGCCTTCAATCAGCCTGCACAAAGTCACAGTGAAAGAAGGCATGTTCGATTGACTCCTCCCAGTCACCACAGCGAACACATTCGGCTGTAATCGCCAAGCCCGCTACGCAGAACTTTTTGCCGACGCAGAGAGCCCCTCGCAACACCAGCCAGGTGAGGGATGCCTCGTCGTTATTGAAACATTTCAACCCGGGCGCCCAAGGCGAGACGGAACGAAACTCCTCGTTCGTAAGGCCCAACTTGCTCGGGAACTTGTCCTTGGCCTTTCCCCTCACAACGGAAGCTCACAAAGCAGCGTACTACATTTTGATCCTAGCAACCGGGCCGACGAGAAAAGGGGCTAATAATATGTGGAATGATCTATTCAAGTACTCCCTGACTAGAGGGAGTAGAAAACCGTAGATATTAAATTAATCTCAATGTTGTTCGATGTTTGAAAAAGCGCTGCCTAATCCGATGCTCACGAGGTACAGTTTGGACTCAACCATATTGGACTAGTCGTCCGGTTTCTCGCATGTTGCTTGTCTTAAATCTGCGAATCTTTCTAAGGAGCGGCTAATGGCGGCCGCGACAAATTCTTCTATCTTTCCTTTTTTCCTTTTTCACTAAAATTAAGTACCGTCACTATTGACTATTCCGCGATGAAAACGGAATAATCCGTGAGAAAAAGAAAGAAAATTTAAACAGGAAGGCCATGAACATTTTCACACGTACGACCAATGGTTTTTTTTTTTTTGAATTATTAATTAGACAATTTCTTTTGATTATCATGGTCTAAGTTTGCTCAATTTCAAATCTATTCATTTGTATCCCCTTACTTCTTTAAATAACGATAAGCATGCGAGTTCAAGTATTTAACGAGGAGATCGGTTATTTTCTACGAATATTTTATTCGCCATGAGCTTGTAGTGGATCTAAGAAGAATGCGTGAATATTTAAGATTGTGCTGCAAATAAAATATGCAATATCCACAAACATAAATTATAAGAAATGGACAAATGGTAACGATATTCAATCACAAAAAAATACATGTTTCAAACAACAAATTAAATTTTATATACACAATTTCTTCGTTTGTAATGATGTGTGCAAAGGTATAGAGAAAAAGTTCTTTGCTATTTCGGAAATGTTCAATGTCTAAAAATTTGTCTGCCTTTGAGTTAAAAGGTTGAATTTAACTTAGACAAAAGATTTTTCTATGAAAGATATTAGGTGAAAAGGTTTGTTGTATGAATTTTTCCAATCCCTCATAAAGAAAGTTCGTTTCTTTGGCGGCAATTTTGACACATAATTCCCGTGTGTATCTTTGCATGTGTGAGTCTCAAAATGCGACGAAAATTCGTTTGCTGTTTCTATTTATAGTTTTTTTAACTACCAGCGGCTTGGTAGCTTGTTGCGAATTTTTCTGAGAAATGCGTGGGCGAATGTTGTATTTTTTTTATTTTTTAGCCAATAGGATTTCTTGAAACATTTAAATTAGGGATGAATTTGAGAAAGATTTTTTTTTATGTCAGTTGAGCCTATTTTTGCACAAATTTTGACTGTTTTGTTATGGAAATTTCTCGAAGCTTATTTTTATTTAACAACCAATGAAATTCAAGAAAATGTTTAAAAATTGAAATTACTAAAAGCTTATTGAATCTTCAACTTAAGAATTAAAGTTCATTAAGAATACTGAACTGCTACGTGATATCTATCCTGCTTTACGGCAGCGAATGTTGAACAATCTCCTCAAAGATGAAGAAGAGACTCGAAACAACAGAGGTATGGTTCTACAGAAGGATGCTAAGGATACCATGAACCGAACAGGTGAGCAACGATGAGGTTTTGGAGAGACTGCAAACAATGAAGAAACTTATACTTAACATCAGGAAGAGGTAGCTGAAATTTCTGAGACACGTAATGAGAAAGGAAGACCTGGAAAATTTGATACTCACAGGGCGGATAGAGGTGAAAAGTGACAAGGGAAAGCAACGCGTGACAAACTTAACATGCTTAAGAAAGTGGATAGCAGAACAGGTTCTGGGAGAAATAACAAAAGGTCAAAACTTATTGAGAGCTACTGGGGACTGGAGCAGGTGGAGATCCATGATCGCCTACATCCTGAAGGGACACAGCACATAAAAGAAGAATCATTCATTCATTTTATTCAGTTAACGCATTTTGCGCCGCCGCTGTGTTCACCACTCCCCTTCATTTCACAATTGTGGTTAATGGTGGTATTCAAGGTAGAATAGTGCAATGCCTAGACAGTTCCTTTTGCACCGGGGATGTTGAGGTTACCTCGTCCCTCCTCTCAGAGGTGGATTTGTTTTTGAATTTACCATCGAGTCTTTGCTTGAAGAAGCAAAACCTACAAGGCAGGAGGTGGTTTGAATTCAGAGTTTTTCCTTTTCCTAGACTGGTTGTAAGCCAAAGCTTTAGGAACTATTCTGTCTTGCTATTTTACCCATAGCTGGAGAGAAAATATGTATTCATACCTTTCCCAAGGGTCTTAGTCCGTAAGTGAATGTAATGAGCTTGACTGGAATTCGAGCTGTCATTATTCCTCCATCACAAATATTATACATATGAAAATTAGGATTAGGACTTCATCGAGAAATTTTGTTATTATATACTTTTATATAGTAGGGAACGTTGGGCAATTTCCCGTCCTCTGTTAAAAAACTTTTCTTAATTTCCTGTTTTCTTTTCTTGTTTCTTAATACTTTACTTGGGTTCTGGAAGGCATCTTTTACTATCCTAATGTGCCTTTGGATTTCAGTTTTGCATTTTCCGCCCTCTGTTAAAACATTTCCCATATATTTAAATTGTTCCACTTATTTGATTTTAGTATCTCCAGTTCGGTAATTAATAGTAATTATCGTAATCTTACGATATTATGGCTACTACTATTCTATCGCTATAATGATAAAAATGAATATTGTGACCCATGTATACCTCTAGTGAATCCTTGCACAGATACTTTAATTACTGTCATCATCATTTTATTCAGTTAGCAGATTTTGTGTCCCTGGGGTCACCACTCCTCTCCATCTCAAAATTGTGGTTCATTGTTACATTCAAGGTAGAATAGGGCAATGCCTAGCCAGTTCCTTTTGTACCAGGGACGCTAAGGTTAACTCGACTTGAATTCGAACTCTGCTCTTCGATTCCTCAATCTGAGCCGCTGTCTCAACCAATATTAATCGGAATATTCAAATAAGCAAACCTTGAATTTTCACGGGTATTTCTAGCTAACAATATTATCAAAAGTGAAAAAAATATTGACTTGTCACGATGCGGTTAATCCTTACAATTTTGCAAATCGGTAGGGAGAATTTTGTTTTTTATTCATAAGGGTGTAACGAAAATGCGCTACATTGTAACAGCTGAAGCTGTTTAGTGGTTGGATTGAAATTAAGTAGTCGGTTGCACCGGGCATTGTTTCCTCGAAGAAGAATGCCGCTTTACCGTTCCTACATCCCGAAGCCAAAAGAGAAGAGGGTT
>OZ010597.1:81408375-81425875 GCA_963932145.1 Acanthosepion lycidas | reverse complement strand
TGGCATTTAAATTGTTGAAGGTCAAAGTTGGCTGGAATGTCTGAAGCCGGAAGAGATTTCTACAGGCGAGAAGTAAGAACAATAAAGGAAGAGGAATCAAGAAGGTAGTAGATAACGATTGAGATTGAATTTAAATTCTTAAAGATCAAAGTTGCCTTGAAAGCGTGATGCTGGAAGAGAGTTCCAAAGGTGAGTAGTGAGAACAATAAAAATAAAGGAAAAGGAATCAAGAAGACAGTAGATAACGATTGACATTGCATTTAAATTTTTGAAGATCAAAATTGGCCGGAAAGAATTAAGCCGGTAGAGAGTTCCACAGGCGAATAGTGAGAACAATAAAGGAAACAGAATCAAGAAGACAGTAGATAACGATTGACATGGCATTTAAATTCTTAAAGATCAAAGATGGCTTGAAAGCATGAAGCCGGAAGAGAATTCCACAGGCGAGTAGTGAGAACAATAGAGGAAAAGGAATCAAGAAGACAGTAGATAACGAATGAGATTGCATTTAAATTCTTAAATATCAAAGTTGGCTGGAAAGCATGAAGCCGGAAGAGAGTTCCACAGGCGACAAGTGAGAACAATAAAGGAAAGGAATCAAGAAGATAGTAGATAACGATTGACATTGCATTTACATTTTTGAAGATCAAATTTGGCTGGAAAGCCTGAAGCCGGAAGAGAGTTCCACAGGCGAGAAGGTGAGAACAATAAAGTAAGAGGAATCAAGAAGACAGTAAATAACGATTGACATGGCATTTAAATTCTTTAAGATCAAATTTGGCTTGAATGCATGAAGCCGGAAGAGAGTTCCACGGGTGAGAAGTCGGACAATAAAGGTAGAGGAATCAAGAAGACAGTAGATAACGATTGACATGGCATTTAAATTGTTGAAGATCAAATTTGGCTTGAATGCATGAAGCCGGAAGAGAGTTCCACGGGCGAGAAATGTGGACAATAAAGGAAAAGAAATCAAGAAGACAGCAGATAACTATTGACATTGCATTTAAATTCTTAAAGATCAAAGTTGGCTGGAAAGCATAATGCCCGAAGAGAGTTCCACAGGTGAGAAGTGAGAACAATAAAGGAAAAGGAATCAAGAAGACAGCAGATAACGATTGACATTGCATTTAAATTCTTAATGATGAATGTTGGCTGGAAAGCGTGATGCTGGAAGAGAGTTCCACAGGTGAGAAGTGAGAACAATAAAGAAAGGAATCGAGAAAACAGTAGATAACGATTGACATTGCATTTACATTTTTGAAGATGAAAGTTGTCTGGAAAGCCTGAAGCCGGAAGAGAGTTCCACAGCCGAGTAGTGAGAACGGTAAAGGAAGAGGAATCAAGAAGACAGTAGATAACGATTGACATGGCATTTAAATTCTTAAAGATCAAAGTTGGCTTGAAAGCATGAAGCCGGGAGTTCGTCGGGTGAGAAGTGAGAACATAAAGGAAGAGGAATCAAGATGACAGTAGATAACATGGCATTTAAATTGTTGAAGGTCAAAGTTGGCTGGAACGCCTGAAGCTGGAAGAGTGTTCCACAGGCGAGAAGTGAGAGCAATAAAGGAAGAGGAATCAAGAAGACAGTAGATAACGATTGACATGGCATTTAAATTGTTGAAGGCCAAAGTTGGCTTGATAGCGTGAAGCCGCACCAGAGTTCCACAGGCGAGAAGTGAGAACAATAAAGGAAGAGGAATCAAGAAGATAGTAGATAACGATTGACATTGCATTTAAATTGTTGAAGGCCAAATTTAGCTGGAAAGCGTGAAGCAGCACCAGAGTTACACAGGCGAGAAGTGAGAACAATAAACGAAAAGGAATCAAGAAAACAGTAGATAATGATTGACATTTAGATTCATTGAAATGTAAAAGTTAGGATTAACCACGAGTTAAGTAGAAGTGGTGGGTCACGGCCGGATTTAGATGAAGCGACGCCCTAGGCTATTCCACTTGTGGGACCGCTCAAAATCCCCCATTCTCACAAGTAGACGAAAATGGTAAATAGTTAAAGACGAAGATGTTGATGGGTGTTTCCTCCGATGAAGGACATTAATTTTATTGCTAATTTTTTTTCTTTTACAGTAAGTTTAGCCCCGTACAAGGCACAGGGAGAGGCTTAAAATGAGGGTTTGTTTATATGGATATGAGGGGAAGATAACGGTTAACTTTAGACTTAAGATTGTACAAATCGGGGAAACATCCTCTTGGTAGCCGATTCCACCGAGAAGCGGTTCGCGTCAAGAATCTCTTCGATTGGGACTTACTTCTCACAGATGGTATACGGAAAGTGGGTGGTTTGCTACAATTTAAGTGGCACCGTGGATCCTAGTCATGAAGGTTAGACGTTGTGGAACCAAAAAATGTGGTTCGTCCGAACACTTTCCATCCGTGAAAGAGAGTTTGAAGGATGGAAAATAATTCGTCTCCCAGAAAGACTCGGAGACGAATTTTGAACTTTATCAAGGCTGGGAAACTCCCGCCCAAATATGACAACACTACATCATTTTCGACCTCATCTCGCTCTTGTAAGGGTAGAGGATAGCATGAGGAGTCAGGTGCCTAATTGAGCGGTACTTAGGGAAGAAAAATATAAAACGTAATTTTTCCTGTATAATATTTAGTTGGGCATTTTTTTTAAAGAATTGTTCTATATTGATAATCATATTGCAAAACATGAATCAAATATACTTCCAAAACCATCCCCAAATCGAATCTGCATTTTCCTATCATTAATTAAATGCAGATTTATTACTAACTTGACCGACGAAAACAGCAACGTCCTTTTCATATAAGTATCTGAAAAGGATGTTGCTACTTTCATCAATTGCTGTTTTCATTAGTTGCGTTTCTACTCATTGTTTCCCTGGAAAGACAAAATCTATAAAGAAATCGATGCGAGAATCGAGTTATCGGCTTAAATCAGTATTATTCTGAAATAGAATCTAAGGAAAATGATTGAAGTGTCGTTTAGAGTGTACAATGCGTTATGACAGCATGTGTAAGAAAGGCCTATGACAGTTTCAAAAATATAATACACCTTGGTTGGAGGTCTCCTATCTTTAGTAAGTTAATCCTAGGCAAATCCGATACTGGGAAAGGGATATAGTTGATTTGACAAAATACTTTCAAAAAATAAAACCAAAACGAAGTTTAACGTTCGTAACCACCTCCCTCAAGAAAAATGTCGTGTGAAATGGGCGTTTTTATTTTGGTGTGGGGGGGGGGTCCTCTTGACACTGCTAATAGTGTTGAACTGACAGTTAAATTACGCTTGCTTTTTTGTTCCTTCTAAGAAATACCCGGCTTAAAATTAAAAAGAATTATCAAAAATCAGTAGATCATCCAATTTTAATGAAAAATTTACCACTTGTTAATTTATATTTTGGGATTATGCTTGCGCGCGTTCTCGCGTTTTTTTTGTTTTTTTTGTTTTGTTCCCCCCTCCCCCTCTCTCTCTCTCTCTCTCTCTCACACACACACTAAATGACAACAAAACAATTAAACACTATTTTATTTGATTGTTTATTTTCAGTAGTAATTTTATATTTCTAAGTTTATAAAAATATGTGAACAACAATGTATTATTTATGATTCGCCATTTTATAAAGAAATAACGATGAAAACATTTTCTCTAATTATAATTTTATAAAAATATTCGTGAACAAAGGAACAAGAGAATAAGTCATTTTAAATAAAAAATATGAGTAAAATTGTAATTGTTTTTCAATACATTTTCCGAGAATTTCTTTCATTTGATCTCGCTTCAAAAATTTAGTAAAATAAACCGCGAGCATATAGATTTGTAGTGAGTCCGGATAAAAACAAAACAAAATAAAAACAAAATAAAATCTATATCTATAAAACAGAAGATGTCTGTCTGTGTATCTGTCGGTCTGTGTGTCTGTCTGTGTATCTGTCGGTCTGTGTATCTGTCGGTCTGTGTGTCTGTCTGTGTGTCTGTCTGTGTGTCTGTCTGTGTGTGTATGCTATTTATGCACGTCCACATTCCTCAGGCGATATTGTTGAAATTGTATACACATGTTGCAAATGTACTAAAATAGGTCATGACTATCGTTTCAATCTCCAGGACCCCCAGGTTTGATTTTAAAAAATTGATAAAATTGAAGGTGGATACGGCTTTTTGCAAAAACCAAGGTAACGTTACATGCAAACAAATGTTTTGCTGGATGACCTGATGTTCTTAATGCAAAACATCAGCTCATGTTACAAGCTTTATGTAGAGTGTTTGATAGTTTTCCTGCGACATCGCCTCCACAGAAAAAATTGGGAAAAATCGAGTTTTTCGTACTACTTAAAATAAAAACTTGAATAACTTTTATCCGATTTTCTTCAAAAATGTCGCAAAAATTTTGCCATCATGCAAGATAGTGTGGTTTTTAGTTCTGCTCGCTTTCCAGCGTATAGCGAAAAACCACGAACAACTGTTCAAAAAGCCTGTTTTTCGTCCATAAATCCTTGGTTTTTTATCCGACGCCTTCTAAATTTGCCATGTAAATTACATATAACACACAAATTGTCTTGCGTGAATGTTTGGTTTAGATTATTTCAGTTAAATGGACGAAATCTGCGACAAACTAGGTCCATACGATGCCATCCTAAATTGGCATCCGAACAACATTTGATGCAAAGATTGTTTGATAAGGATTATTGAAGCGTTAAAAGGGAAAAATTCACAAAAAAACTTTTATTAACCCCAGCTTTACAGTAAATTTGCGAAGAAGGAAGGAGGCGCTTATGTGTTTGCATTTACAGTTGAATCAAGCTCTGGCGTTTCATCCCAGTTTTTGTTTCTTTATTAGATTTGTGAATAATACCATATTATTTGAAAGTTATTACGGCTATAGGAAATTTACTGAATATCTAAAACATCGAAACAATTTAACTCCGATCAACAATCACAGGAGGTTTGCAGGAGCAGATCCTGCTTCTTTGTGACTGAAAAATACCAAAAATCAGAGAGGCTCCACTTCCGTTAAAAAAAAAGAAAAAGAAAAAGAAAGGAACGTTGAAAAATAAAATAATTTGGCCAATCAAAAAAATTGATACAAAGAGACTTTTTGATTTCAGCCGCAACCAATGTTAGCACCAAATTCCGGAGCCTGGTCAAAAGGATATAAATCTGACATCTTTGGGCCAGTAGCAGATGGGACGAGAAGAGGGCGTAACAAAAGAAAACTACCGCGTAGAAACAAGCCATGCGTTACACGTAAAGAATCAGTGAAGCGGTCGTTTGCTACTGATATTTCCACCCTGTTCAGGGCCGAGAAAAACACAGTAGATTGCCATTGACCTAATTTCTGAGATTATTATTATACCTATCGCAGTCTGACTTCAAAATACCAAAACAACATTTTCCAGACTGCTACCAATATCCGCCTCATTAACGAACTTTTTGCTACACCGAATACCAAAGGACTCACACTCATCATTCTAAGAAAATAAATAAAAATATATTACTATTTTAACCCTTTAGTCAATTCATTTTATTACAATGTTTCCGATAAAATAATTATCCTCCCACCTATTCACCCTGGTGACTTTCTGATGTGAACACAATTATCACAGATTCGTAGTGTTTTTAGATAATTAACAACAAAAATGTCGAGCGTTATTAATTTGTTAGATTTTTAATTACAAGAAGAATGTTTAATACTTTTGTTGTCAATTCTGAGAAAAAAAGATTGCTTAATTGCATAAATCCAGTTTCAAGTGTTTGGCTTTTATTAAAATTCTAAAATCGCTTTTTAAAGCAATAAAAATGTTCAGGGAGTATATAATAGCGATATCGAAAGAAATATCGTCATTTTGATACACGGCCATTTTTTTTTTTTTTTTTTTGTACCTTACAAAAGATTCAATATAAATTAATTCATTAATGAATAAATTCTAAAAACTTCAATGAAATTGGATAAATCTTTGAATTTTGGTAATTTTTTAAACGTGGTGGGTATTTTCTGTTTTTTTTTTTTTTCCTTTTTGACGAAAGACCGCATATTTTGGAATAGATATGCTGCCTCGTTGTGAAGAATTGTTCAGTAAGTTTGTTTTTTGTTTATTAATTTTTTATTTTTGCTTCTTTTTCTTTCCCTTCTTCTTTCTTTTTTCCTCCTCCTTTTTCTTTTCCTTCTTCTTTTCCTCTTCCTTCTTTTCTTTCCTTTCTTCTTCTTCTTTTCCTCCTCCTTCTTTTTCTTTCCTTCTTCTTCTTTTCCTCCTCCTTCTTTTATTTCCCTTCTTCTTCTTTTCCCTCCTCCTCCTTTTTCTTTTCTATCTTCTTCTTTATGTCGCGTCACTTCATGGGCGGTCATGCTTCTACACAACTTTCTATATCGTGTGGCTCTAAGCCGTTTTCTCGTTTTGCTAAAGCCCCCTCCTGCCTTTCCGCTATCCGTTCAGACAAGCTCATCAGGTAAGTGGCTCGCTGCCTTCCATCTTTTTTGTCCTCAATATACCACGTGAGAGTTAAGTTTTCTAAGACCTACTTCCTCATTATGGGTCCAAGACTATTACTGTTATAATTGGAGCACTTGGTACCTAATGATGATAGTTTTGTTCCAACTGACTGAAATACCAATTTTTAGATATCGGGTCAACTGCAGACTTCCTTAGGGACATTCCGCAGGTAAAACTGGCAATGATGACCAAGGTTGACACCTTTCATCTCCACGTCGAAAGAGAATATCCGTAAGGACTCAAATTATAAGAGTGTAAACTAGTCTGACGGGAAATTGGCTTAGAATAATTGACAGGAAGAATGAGTTTCCTTTTGGTCGGGTTTACAGCAATTTTTCAGTAGCTGACACGGTTAGAGGGAGATTTTCAAAACGCAACTTAATTTCACACAATACAACGATAACAATGTATCAGTGGAAACTGGATTCATGACACAGGCAAATGGTTGACGTGACAAGAATGCTAACCATTAAACCACTACGTGGTGTAATGGTTAACAAGTTTGTCGCTCTAGACCCATTACAATTGAGTTCGATCCTCACTGGGTGCTTCACACTTTCGGCCTTATGCCACATCTACGCTTAGAATATCGACGTGATGTAATTGTTAGCAAGCTTGTCGCGCTGGACCCATTACAACTGAGTAATGAGTTCGATCCTCGTTGGGGGCTCCATGGGGGCTCCACGCTCTCGGCCTTATGCCACATCTATGCTTAGAAAATCGACCTGATGTAATGGTTAGCAAGCTTGTCGCGCTGTACCCATTACAATTGAGTAGTGAATTCAATCCTCACTGGGGCTCCACGCTTTCGGCCTTATGCCACATCTACGCTTAGAAAATCGACGTGATGTAATGGTCAGCAAGCTTGTCGCGCTGGACCCATTACAATTGAGTAGTGAATTCAATCCTCATTGGGGGCTCGACGCTTTCGGCCTTATCTTTAGAAAATCGACGTGGTTTTAATGGTTAGCAAACGTGTCTAGCTTGCAACTGAATAGTGAGTTCGATCCTCACTGGATGCTCCATACTTGTGCCACACCCATCTAAGCTAGGCTTTGTAAATTGTTAATCAGCAGCAATGTGACCCAGTCATATTTTAAGCTTAGTTTTATCTGCCTCCTTGTTTTTTTTCTTAATTTCACCCAATACAAGCCACAAGTGCTACTTAAGGTAGAGACTTGCTAAATAAGGTGTGAGATATGAATTTAAGACTAGGAATTAGAAAATAAAGATTATGAGGATGGTGAGAATAAATAACGATTGGCCCATAGTTTGAAATGTTAAAGATTGTCATGTACAGGAAAGTGTTCACGAGAGTCACAATTAGAACAAAGATGAAATGAAGGTGATTTGGCAAGGTTAATATAGCATGGTGAGTTCTTAAATTGGTTTAACTAAAGAATGGAGTTTGTTTAGCGGCATATCAACTTATGGGTCATTTAATGCCGAAATCTTATTAGTAACACATATTCGAACCCGCCTGTGTTCTTCATCAGCGGACGAAGAACACAGACGTGTCCAAAAATTCCGAATTTGGAACCTCAATCTTCGTGATTCATTTCTGTCATCTGGTTAATATCAATAAATGATTTTCGTACTGATTTCATCGATACACTTTCGTTTGACTTTCTTTTACTGACCAACTTATCTACTCTAATTTATAATATGATATAATATATATATATATATATATATATATATATATATATGGTTTATACATATATGTATATACATACATACATATATATACATACATACATACATATATATACATACATACATACATATATATATATATATATATATATATATATATATATATATATATATGTGTGTGTGTTTTTAACGGTACAAAAACGTATTATGGCATTAAAGGCAAGAAATTTTTTACTATAGGCCATGATAATTTTTAAAACAAAAACACGAACACAAGTCGACCGGTTTCGTCCCCTCTCGTCAGAACTGTAAACGGGGAAACAAATTATGAGAAGGAAGTCTGTCGCGGATGACGTGAATGAATGGAGAGGGAAAAATATAATAATAAAAGTTATAACACCAAAGATGCTAGAGACACAGTACAGCAATGTCCAAGCAAACAGTCTATTTGTTTACAAAGAGCGGGTCGCCTGAACCTGATGAACAGCGTCTCCAACACCTTCAGATGGAATAACGAGTGTGCTCTGGCCAGAACAGAGAACCAGCTCACACTAAAATCCATAGCACAGGTCAGATTATTTATCAAGGGAGCCCCTATAAAAGACCTGTATGTATTTCGAATGGTATCACCGAACGAAAAATGTTTGTTAAGTATTTTAGCAGGCACGTGCTGTTTAATCCTAACATCTAAACGCTGTGTCGTTCTACCTATGTAGTCGAGTTCACAACTACATTTAATATAATAAATAACAGAATTAGTATGGTGGGTGGGGGTAGAACGTCTTTATATAGAGATAAAAGGACAGACTTGATTTTGTTTTAAAATTTCGCTTGAAGATGGAACAGAGCCTACTTTAACTCAAGTTAATTCAAATATTATTTTGAAGTTTTCGGCTCTTGTTTTGAAACATGAGACCTCTTATGTAGCGAGTTGGAATCATATTTTTAAATAAATAATTATATATATACATATATATATATATTTATATATATATATATATATATCCTCATACGCCGAAACCGACGAGAGAGTCCATTATATATATATATATATATATGTGTGTGTGTGTGTGTGTGTGTGTGTGTGTGTGTGTGTGTGTGTGTGTGTGTATAAGTGCGCAGGTATGCAGAAAATAAAAAAAGAACACGTTGGGTGCATAATCCGGAGTTCCTTAGTATTTTTGTTTTTATTTTTAAGAAGACAGTGCTCCATAGAGAAGTAGAGCTTATATTATAATATTTTTTGTTTAAAAATATGATTCCTTCGCTACATAAGAGTTCTCATGTTTCAAAAACGATAACCGAAACCATCCAAATAATTATTAAAATTAAGTTGAATTGAGGTGTTTAGTCCCGTTTCATCTTCAAGCGAAATTTTAGGAATAAGCTATCTCTTGGTTTACGTGTGTTTTTAGGCATGATCCGTTATTACATTCGTTATTGTGGGAGTGGCTAGGCGAGTTTTCTTCGTTAACGAAGAAAACTAGCCTAGCCACTTCCCCAAAAAATCGGTGTTTGAAAAGGACAATTATCTAAACTAGGTTTACTCACTTGGCAAAGTTTATTTAGAAGATTATAAAAAATTATTTAACTTTTATAAAGATTTATTATTTACCATTTCATAAAAAATAAATGTGAAAAGAAATCTTTTTATTTAAAAAAAATATAAAACTGTTAAAATATGTAAAGAATCTACAATGCAGTAAGTTTTATAAATTCGACTAAAATTGCTAATTTTACCTATCTCCCTCGGTTATGTTTGGTTTTCAAAAGCGAGGATTAGAGTTTTTAAAAACTCAAGTATATGAAATTAAATTGAAAACAAGATGTAATCAGAAATACAAAATAATCTGAGAAGAAAATGTATTAAGTCCAGAGAATCCTATGGTTATTCAAATTTGTTTTATAATTCATTGATATAGAATTATGAATAGAAAGCTTGTTTTCATAGTTATTTATAAAATAGTAAATAAGAAATATTCCATTGTAAAAAAAACAAAACGAAACAAAACAAAAAAGCATTGTTTCAAAAGAATAGTTTTTTTTTCATTGATAAAACCGGGGGGAGTGAATATAATTAAAATAATAGCGGTATCAATGAAAAAAAAACTATTCTTTTGAAACAATGCTTTTTTGTTTTGTTTCGTTTTGTTTTGGGGGGGGGGGGACGAATGCCTATCTTTGCCAAAATGTAGTTACTAAGAACACTACACCCCCAATTTTTTATATTTTTTTTTACTAAAAAAAAATATTAGATAGCATTTCTATTTTTTTCTTTAGAAGACTGTCTTTGTTGATTTAAAAAAAAAAAACAGTTTATTCACATTTTTATTATTTATTTTATTATATATTTATATTTATTTACGCAGCCGAAAACTCCTCACTTGACTTCAACCCGTGGAAAAGGAACACGACATTAAAAAAGAAAAAAAAACATGGCTGAAATTCACAATATTATGATGACAAATTAGTATGTGTAATGAAAAAGAAACGAGACAGGATCTTTACTTGAAGGTTTATTCAACTATAACTCAACTCTGGCAATAAACAGGATGGAACTCATTCTTTTATAGCTGTTTCAAAGAGGGACAACTATAGTTGACTTTCACCATAGTATGTTAAAGCCTCGTTTTGGGCCTTAACAATGTTATCAAATTTAATCTAAGAATTCTTTATCGTCTTTCTAACTCACACTTCAAATGATGAGTATATCAGGATCGGATTAAGTTAGTGGAAGGATGGACTGTAGTGATAAAAAGTCTATATTTTAGTTGTGTAAAATAATTAAAATGAATATTTAATTAAAAGGTATAAATAATAAATGTTATAATCGTCTACTCTAGATTTGTATTTTAAACGTACTTTTGAGAGAAGTATATTTCAAAGAAAACCAGACAGTTTGTAAAAAAAAATGTTACATGTGTTTGTAAGAATTTTCTACTTTTAGTATTAGCGGTTAAAGAACTGCCAAAATTACTTCTTCTGTATGAATTGCGGATTCATTTTTTGAATTTAAAAATAAATAAATCTGACCAATCAGAGACGTGATCTCATGCACACATAAATTTTGAAATTAAGGTCTTTGTGAGCCTCCTTATTTTTGTCATAAAGAGTCGTGTCAGCCGATGAGAAAGCACTCAGATTTCAAGACAAGAGGAAGTATCAAAGCAGAAGGGAGTTATAAACCATTCAATGGAGAAGGAATCACCAAGACGAGCCGACGCTAAAATTTCAACTTGGAAGGCAGATACTACATGACCATCGAGTGAAATCCATTTGTGCTACGTCCAGAGAAGAATTTTTAACGGAACTGAAACCTTAAACTGTACTTTTCTGTAAAAGAAAAAATATAAAAAGTCCACATGACTTTCAAATCTATCAAAACTGCCTTTATTCTGAGACATTTCTATTCCGCCTTACAGAATTAGGTAGGTGCACTTTTTGCATTTTCTGCCTTATCTAATTTTTTGTTTTCCATTCTCAAAGTTTTTTTTCGAAACTTGTATTCTTTCTTTGTCATGTATATTGTTTGATTCATAATCCAGCCTTAGTTTTTGAATAAGGTACATAAAAGGAAATCTTTGTGCAAGTTTATGCTTGTAAAATCCTGTATTTGTTTTGTATTTTAAATATTTACTGGAATAAATGTTTGTTCTTTAAAAAAAAAAATTTTGCACAACAATGGTTTTCGTATGAGAAAATTCAAAAATGTTTGTGTAGCATATGTCAAATGATACCTAGATCTTAAATACACATAAATAATTAATCGTAAATAATTTATTAGCGTAGTGACAAGACTTATAAAACAGGAAAAATAGGCTTATGACCATATCGCGTCGAAATACCGGTTCTCATACGACCAGCACAGTTAACGATATTGAGTTTTGTCTCTACCTAGATTGGTTACCGCTTGGGAATTTAATATAATATTAGGTATTTCCCTACAAGGAAATGATTAGCATTCATTAAAGTACGTAACAGGAAATTTTTGGGGCACATTGTGTTTGTAAAATCATGTATTTGTTTTGTATTTGGAATATTTACTATAATAAATGTTTTTTTCTTGTAAAAAAAATTATATTTTGCACAACAATGGTTTTCGTATGAGAAAATTCAAATTTTTTTATGTAGCATATGTCAAGTGACCCTACATTTTAAATTAAATACACATTTATATAATAAATGCGAAATACCTGTAATAACTTCCAATATCCTCACTCTCTCTCTCTCTCTCTCTCTCTCTCTCTCTCTCTCTAACATATATATATATATATATATATATATATATATATATATATATATATATATTCTCCCGGTAAACAGTGAAGGTTGCAGATTCCTTTAATTATTCCAAATATAATTCTGCTGCAATGCCGAGAAAATACATGTAATAACTTCCAATATCCTCTCTCTCTCTCTCTCTCTCTCTCTATCTATCTATCTATCTATCTATCTATCTATCTCTCTCTTTCTCTCTCTCTCTAATATATATATATATATATATATATATATATATATATAAAATGAGGGGGAGCAAGTTTACATTAACTACATTATTTATGCATTAGGTTTCAACAGTATTCATCTAGTAACTTTTTGTCCTTTCCAATCAATTCAACATTCAATGAATAGGAAAGCTTTTTATTTCTCTCTCTCTTTCTCTCCCCCCCCCCACTCCAAAACAAAGAAACAAAGTTTGTCTGTGGAAAATGGTGAGAGGGAGACGAGGTTGGAAGGGGAACAGTCTCCTGGCGACTGTATTGGCAATCCTATTAATTACTGGATCCATATGTAACCACGAATATTTCAGAGATATCAAGAAGACTTTATTGATTCACTTCAACTAAACCTCCTGATTTCGATTCATTCAAAATGAAACCTGTTTTTGTGATGCGAAAATGTTTACTGAATGTAATTCTAGCATATGTAAAAGGATTAATCAAATCTTTCTTTGCTGTGGTGGCTTCCTGTAGCTTAATGGTAAATATTGGAAAATAAAGTAGAATTTAAACATTTTTTGTAAATGTAATGTCTCTAATTTCTATTTTCCTTTTACAGGTTGCACAGAGAGAACAGCATATATGGTAATGGTATTATTAGCCGATTCCTTACAAGGAAACTTTTGCCATCAATTGACCGAGCAGCTTTTCTTCACTCCCTGAACATCGGGCTGGGATCAAAGTGTAGTATCTGTTCTCCTCATCTCAATTGTAATATTAATATTAGCCATTTCCTTATAAGGAAATATTTGGCATCCATTAGCCGAGCAGCCAGTACTGCTTTCGGATGAAATTTATAAAATATTTCTCTTAAAAAGATTTTTCAGAAAAATAGGTTTCTCAAGTCCAGTAGCTGTTATCGATCGTTCCAGTATTGATGGAGGTTTCCTTTCTAACGTTTTCTTTGAATTAGTGTGGAATGCCAACGTCTTGATTATATCAATATTTTCTCGTTGTTATATGAGCTATCCACGAGAATTCTTTGTCGTCCTTCTAATTCACACTTCAATTTATTATATCATGGTTGGTTAAGCTAGTGGGAGGAAGGAAGGAAGGAAGGAAGGAAGGAAGGAAGGAAGGAAGGAAGGACTGTAGTATATGTTAAGGGAGCCTAAATTTGACAATAAATATACGCAATATATTTATAAATAAGTTACTCGTATAATGTTAGAACTTACAAAACTGGTAAATATTTAACTTCCATCAACAAAATAAACTAGCCCAGAAAAATAAGCTTACGGCCATATCATGTTAAAACACCGGTTCACTATGATCACTGAAGTTAAGCCTGGTCATTACGTACATGGGTTACCACTCGGGAATACCAGGTGCTGTAAGCTTGGATGTGCGGGTGGTGTAATGGATAACAGTTTGAAATTAGAAATCAGAAAGCAGTGTTCTAATTCCAGTCGAGTTCACTATTTTCATTTGCGGGCAAATACCTCTGGGAAAGGTATGAATCTACCTCTGCACCACCAGCTATGGGTTAAATAATAGGACTCATACCAATAAATCATTATAATCTCCAAAAGATTCTTACAATAGACTTGCTCTATTTTGCATGAAGTCGAACGTGAGTCGTCACTCGATACGTCATAGGCATCACAACAATATGGCGTCGTCGATAGAATCTCTAACACCGTTGAATGGGCCAGACTTTATGGAAAGATGGATCCGCACAAGGCTTAAGAACCCAGACTGTCCTGCTATTTACCCATAGCTGGAAGGAGAAGAAGAGGAGTCATACCTTTCGCAAGGGTATTAGCACGTAAGTGAATGTAATGGATCCGTCTGGAATTCGAACTCGGCTCTCTGATTCCTCAATCCGAGCCGTTATCCAAGAGTAATACCTAAGCATATAGTATATCTAATTACCTTCTCCAGTGCAAATACTGTGGTCAAAAACATTACTAGGAAACAGCATAAGTTTAGCTGAAGAGATAAATAATAAAAGTTGCAGCATCCCTGCCATGTAAACATTAACATAAATAAATCGTAAGATGCCAGACAGCTTGAAAGTATTTAATGTGTCTCCATCGAAAGTACGATGTCCGTAGAAATTGCGAATCTTTTGTTACTGGATTAATCCAGCATTGCTTGATAACACTTCTTAATAAAAATAAAATAAATAACCAAAATAAAAAAATAAAAAATAACAAAAATAAAAAAAACAATAAAAAGATAAAGAAAAAAATTAAAAGAATTAAAAATTAAAAAAAATTAAAATCAAAAATACTTTAAATAAAGATAAATCTAAAAATAAAGACCAATACAGAACAGGATTATATAGACCGTAGCTCTTTTCCAAATGCGGACACGAAAACAAATTCCCAATAAGCTACCTACAATTACATGATAAAATGCCAAAACTTACAAGAAAGAAAAAAAAGAAAAGAAATACCAATATTACATACTTTGTGTTTAGAATATCGTATATCTTCTATATAATAAATGCGAATGTCAGTGTATCACTGTGTCACGCTTTTTCAAATTTACTCCTAGCGGCCCAACATATACCATTTTGGAATCAGGCTGATTCCGTGAGCAAATTAGAAGAATTCCAGACCGAATCCAGTCCCGCAATCCTGAATTTTTGGATTTCAAAGTTTTCATTAATGCGATTGTTTTTTTTTGTTTTGTTTTTTTTTTTGTTTTTTTTTTCGTTTTTTTTTTACGTGTTTTTTGCGACGAACTTTTTTGTATGATAACAATTTTTATAACTTGGAAATAAATTTGGGAATAATCGAAATTAATTGCGAAATCCATTGAAAGTTACGCGTGAAATAAAAATAATTATTTGTCCGGAAAGTAAGGACCTACGTACATCAAATTGTCTTTAAATTAAGTGGCGACAGAAGATTTCGTTTGGACTTTGAAAAGGTAATGCAATACCTAAATACAGCGATCAATTTTGAGTTTTTCTATACTTTATTGTTGTCTATCATATCTAATCTTTCCTATCTATTCTGTTGAAGAGCCCTCTAGTTTAATCATTTTTTTTAATTCATTGTAAACCACAATCCTCTCGATGTAACTGTCTTGCCATATCTCTAAGCAAAGGGAAACATCCAAACGTATATCAGTAACAGAAACTCAAGGCTCCACTCTTAATTTTCGGTGCCATGGTTACTGAAAAAAATAGTAAGAAAGATTAAAAAAAAATTATCATGCTTTGACGCGCCCATTATCAATAAAATATGCTTCACTCTTCGAACTTCCACCATTATCCGTATAAACGCTAAACACTGTTTATCGGTGGATTATCGACTTCTTTCAATGAAAACAAAGAATGATGATGAAAGTTTGTGAACAATATCCACTTGATATTAAACGGCTTATTCAGCACCAAGAAAAAACTGAACTGCCTGTCTGTTCATAATGCGTTGAGCACTTCACTGTTTACCTTTTGGCAATTTATTTTTTTTCTTTCATTGTTCTTGTCTAAGGTGTGAGGTCGTCTGGCAAATTGTTTGTTTTTATATAAATATAAATTATATTTATAAATCTAATATATAAAGTACAGTGTATGTGTGTGTGTTTGTGCGCGTGTGTGTGTCCAATAACTCCTCCGCTCCCACTGGTCCGATTTCAATGATTCATAACTCATTCAAAAGCCCTATAAATTTAGGCACAGGGAACGATTTTCGTTGATCTCAGATTCAGAGTTGCCAGATTATGCGAAGTTAAAAATATATATTAATATATTACACTAGCCATTATCGTTGCTTTCATGGTTCAAGGGAAGTAACTCTTATTTTACTTTATATCCAAAATTGCAGTGCACTTTTTATTATAATCTATGTTAAATGCCACCACATTGGGCGGATATTTAAGCTAGTGGAAGGAACGAAGCTTAAGCTTCATTAAGCTTTTCCCCCGGGCTGGGCAACTCTCTCTGGTGCAATGGGAGGGCGCGGCCGCGGGCAGCTGTTCCCCGGGGCTGGGAACCACTCAGCATCATTTTTCTCAGTTGCCCCTCTGTCCTTTGACAGAGAAGCCCCTGGGCGCACTCTACCCAAAGACAGTGACGCAAGTGAAAGATCATAAATAAACTTGTTACAAATTTACAGTAATTTGTATTTATTCAAGGTCAGGTTGTGATATAAGATCGGTTTAATGTGGGGAGCCTGAGCGCGTGCACCCGGGCAAGGAACAAAAATTCCACGAGACGCCGCGGCCTCGGGCAGCTGTTCCCCAGGGCCGGCACCTCTCAATATAATTTTCCTCAGTGGCGACTCTGTCCTTTCACGGAGAAGCCCCTGAGTGCATTCTACCCAAAGACAGTGACGCAACTGAGAGTTCATAAATAAACGTGTTACAAATTTACAGTAATTTATACATTAATGACTCAATATCTGTATTATATATTATCTGCTTCTAGGTGATATAACTCTTAAGGTTTAATTAATTTGCATATTGATTTTAAAAATGTTTATTTCGTAAATTAGCTTCCTTTAATTTCTGTTCTTTTATTCGAGGACTTTTGATTTTCATATCGGAAATAGTTCTGTTTAGGAATATCGTCTTATATAGTGCAGAAAAGTGTTTGAAATTTGCATTTTATTTGGCCTTCAACAAGTTGGCATCTATTTGTAAAACTTTCCTTATCTATAACAAGTCAATTTATGAATGAAATGTTCATTTAAAATTTTTGTATCAAAGATTTCAAGTAATGAATATATCTTATTTTGCGAAGCGATAGCGAGTGGGCGAAGCCTGCTAGTATATATATATATATATATATATATATATATATATATATATATATATATATATATATAAATCTGTAGCCTTTGTCTGTCGGTTTGTTTGTTATCGAACTCCAACTAGTATTTTGGTAATATACGCCCATAACCATATATATTCTGAAA
>OZ010597.1:81345875-81403375 GCA_963932145.1 Acanthosepion lycidas | reverse complement strand
TTATGAAATGTGAATAATTCCCTGATTTTTGGTAATTTTTAATTCTGACGGTTGGAGTTGTTGCGAGGCAAGCTAAATAAATTTTGATTTAAATTTCAAGAGTGTCAAAAATTTAATTAAAAAAAAAAAAAGAAGAAAAAAACGTTAATTTAAAAATTATAATTTATTGGGGTGAATTAATATTTGCGATAAGTTTACAATATTGTTTAGAGTTAAATTAACAGAAAAGAACCAATAATTGGTTAAAATTATATAAAAGAATATAATGTTTTTAAAAGCAATGTCATATAGAAATATCTAGATAAATGTACTTAAAAATGACTGAAAAAATATAACTTACGATATATGTTTCAAAAGATAAAAGCGTACGCCCATTAAATGTTTTCTACTCTCCACAGCAGTTGCAACTGCAACAGTCTGTCAAATAATGAACTCACTGAGAGAGAAAGAGAAATTATTAGAAGTAGGCTATGAAAGCAGATAGCGCTGGCGATCCCAGAACTGATGATCGGTTTTTGTTTTTTGGGGGTTAGGTTTTTTTTTTTTTTGTTGTTGTTTTTTTTTTTTTGTTTTTTTTTTTTGTCTTTTGTTTTTTGATGCCACGTCGTAAACGATCACGTCTTCACACAGCTTCCTATTCTTTTAATATGTGTGAATAGAAATGACTTACCCAGGGCTTGAAGGGGCACCTCGGCGTGGTGTAATGGTTAGCAAGCTTGGCTTGCTAGATCAGTTACTACTGAAAAGTGAGTTTGATCTTCACTGGATGCCCCATACGTTCGGCCTTGTTCCACATCTAAGCTACGCTTGGAAAATCTCTACCCAGGGCTTGAAGGCTTCTTATTCTTTTTCTTCTTACAATTAAGAGAAGAGCGTGATTTAAGAAGAGAAACACAAATGTTTGACATTGTTAAGCAATATTTCAATAAAATCTGTCTTTTTTAAGATATATTTTTAAAAAAAAAATCAGGTATAAAAATAAATAAATCTACAAATATTATGTTGGTGCAAAAAATAATGACGTTTTTTGACGTATTTTTAACGTCAAAAACCGTCATTATTTTTGCACCAACCTACTATTAGGTTCCGTTTTAGCGTATGTCCTGCCAATCAGTGTGTCCTGCCAATCAGTGTGTCCTACCAATCAGTGTGTCTAACCACCACATTTATATCCTACATTATCTAACGTAAGGTGAAAAGCAAAAACAAAAGGGATGCTATTTATTGTTGTATTATAAAATTTGAAATAAAAAACAAATTACTTACATTATTTACATTATTCGGACTGTTATCCTCGTCATCATTGCCATATTCGCAACGTTTCGGCCGTTGTACGCTCCGACCTTCTTTAGGTGATTGGAATTTCGAACCGAACCTATTATGTGGATAACAGTCCGAACTATGTAAATAGTGTAAATAATTACAATACCTCATCTCAGTAATATAGACCAGATCCTGAAGAAGGCCGGAGCGTACACTGGCCGAAACATCGCGAATATGGCAACGAAGATTAGGTCAACAATCCGAAATATGTAAATAGTGTAAATAACAGTGTTTTTCTTTTCTTTTTCTAGTTTTAAATCACACTCTTCACTTAACTGTTGAAAGATACTGCAAGAGGTACATCAATCATTTTGATTTTTTTGTTTTTTATTAAGTCGGTGCAAAAATAATGACGTAATAATGTCGTTTTTTGACGTTAAAAAATAAGTAAAAAAAAACGACATTATTACGTCATTATTTTTGCATCAACCTAATATTAGTTTGGTGCAAAAATAATGTCGTTTTCTCACATATGTTACTATGTGAGAAAACGATATTATTTTTGCACCAGCCTAATAACAATGTGAATAATACCGTGTCAGTTGACAGGTTGAAACCTGCATTAATTTCGGAAATTAAGATCGACAGAAGTTCCTTTGAATGCCAACCAGAAAGAAATAACATTCTCTTGGATTCAAAAGGAACTAATGAAGATGAACAAGAAAATAAAACGGTTGAAACCAAATCTGGAAGAAGGATTAAATGGAAAAAGGAAAACACATCTTTTACAGCTATTAGGTTGGTGCAAAAATAATGTCGTTTTCTCACATATGTTACTATGTGAGAAAACGACATTATTTTTGCACCAGCCTAATAATTAAAGTTGTGGATTCAAATAAAGGAAATTAACAACAGTGAACAAATAATTGTTACAAACTTCTGTGACTGGGCCAGAAAGTGTGTTTAGTGATATGAAAATTCACTATTTAAAAAAAGATAGAAAAGTTTGCAGGCCTTTTTTGTTTCGTCATAAAGAAATAAAAACAAAAAGCTAAAAAAAAAAAAAGAAATAACTAAAAAAGGCCAAAAGGCGATCATTCCTAAATATAGGTGAAGAGAAAGGGATGATAAAACTAATCACATCTGTGAACCAATCAGAAATCAAGAAACAATTCTGCAATGAATTCCTTTGTCTCGGAAAAGTGAAAAAACAGAAACGACCAGGCAAAGTAACTAGAGAATCGATACCAAATAATAATAATAAACTCTAATGAAACAGATTATTTAATTTATTTAGAAAATTCAATCGTTTTTTTTTTCGGTACATGAACTCACAAAGGAATTAGGCTGACCGTCATGATATTAGGTTGGTGCAAAAATAATGACGTAATAATGTCGTTTTTTGACGTTAAAAAATACGTAAAAAAAACGACATTATTACGTCATTATTTTTGCACCAACCTAATATAAGTCTGTTCACACATTTCCACAACCCAAAGAACATGTTGTGCGAGAAAATGTGCTATTGGATTCATTAACAAAGCGAATAGCAATACAACATAGACACATAAAAAAAAAGATTTAAAATAACCACATGTCTTCATATAACAGCAATTGATTATATATATATATATATATATATATATATATATATATGAAATGTTCATACAAGGTGTATATGTGTTTTTGCAAGAGATTTGATATCTGAAAAAAGGTAATCTTTAGTACTTATCTTATGTTGATTGTCACGTGCCTGAATAAGTACGTCATTCTAGTTTGACTGCCAGGAACAAAAGAGAATATTTGACTTTCGCGCTTAACGATCCCCCGGGCAGTTCACGTGACTATATATCTATTTTTAGCTTTTTAAAGGGTTCGTCAAGGGGAGATGACTTTTGTCTCCCTCAACAAACCTCCCTGCCTAGTAGCGGAGTCTAGTAATTGTGATATTGGTTGTCTCTCCTCCAAGAAATTTTTCTATCTACTACTAGCAGCATGCCCCGGCGTTGCACGTGCTTGATTCAAAAATCGTACAACACATACAGCAATCGCTATCACTTGACTTAAAATATTTTTGCCCTTCCTTGCCTTTAAAGGAGTGCCTTTTGCCGTGCTGATGTTGCTACATGCCTTACTTCTTGCCTATCTCACACTGCGAATTTTTTCTAAGCTCTATACTAAACATTAAATCTGTTACGAAAAAAGAACTAAACAAAATGAACACAAAACGATCAGCTTTAAAAAAGGACTCGTAACTGGAAAAACCGAATGAAAAAAGAATGTTAACAACAAATACTTTTTCACACTTAACCCAGTTCTGCGGAATCAGAATCAACGTTGAGTTTAAGCAAGCGAATGAGCCAATTGGTGTAAAGTGCCATGCAGATTTAAATTTTTCCCACTTGTCACGAATGCAGCTGTCGATTTTTTTTGTATGCTAGCATGCTAGTTAACATTCGTGTCAGTCAGCTGTTGGCTCTCACGCTGGCCAATAGAATCTTCCTGCCTATTCGTTGCAGCCAGCTATAGGCTCTCACTCTGGCCAGTACAAAATGGGCACAAACTACATGAAAACTGCCGTAGAAGCATGAAAAAATCGATTATTTCCACTATCGATGGGAGTTGGGAAATGCAAAGTCAGTCTTTGCCTTCCCGCTAACTTGGAGCATGTGCATGTAAACTTTGGTGCAAATCCGTCGAAAATTGCGACCGTGCATTCGTTACACACACACACACCCTGCCTTTTATATATATATATATATATATATATATATATATATATATATATATATATATATATGTATTGAGCACTTTTTAATTATTTTAGCTTTTGGTAGGGAGAGCTTTACCTTTGATTATGGTAGATGCTATTTTCAATACCCTAATTATTTTATTAGATGCTTTTGTAAGTACCCTAATTATTTTATATTCAATGTTTGTTTTTTTTAAGCATTTCACCCCAAGAAAGTCAGAAGTGCCATTATCACACAGGGTGTTATGGAGAGTGAAAATGAGAGAAAAGAGTGGGTGTAGGGGGGATTGAAGAAAGGAAAAAAGAACAGGTATCAACGCAACAAAACATGGTGACTGATGTTGCATTTAGGTTTTTGATGATTGTATTTATCAGGGAAGCAAGTGAGAGGAATGGAGTTCCAATATGGAGAAATGCGAGGAAAGAAACTGTTAGGGCGGTTACATTTAACTATTTGAACAGTAAAAAGTTGGGACCTAGATGCCAATCTAGTAGTACACTTAAATTCATGTAGTCAGGGCACCAGGGGAAAATGCTCATCAGTGCAGTAGCCATGAAAATATTTGTAGAAAAGACAGAGGGAAGCCACATCACATCTGTGAGAAAGCGGCTGAAGTCAAGAAGCTAATTCAGTACCGATTACATTACAAATCCTACTCTAGATTTTTTTGAGAATATTGCAGTAAGTGAAGGTAGGGGAAAATTTTATGGATAAAACTTTAACTGCGCAACCAGTAATAAAAATCACAGAAATGCAATCTATGTTGTTATTCATTTAAACATCATCATCATTTAATAGTAATATATATATATATATATATATATATATATATATATATATATATATATATATTAAAGTAATAATAATAGTAATAAAAGTAAAAGACAGATACACACATATACAATACACAAATACATATAAACTTACCTAGTTACAAACTTAATACATATTTTTCAGTGTTTGATGCAAATTAAATGACTATTTTTCAGACTATATAAACTTATTTTAATTTTTTTCTTCCAGGCATAGTTTGCATCTGTTTATATATATATATATATATAAATTACGATCAAATATAGATAGGAATGCAAGAGAATGATAGGATAAGGGACAAATAGGAAATCTTTATAAATCTGACATGCTTTGCTTTTATTAACACTTGAGATGAGGAGGTTTATTTTCCACGAGGGTCGGCCAGGTGAAGGTGAGCACGTCGCGGAGTTTACTGCCCCACGAGAATGATATGTGACAAGGTCGGATTAATGTGAGAGACCCGAGCGCATACACTCGGGCAGGGACAAAAATTCTCCTCTTGGCGAAAGAAATCGGCTGTGTTTATGGCAGCTGATGTGAGCATCGTAGGTGGTTGGCAATATCTTTTGGTTGATGACTAAAAATTAACTTCCGCATTTTGACTGTACACATGGGTTTCGTTTGGACACCATGTGTATTTAAAGTATTTTCCGGTTATTATTTTTAGTTAGGAGGACTTGTGTATGTTTAGGTTTCATTTGTTTACTTTTTGTGTATCGTTCTCAGACAAAAAAAAAAAAAAATCACTGAGTCACCGGAACTTAACGGCATTCGGACGTTTGAGTAGCCGGCAGTAACTTCCGGCCGGGTGCGATATCCTTAACCGTGCTTTCAAATTGATTTCGTGCAAAAACAATTGTGTTTTTCCAATTCTTGGCGCTGTCAGAACCACCGCCGGGTAATTTTACGTAGTCCTGTGAAGTTTTGTTGAAATCGGTTGAAAAATGTAGGAAATACGATCCCATATATAAACGTACACACACACACACACACACACACACACACGCACACGCACACACACACAATCTGCGTTTTATAATAAGTAAGTTGACTGGGCTTATCATTCTTTTTTATGTTTTCTGTATCCATTATTATTTTGTCGCTATGAGGTTGCTTTTCAGTTATTTGCTTATTAGTTTTAGGTTCTACGTGTGATTTTAACCTATCTATCCATACTGTTGAATGTATGTCGTTTGTTTTAATCACTAAATATTTATCGGTTCTACGTAACACTTCGAAGGGACCCGTGTAAGGTGCTTCCAAAGGTTTGCGAACTCTGTCTACCCTTAGCCATACACTCTTACATGTCTTAAGTTTGTCTGGGATGTATTGATGCAATTTGTTTATGAAGCTATAATCTTTGTCTGTTGGCTGTAAGGAATGTAAGGTACTTTGCAATTCCTTAGCAAATTTCTGATTGTCAATGTCATCGTTAGTGTCGTCTACAAGCAATTGAGGAATCATTATATGCGTGCCTGTAACTGCAAAGAATGGCGAGGTATTAGAAGAATTATTGGGAGGGCGTCGAGCCATGATTCCTTTCTAGTCATTATTGCCGTCTTTATTATTCTATGAGCACGTTCGACCATTCCATTAGTTTGCGGATGGTAACTAGTTGTGCGCAATCTATAGAAGCCGGCTATTGAGGCTATTTCTGAAAATAATTCGCTCTCAATCTGAGTACCACGATCAGTTATTACGTGAAAAGGAAAAACCCCATCGTGTGATCCACGCATGAACAAATGCATTGGCAACAGATCAAGCTGTGATATCCGGTAGTGGTTCTCCCTCTATCCATTTAGTAGTGCAGTCAATACATGTTAATACATACCAGTAAGGAGCGTTGTACGTTTCATGACGTCTCCTAGTCACAGGGAGAGGACTGATTAAATCTAAGTGTACCGTATTGAAGCGAATAGTCGGCAATTCAATAGGGTGAATAGCAGATTTAGTGAGTCTCTAAATTTTGCTTTTCTGGCAAGTTTGGCATTCATTACACATGTCTTTTATTGTTTTGTCCATATAAGGCCCCCAAAAATCTTGATTTGATCATTTTACATGAAGTTTTAATTCCAGGGTGTGATATTGCGTGAATACTATCGAAAATAGATTTTTGTAATTCACCAGGTATATATGGTCTGGAAACACTAATACTATTATCACAGTATATGGAATTATTATTGTCAGTACTAAAATTGAATTTTTTAATTCGGGGAATTCTTTTAACTCGGGGTCCTTAAGTTGTGCGGCCGCTATACCTGGCAAGTCACTCAGATCTACCGTAACTGCTAGGGTAGGTCTCGACAATCAATCAGCTATAACGTTTTGATCACCCTTTATGTGGCCTATATCTGATATATATTCAGTTAGAATTGCTAATTGCCGCTGCTGTCTATCTGACTTAGCAGGATTTAGGCTACGGAATGCCCCACATAAAGGCTTATGGTCAGTTAAAAGTAATATAAGATAGCTGAATAGGCTGCAAAACGTTCCTTATCAAAAGTTGAATATTTTGTTTGAGTTTGTGTCAGCTTCTTAGAGAAGAAACCTATTGGAATTGGTGCAGGGCTGGACCAATAGTATAATTACTGCTATTAGTAATTAACTGATATTCAGTATACTCAGGCCGTTGGTGAGCTAGTGATGGAAATTCACTAATTTTGTTTTAACGTTGTTAAATGCCTGTAATTCTAAATCATTTAGTGTAAATGTGTTACTGCATACGCGTATTTTTTCTGCCAATGGCAAGACTATGTCTGCGAAATTAGGGATTAATTTTCTGTAAAAATTTACCATGCCTAAGAAACAACGAAGATTCTTACAATCTTTAAGAGGTGAAAAATTTTGTAACGCGCTAACATTATTTTGTGTGGGTCTAATACCATCCGAGTTAATGTTATATCCTAAGAAATCGACTGAAGTTACATCGAAGGTTGACATTTCTTTGGAAATGTTTAAATTCTTGTCATGTAAAATTTTTACAACAGTTTCAATGTCTTTTATGTGTGATGACGAATCATCGCTGAAAATGAGAATATCAACAATGTATGTAAATACACAGTCAACATGTTTAAAAATCTTATCTATGTATCTTTTGGAAGGTGGATGCTGCCTTCTTTAATCCAAATGGCATATATTTATATTCATGTAAACCGAGAGGAGATATAAGTGCTGTTTTTTTTATGTCATCTGGGTGCATTTTGATTTGATGGTAGGCTGATACCAGGTCAATGTTGCTGAATCTAGTTTTGTCGGATAGTTTATTACCAATCGATTTAATGTTCGGGATAGGGTATTTATCACTTTTCGTGATGCTATTTAATTCGCGGTAATCACCGCAGCATCTGAAGCTTCCATCCGGCTTTCTTAAAACGTGTAGGGGGCTGGCCCCCATTCACTGTCAGAAGGTGTAATAACACTATTTTTCTGTAACTTAGAAAATTCCTTCTTTACTGCCTGGATTTTTTCTTCTGACAGCCGTCTGGCCTGAGTGAAGGTAGGAGCATGACTGCCTGTGTCATTTCTGTGGTATACTCCTGCATACGTGCTTTTTGGGTTGGTGTGTGGTGATACAATGTTGAGATACTTTTTATCAAGTTTTTAATTAATTCAGGCATATTATTAGGTTGATGCAAAAATAATGACGTAATAATGTCGTTTTTTGACGTATTTTTTAACGCCATTATTTTTGCACCAACCTAATATTATTTACGACTAAGTTGATAGAGTCGTTAAATATTTTCAATTTCTTTGCACCCTCTGTTGTGGGGTCGACGATCGTTTTCTGTTGACAGTCTATTAGTAATCTGAAATTATTTAAGAAATCGAATCCTAGTAGGGGGTATTGGATGTCCGCTACTACAAACGTCCAAAGAAAAGATTGTCGAAGAGTCGGTAAGCTTATTTCAGCTTTAAGCTGTCCGTAGCAGCGTATTTCAGACTCCGTAGCCGTCGTGAGAGTGACTGGTGTAGATAAACCCTTAACGTGACCATGCGGGATGATAGAGAGGCTGGCGCCGGTATCAATAATGAATGAGAATTTGCGTGTCCCCAACATTGCTGGTATCTGTAGTAATGGCGGACTTGGGGAGGGGGGAGTATTCGTCCGCCTAATTAGTTTTCCGCTTCACTTGGAGCAGGCGAAAGATGGACGCGAACTTGGCTGTTGTATTGTCTCTTTTTTTATTCGGCCATTTGCACCAGTGTTTACATGTGCGCGCTGCGTCTGCATAGTGAATGCCCTACATATCTTCTGTAGTTGTCCCTTTTGAAAGGGTTTATGACCATACGGTAGTGTTGCTGAAGTTTTAGGAGACACTCCTTTTATCTGGATGTAGTTGCACGTGTTTGTTCTAGTAGTGCCTTGTATTAAAGGCATTAACTCATCTGCCAATTGCCCCAGACTGGTCGGGCTTAAGTCTTTTTGCGTGGCTAATACAGGACATCGAAACTGACAACGCCTGAAAAAATTTGTGTAAGACAATTTCGCTGCTGATTTCTAATCTCGCTGCAATGGACATTAATTTGTCTAGCATCTCTGGCTTTGTTAGCTTGTGTGATTCTATAAGGGTTTGTTTTAATCCATCATAGTTGTGAGTACTTAAAACGTTGCCAGGGATCTTAGCCACTATTTCTGTCGGTAGCGAAGCAATGACGTTGTAAAATTTTGTAGTTTGTGATTTAATATTTCTCAAATAAAATTGGGATTCAATGATTCTGGTGGAGTTATTTCGCAGTGGAGGCTTGTATTTGTACTAAATCGGTCCTAAAATAGGTTCGACGTACAAAACGTTAGGAACTTGATATAATAGGTATTACGCAGAGTAATCTTGTTGTGGTCACTGACTACTTTCGTATTCGACTAACTGCCGACTACTGTCGTCCGACATCGACGCTATTTAGTAACTGCCCCACGAAGTCACATGTGGCACAAGGCCGAATTTAATGTGGGGGTTCCCGAGCCTGTAGGCTCGGCCAAAAAATCCCCGTAGACCCCGCATAAACGGGATCGAGTCTGTCTACCTCCCCGGACGAAAATCTGCCTTTCGGCATAGCCTCGTCCAGGTTCCTCTCTGCCCGAAGGCAGAGAATTCGACTGTCGTCCGACATCGACTAGTATTTAGTCACCCCACCCACGAGTGTATCATGTGGCACAAAGACGGTTTAACGTGGGATCTCCGAGCCCGTGGGATCTCCGAGCCCGTGGGCTTGGCCAAAAATATACCCTTTGAACCCGTATAAACGGGTTCAGGGTCGGTTTACCTCCCCGAAAGAGAATCCGCCCTTCGGCGTAGCCTCGTTCGGGTTTTTACCCGCCCGAAGGCAGAGAGTTCAACCGATCAGCCGGTCAGCCTGACTGACCCACCGTCCGACATCGACTGACCCTCGTTTCTCTTACTACTCCTACTTATATTAGGTGGGAGAGTTTATTAACTATAGGATAGGTGTGTTTCACCATAACAATGATCGTAAACCAACGGGTAATGTTGGCTTGCATGAATTCTGGTGTCTTGATAGTTATCTGTTGGGCAGTCGTCTCGTGATGCTCTCGTTCCATTCTGTTTTATTTATTTTTTGTATATATATAGATTCACCTAGATTCATATATAGATTCACCTAGATTCATATATAGATTCACCGGTCAAAGTTCATAGAGCTTGTATGTTATGTCTTTGTTCGTTGTTCTGTTAAACATTCCCGTCCTTTTGGACAGTATGAACAATTGTTTGTTTTGGGATATAGGTAAATCTTTTTAATATGTGTATGTAAGTTGTATTTGCCCTATTAAATGTTTTGTTTATTACAAGCGTGTATCTCGTCTTTCTATATTTCCATTCAGTGTTAGTGTATCAATGGCTATACTAAATGCTAGTATTAGTACTCTATGTGCAGGAAAATGATAGCATTATTCTTCCTGGACCAAATAGCCGGTAAATTATGGCTGGCTTATAAATAATACTAATAGGGAGAAGGCTGAATTTGTCTGTGGTACCCTAATAGTATTATAGCCCTTCAGACTGGCCGATGCAGCTGGGATTTTCAGCAGGTCATGTTTATAGTGCTGGCGGTACCTGGTGCGAGGGTGTGGCGGTATTGATGGCCTAAATCAACCCACACATTTTTTTACTTTACGAATGTGTACGCAAACGCAAAAGCAACAAGAGAAACAACAAGAAGAAACACACAAAAAAAAAACTGTTTTATAACAACTAGATTTCTATTTCTATTTGTATAATACTGTACAAGCATAGGACTTACTATTTTTATTGGTGTTATGTACTTTTGACTGAAGTTGTTTGCTAATGAAATATTTCTTTTTATCTAAGCTCATAAAAGTTTAATGAACTTGCCACTCAAAATGTTCACTGTTAGAGAGATGAAAGAATTATAAAGCTGAGAATATGTTGAATAAACTTTTAGCTTCAGAAGGGTTGAAGGAGTGAATGTTCCATAATGCTTGTAATTAAGTTTATGTTGCTTATCATTAAGTTTGTAATGTTCGTAATGAGGTTTGAAAAGATTCGTATGTTTATAATATAGTTTGGAAAATTTCGTACGTACGTCTATGCGTGCGTGTGTGAATATATTTTCATAGCGACCGCCCGCAAAGGGTCGAGACGTGAACTCTTTTTTACAACTACATTTTTGTAGGTAGAGAAATCAAGGAAGAGGAAGAACGAATTCGTGTCTGGTATTTATAATCAACTTAATCACGTGACAGGCTCGAAAGGCACCGATAGATTTTGGGCGGGAATTATTTTTAGTCGGGTCAAGAACTAAGTGGATCACAGAGCTTATCCAGCTTCATACATATTTTCAGAAAAACCTCAACTTCTAATTGGTCACTTAATATTAAAATCATGTTCTCAACTACGTCCGAATAACATCGACCTAGTTCCTGACCTGACGAAAATACATTTTCCGCCAAAAATCAGAAATGCTTTTCAGAGATTGTCACGTGAATAGAAAACATAATGTACGAGTGAACCTCGCCAGTGAGAATTTACAAACGACTAGCATTTGCTAAACTAGTTTACAACGCTAGTATCATTTCTGCAGTGAAGTACAAAGTTAGAATTTTAAGTTCTTCAACGTGAAGTAATTTCACTGTAATTCAAGTTTAAACATTCAACTAAAACACTAACTCACCAACTTCTTCTGGAACTTACTAAAAACTATTCAATCTCACTATTGAATCTTACAGAAAAAGAAGCAAATAAAAACCCAAGAGGTTCAAGTATGTTGAAAGGAACAAATTAACGTTATCCGTCTGTTATATACAGGAGCATGTTTTTCTCCCAGCCCGTTTTCTACGGAATGTGACACTTTTACGCTTCTTTGGCAAATTCTTGTCCTCTAAGTCAACTGGTTTAGTTTTTAAGTGCTGGCTTATATTCGTTCGTCAGTATAACTTGCTATTGGTAGGATAGACGAAGTCGGATGACGTGGAATCTCTCGGTCAGCTTCTGCAAGGCAACACTCTGGTTCCTGTAAATCCAAAGGTTCTCTGGCGAACTACTGCTCAACTCTCTGAGGACGTTCGTTTATATCGATACCGACCAAAAACCGGTGCGGGGTTAGACGCAGTCTGGGGTTTTCGGTAAATCTCGATTTCTGACAAGAAATTTTTTTGTTTTCAGACCAGGAAAATTTATTACTTCTCATTTTTGGAAAATTAATCATTTTCCATTTTGGGGCGATCTCTTCGTCCGCGAGGAGAGGTCGGAGGAGAGCTATCCTCCAAAACTCCTCCAATCTCATATTGATACCTCGTACCAATCCATTCAGTGGGTGTTAATAACTTACCCGTTTTTCTCATCAAATTTTATGTTTGCCAATTCAAAGGCGGGCTGAAGACAGGAATCCTGAAAACTCTGGCAATTAAGTTGACTGAAAAATTGACCGGAGACGAAAATCCTAGGAAACTATGGTAATTAAATTGAATTAAAAGGAAAATTTATTTATTTATTTATTTATTAAGTCTGTGTGAGAAATCGTATTGTTACAATCCTCCCCGTCTAAATTTTCTCATTTATTATATAAATTGCAATAACAAAACTACAGAACAATCAATAAAAACAATTAAAAAAATTAAAATATGAAACAAAACAATTAAGAATAATCGCAATATTTCATGCGCATCTCAAAACATGGAAATATTGCTGATAATACTGTATTGCGGGTAGTAATTTTTTCTTCAAAAATTCATTGTTGGTATTACAAGCTATTTTTACATTTTCATGGTGTTTTAATTCCAGTTTTAGGGTTAACTCCTTCCTCATTATTTGTCCCAGAAACTTCAGCTTCCTGACATAAAGTATAATCCTTGGTTGCAACCTCTCTAAGATCTCATCGTTGCTCACACGCTTAGTCCATAATATCCTTAGCATCCTAATGTAGAAACATATCTCTGTTGCTTCGAGTCCCAACATTCGCTGACGTAAAAAAAGACAAATGCCACGTAACAGTTCAAACACTAAAATTATGATGAGTATATTTCTACCTAGAGACAACCAAATTATAATATTTGCTGTTGGGTCCACTTGGTATGGAGATTTTTTAACACTAAATTCTCAGTTAATTGATCTAAATCTGTTGATTTTAATAATTGGTGTAATTTGCATACAGTTATGTTTCTTTACGTTATTAAGGGCTTTGTACTGTAGCTGGTTAAGACATACACCAGGGGCCAGGAAGGGGTCCTGGGTTTCAAATTTTTCCTCCACCTGATAGAAAGGCCGGAAGATTAAGGATTTCTCAAAGACAGAACAATCCATTTGAAGTTTGATAATACACCGACACGGGGTAGTTCTTACAGTTGCTGTCAGTTTTCCTATACATACACGTAACAAATCCTGTTGTAGACGTATTGATGGCCAGAAAGCAGTCCTGGGTTTCAAATTTTTCCTCCACCTGATAGAAAGGCCGGAAGATAAAGGATTTCTCAAAGTCAGAACAATCCATTTGAAGTTTGATAATACACCGACACGGGGTAATTCTTACAGTTGCTGTCAGTTTTCCTATACATACACGTAACAAATCCTGTTGTAGACGTATTGATGGCCAGAAAGCAGTCCTGGGTTTCAAATTTTTCCTCCACCTGATAGAAAGGCGGGAAGATTAAGGATTTCTCAAAGACAGAAAAAACCATTTGAAGTTTGATAATAGCCGGAGACGGGACAGCTCTTACAGTTACTGTTGGATTTTCTATGCATACCCGTAACAAATCCAGTTGTAGCCGTATTATTGGCCAGAAAGCAGTCCTGGGTTTCAAATTTTTCCTCCACCTGATAGAAAGGCGTGAAGATAAAGGATTTCTCAAAGACAGAACAATCCATTTGAAGTTTGATAATAGCCCAAGACGGGGTAGCTCTTACAGTTACTGTCGGTTTTCCTATGCATTCCCGTAACAAATCCAGTTGTAGTCGTATTGATGGCAGAAAGAAATACTGGGTATCAAATATCTCCTACACGTGATAAAAAGGCGGGAATATTAAGGATTCTCAAAGACAGAACAATCCATTTCAAGTTTGATAATAGCCCAAGGCGGAGTAGCTCTTACAGTTACTGTTGATTTTTCTATGCATACCAGTAACAAATCCAGTTTTAGCCGTATTGATGCCCGGAAAGGAGTACTGGGTTTCAAATTTTTCCTCCACGTGATAGAAAGGCCGGAAAAATAAGGATTTCTCAAAGACAGAACAATCCATTTGAAGTTTGATAATAACCAGAGACGGGCTAGCACTTAAACTTACTGTCGGTTTTCCTATGCATACCCGTGACAAATCCAGTTGTAGCCGTATTGATGGCCATGAAGTAGTCCTTGGTTTCAAGTTTTTCCTCCACCAGATATAAAGGTGGGAAGATTAACGATTTCTCAAAGACAGAACAATCCATTTGAAGTTTGATAATACACCTACACGGGGTAGCTCTTACAGTTACAGTCGGTTTTCCTATGCATACCGGTAACAAATCAAGTTGTAGCCGTATTGATGCCCAGAAAGTAGACCTGAGTTTCAAATTTTCCCTCCACGTGATAGAAAGGCGGGAAAAATAAGGATTTGTCAAAGACAGAACAATCCATTTGAAGTTTGATAATAGCGCGAGGTTGGGTAGCTCTTACAGTTACTGTAGATTTTCATATGCATACCCATAACAAATCCAGTTGTAGCCGTATTGATGGCAGGACAGAAATCCTGGATTTCAACTTCTTCTTCCACGTGATAGGAAGGCGGGAAGATTAAGGATTCTCAAAGACAGAACAATCCATTTGAAGTTTGATAATAGCGCGCAGCGGGGTAGCTCTTACTGTTACTGTTGGATTTTCTATGCATACCCGTAACAAATCCAGTTGTAGCCGTATTATTGGCCAGAAAGCAGTCCTGGGTTTCAAATTTTTCCTCCACCTGATAGAAAGGCGGGAAGATTAAGGATTTCTCAAAGACAGAACAATACATTTGAAGTTTGATAATAGACGGGGATGGGGTAGCTCTTACAGTTACTGTCGGTTTTCCTATGCATACCCGTAACAAATCCAGTTGTAGCTGTATTGATGGCAGAAAGAAATCCTGGGTATCAAATTTTTCCTCCACATGATAGGAAGGCAGGAAAAATAAGGATTTCTCATAGACAGAACAATCCATTTGAAGTTTGATAATAGCCCGAGGTTGGGTAGCTCTTAGAGTTACTGTAGATTTTCCCATGCATAGGCGTAACAAATCCAGTTGTAGGCGTATTGATGGAACATTCCTGGGTTTCAAATTTTTCCTCCACCTGATAGAAAGGCGTGAAGATAAAGGATTTCTCAAAGACAGAACAATCCATTTGAAGTTTGATAATAGCCCAAGACGGGATAGCTCTTACAGTTACTGTCGGTTTTCCTATGCATTCCCGTAACAAATCCAGTCGTAGTCGTATTGATGGCAGAAAGAAATACTGGGTATCAAATATCTCATACACGTGATAAAAAGGCGGGAATATTAAGGATTCTCAAAGACAGAACAATCCATTTCAAGTTTGATAATAGCCCAAGGCGGAGTAGCTCTTACAGTTACTGTTGATTTTTCTATGCATACCCGTAACAAATCCAGTTGTAGCCGTATTGATGCCCGGAAATGAGTACTGGGTTTCAAATTTTTCCTCGACGTGATAGAATGGCCGGAAAAATAAGGATTTCTCAAAGACAGAACAATCCATTTGAAGTTTGATAATAGCCAGAGACGGGCTAGCACTTACATTTACTCTCGGTTTTCCTATATATAGCCGTAACAAATCCAGTTGTAGCCGTATTGATGGCCAGAAAGGAGTCCTGGGTTTCAAATTTTTTCTCCATCTGATAGAAAGGCGGGAAGAAAAGGATTTCTCAAAGACAGAACAATCCATTTAAGTTTGATATTAACCCGAGGCGGGGTAGCTGTTACATTTACTGTCGGTTTTTCTATATATAGCCGTAACAAATCCAGTTGTAGCCTTATTGATGGCCAGATAGGAGTCCTGGACTTCAAATTTTCCTCCACCTGACAGAAACCCGGGAAGATTAAGGATTTCTTAAAGACAGAACATTCCACTTGCAGTTTGATAATAGCCTGAAGCGGGGTAGCTCTTACAGTTACTCTCGGTTTTCCTATGCATAGCCGTAACAAATCCAGATGTAGCCGTATTGATCGCCAGAAAGGAGTCCTGGGTTTCAAATTTTTCCTCCACTTGATAGAAAGACGGGAAGATTAAGGATTTCTCAAAGACAGAACAATTCATTTAAAATTTGATAATAGCCCGAGGTTGGGTAGCTCTTACAGTTACTGTCGATTTTCCTATGCATAGCCGTAACAAATCCAGTTGTAGCTGTATTGATGGTCAGAAAGATGTCCCGGCTTTCAAAGTTTTCCTCCCCCTGATAGAAAGTCTGGAAGATGAAGTATATCTCAAAGATAGAACAATCCATTGGAAGTTTGATAATAGCCCGCGACGGGGCACCTCTTACAGTTACTGTCGGTTTTCCTATGCATAAACATAACAAATCCAGTTGTAGCAGTATTGATGGCCAGAAAAGAGTCCTGGGTTTCAAATTTTTCCTCCACCTGATAGAAAGGCCGAATGATTGAGGATTTCTCAAAGACAGAACAATCCATTTGAAGTTTGATAATAGCCCGAGGCGGGGTAGCTCTTACAGTTACTCTCGGTTTTCCTATGCATAGCCGTCCGAAATCCAGTTGTAGCCTTATTGAGGTCCAGAACGGATTCCTGGGTTTCAAATTTTCCTCCATCTGATCGAAAGAAGGGAAGATTAAGGATTTCTCAAAGACAGAACAATCCATTTGAGGTTTGATAATAGCCCGAGGCGGGGTAGCTCTTAAAGATACTCTCGGTTTTCCTATGCATAGCCGTACAAAATCCAGTTGTAGCCTTATTGATGGCCAGATAGGTGTCCTGGGTCTCAAATTTTCCTCCACCTGATAGAAAGCCGGGAAGATTAAGGATTTCTCAAAGACAGAACAATCCATTTGAAGTTTGATAATAGCCCTAGGCGGGTTGCTCTTACGCTTACCGTCGGTTTTCCTATACATAGCCGTACGAAATCCAGTTGTAGCCGTATTGATGGCCAGAAAGGAGTCCTGGCCTCAAATTTTCCTCCACCTGATAGAAAGCCGGGAAGATCAAGGATTCCTCAAAGAGAGAACAATCCATTTGAGGTTTGATAATAGCCTTAGGCGGGTTGCTCTTACGCTTACCGTCGGTTTTCCTATGCATAGCCGTAAGAAATCCAGTTGTAGCCTTATATATGGCCAGAAAGGAGTCCTGGGTTTCAAAGTTTTCCTCCACTTCATAGAAAGGCCGGAAGATTAAGGATTTCACAAAGACAGAACTGTCCATTTGAAGTTTGATAATAGCCCGAGGCCGGGTAGCTCTTACAGTTTCTGTCGGTTTTCCTGTACATAGCCGTAACAAATCCAGTTGTAGCCGTATTGATGGCCAGAAATGAGTCCTGTGTTTCAAATTTTTCTTCCACCTGATAGAAAAATGGGAAGATTAAGGATTTCTCAAAGACTGAACAATTCATTTGAAGTTTGATAATATCCCGTGGCGGGGTAACTCTTACAGTTACTGTCGGTTTTCCTATGCATAGCCGTAACAAATCCAGTTGTAGCCGTATTGATGGCCAGAGAGGAGTCCTGGGTATCAAATTTTTTCTCCACCTGATAGAAAGGCCGGAATATTAAGGATTTGTCAAAGACAGAACAATCCATTTGAAGTTTGATAATAGCCCGATTTGGGGTAGATCTTACAGTTACTGTCGGTTTTCCTATGCATAGCCGTACGAAATCCAGTTGTAGCCGTATTGATGGCCAGAAAGGAGTCCTGGCCTCAAATTTTCCTCCACCTGATAGAAAGCCGGGAAGATCAAGGATTCCTCAAAGACAGAACAATCCATTTGAGGTTTGATAATAGCCCTAGGCGGGTTGCTCTTACGCTTACCGTCGGTTTTCCTATGCATAGCCGTACGAAATCCAGTTGTAGCCATATTGATGGCCAGAAAGGAGTCCTGGGTTTCAAAGTTTTCCTCCACTTCATAGAAAGGCCGGAAGATTAAGGATTTCACAAAGACAGAACAATCTATTTGAAGTTTGATAATAGCCCGCGACGCGGCACCTCTAACAGTTAGTCTCGGTTTTCTTATGCATATCCTTATGAAATCCAGTTGTAGCCCTTTTGATGTCCAGAAAGTAAACTTGAGTTTCAAATTTTTCTTCCACCTGATAGAAAAGCGGGAAGATTAAGGATTTCTCAAAGACAGAACAATCCATTGGAAGTTTGATAATAGCCCGATGTGGGGTAGCTCTTACATTTACTCTCGGTTTTCCTATGAATAGCCGTAAGAAATCCAGTTATTGCCTTATTGATGGCCAAAAAGGAGTCCTCGGTTTCAAATTTTCCTCCACCTGATAGAAAGCCAGAAAGATTAAGGATTTCTCAAAGTCAGAACAATCCATTGGAAGTTTGATAATAGCCCGAGGCGGGGTAGCTCTTACAGTTACTCTCGGTTTTCCTATGCATAGCCATACGAAATCCAGTTGTAGCCTTATATATGTCCAGGACGGTGTCCAGGTTTTCAAATTTTCCTCCACCTGATCGAAAGACGGGAAGATTAAGGATTTCTCAAAGACAGAACAATCCATTTGAAGTTTGATAATAGCCCGAGGCGTGGTAGCTCTTACAGTTACTCTCGGTTTTCCAATACATGGCAGTAACAATTCCAGTTGTAGCCGTATTGATGGCCAGAAAGGAGTCCTGGGTTTCAAATTTTTCCTCTACCTGATAGAAAGGCGGGAAGATTCAGGATTTCTCAAAGACAGAAAAATCCATTTGGAGTTTGATAATAGCCCGAGGCTTGGTTGCTCTTACAATTATTGTCGGTTTTCCCATGCATAGCCCTAACAAATCCAGTTGTCGCCGTATGAATGGCCCAAAGGAGTCCTGTGTTTCATATTTTTCCTCCACCTGATAGAATGTCCGGAAGATTAAGGATTTCTCAAAACAGAACTATCCATTTGTAGTTTGATAATAGCCCGAGGTGGGGTAGCTCTTAGAATTACTGTCGGTTTTCCTATGCATAGCCGTAACAAATCCAGTTGTAGCCGTATTGATGGCCCGAAATGAGTCCTGGGTTTCAAATTTTTCCTCCACTTGATAGAAAGACGGGAAGATTAAGGATTTCTCAAAGACAGAACAATCCATTTGAAGTTTGATAATAGCCCGAAGTCGGGTAGCTCTTTCAGTTACTCTCGGTTTTACTATGCATACCCGTAACAAATCCAGTTGTAGCCGTATTGTTGGCCTAAATCAACAGTTTTTACTTTACGAATGTGTAAGCAAACGAAAAGCAACAAGAGAAAAAACACAAAAAATTAACTTTTTATAACGAGAACCAATGATATATATGAATAGTTAATAGGAAATACTTCCCTTTGGCTGGAATTAAAGTCTTTACTAATTAAATATTTTTTTTATATCTGAGCTCATAAAAAGTTAAATGAACTTGGCGCTCAAAATGTTCACTCAGAAAGACTTGACAGAATACTGTAACGCTGAAATTATGTTGATAAACTTTTAGCTTCAGAAAAGTTGAATATGTGCGGATCTATTACGCACGAATATGCATACATACATACAAAAATCCAAATCACATATAACGCCAAATAGGTCACCACTACATTACTATAGGCGATTTACAAATCGCAGTAATGCGACAATTTTGTAACCGCTTTATTTTTAAATAGTAAATTTTGTGCACTTTTGGGAGAAACGTATCACAAAAGCTTTCTTAAGTCTCCCCAAATCTCGCTCGCTGATTGGTCGATGCTATTTTCTACCTCACGTGTCTCTTAGGTGTTGTATAAGGTGAAAATCATTGTAAAAAAACATTGCCACTTCTTTTTCTTTTTTGAATCACTTTTGGTTAAGCTGAGAACTTTTCAGCGCCTCCTTGTAGAGGGTGTGGCAGAATTTCAATCCACATAACGGTAAGTCATTTAGTGGCAATGGTGGCTTCATCTAGCTCATATCTTTCCATTATGCGTGAATGTTATATTCCGTGCTAATAGGAATATATATATACTTGACAAACACGGCGGATAAAGTAAGTAAAGTTTTATCGTAAAACAATTACATTAAGAAATGTTAAAGCTATGCACAAGGTCGGTGCAAGACAATCTAGTAGTGAGTGCTGCTATTGGAAAGTCGGTATTTCTCGTGTAAGTCTGAGTCGTACTCAACAGATCCCAGCTAGAAGATATTTACCAATCTCCCGACGGGGTAGGATGTGGCACAATGCCAAATTTAATGTGAGTCGATCCGAGTCGGTAGGCTCGGCCAAAAATTCCCCAGAAACCCTGCATTAGCGTGTTCGGGTCTGTCTACCTCCCCGGACGAGATTCTGCCCTTCGGCGTAGCCTCTTCCGGGTTCCTCTCTGCCCGAAGGCAGAGAGTTCGACAACAGCTAAGAGCTGAGTAGCAGATCTCCGCTAGTGTATTTACTAACCTCCCCACGTGATCATATGTGGCACAGGGCCGAATTTAATGTGGGGATATTTAAGCCTGTAGGCACAGCCAAAAATTTCCCGTAAAAGCTGTATAAAATAGGGTCGAGTAGCTGTTTCCCGAGACGAGACTCTACCCTTCGACATAGCCTCGTTTGGGGATCCTCTCTGTCCGGAGGCAGAAAGTTTGATCAGCACAGCTGGAGCAGATTCCAGCGAGACGGTATCTAGCAACTGCCCCACGCAGTCACATGTAGCACAAGGCCGAATTTAATGTCGGTTTCCCGAGCCCGTAGTCTCGGCCAAAAAATCCCCGTAGACCCCGCATAAACGAGATCGGGTCTGTCTACCTCCTCGGACGAGACTGCCTTTCGGCATAGCCTTCTCCGGGTTCCTCTTTGCCCGAAGGGAGAGAGTTTGACCAGCATAGCTGGAAAAGATTACATCTAGCATATTTAGCCCCCACCCCCATGAGGGTTGCATGTGGCACAAGGCCGGGTTTAACGTGGGTTCTCCGAGACCGTAGGCTCGGCCAAGAAATGCCCGTAGAACCCGCATAACGGGATCGAATTGGTCAACCTCCCCGAACGAGAATCTGCCCTTCGGCTGAGCCTCGTCCGGGTTCCTCTCTGCTCTGACACCCACCTGTTCCCACATCTGGGTTATGATATGGGAAGGGATGAGTTCGACCGTCTAGCCGAAAAAGATTTCGGTTAGAATATTAGCACCCACCCACGTGGGTTGCATGTGGCACAAGGCCGGGTTTAACATCGGTTTTCCGAGCTCGTAGGTTCGGCAAAAAAATGCCCATAGAATCCGTATGAACGGGATCGGATTGGTCAATCTCCCCGAACGAAACTTTGTCCTTCGACGGAGCCTCGTCCGGGTTCCTCTCTGCCTCGAGGCAGATAGTTCGACCTGCCAGCCGAAAAGATTTCGGCTAGATCCTGTAGTCCGTTGACTTACCGATACTTTGAGGTAGTTACTACCTATAGTATAGTTACTCATGGGGCGGGGCAGGTTATTCCATTACATCAGTGAGGTATTTCTGGGTTGTACCACTTGTTTTGTTGGTTTCCTTTTGAAAGTGGTCGTAGAGATAATAAAATTGCTTAAATGAGTCATTCTTGTCGGTGTCATCATGACTTATTATAAATCGCCTCCTGCTCTAGTTATCAAACATTAAATATTGATAAGCGCATACTTAAAAGTATTTAAAAAATTATAATCGGGACACTTAACGTTACATGATTTGTGAAAAAAGAAAAACAGTAATTATTGCTTTCGGATGTTCATTGTTATGACATTGACTTGATATTAATATTGAGGTGAGATAGCACAAATTAATAACTTTGGAACTAGTACATATTATGGAAATGGTTTTGCCACCTATACCAACAATAACATCCAAAGATATTGAACAAACAACCATATAATATTAAAAACGACATTAAAGGAACTATAATTAGATTTGTTTGTTTGTTTAAAACTTAACGACCCATCGATCAGCAAGAGATCATTTAAGGTCAAAGTTGTTTTTTTCTTTTTCTTTAAATAAGGTTGAAATGCTTACAAAAAGACTTTCACTTTCCTTTCCTTCTTTTTCAATGTTGTACTGCTTTTTGTTTTTAAAAATTCCCTGTTTTCAGAGGTGAAAATTCCTCACCTGGCAAGTATCCAAAGGTTTCCCCTTTCATCATCAGACACCAAATTGGAATTATATTTTATTATATAGTCCAACTTTCCTAAGGAAAGTCAAGATCAAATTGGGGTTTGCTTTTTCGAAAAGTTCTTTCAAGTTGTTCACGTTGTAAAATAATTTTCGAATATGTGCCATATCACCGCAATCAAGCAGGAAGTGCTTCACAGTATAAGCCTCCTGGCATGCTATGCATTCAGGAGGATCTTCATCTTTTAGGAGGAAGGAGTGAGTTATGCGTGTGTGTCCTATGCGAATACGGGATAAAATTAGAAATCTATCATTTCACCTAAAAATCTTTAACGAGTTTAGAAAACTTGTAACACATTCATGAGTTACGATAGGACAGGAAAGTTTTGAAAAGCTTGACAAAATATATTTACAAAGTTGCTGAAGAAGGGAGATCACACTGATTTGCAGTAGAAACACCCCTAATGATCAGAGCCGGTGCATCTTAACCCCCGACCGGGATTCAAGGGAGCGTTCTGGAGGGCGTTGAGAACTCTGTCATTTTTTTCAGTACTGTTTTATTGCCATCCGCCATTTTTTTTTTAAATTGTATTTACTCCCCCACCCCACACGAGGTCAGGTTGTGACACAAGGTCGGTTTAATGTGGGGAGCCCGAACGCGTACACCCAGGCAAGGAACAAAAATTTCCCGAGACCACGCAGTCGTCGTTTGTGCTGGCCTCGTTGCGTGCACCGATCCCTGTCTCTAGTGCAATGAGAGGGCGCTGCCTCGGACAGCTGTTCCCCAGGGCAGGCACCTCTCAGTATAATTTTCCTCAGTTGCGATTCTGTCCTTTTGACGGAGTCGCTCCTGAGTGCACTCTGCCCAAGGACAGAGATGCAACTGAGAGATAATGAATAGGGTGTACAAACCACTCGAGAGAGAGAGAGAGAGAGAGAGCAATTTACACACTTTACATATTTTTAAAAATTATTTTAAAACTGACGTTACATTGTCAGTCATCAACTAATAATATACATCGTGCATCTACATGGCCGGTGTGGTGCGTACATGGCAGGAAACCCAGATGAGGCTGGAGCCCCAAAAGGACTAGTTTCAGCAGCGTTTTTTGGCTTTTTGTACTTTTTACTTTTTTTCTACCTAAGTTATATCGTCAATCATCAACTATAATAATCAACAGGGCCGATGTTTATTACCTCGAGCCTCTCAACTGTGCGGGCCCCATGACTACTGGGGAAGGAGTGCTAATTTCAGTAAAGGTTTTTTTTAAATTGTGATTTTCTTTCTGATCAATTAAGAGGGTAATATATCTCGGTAAAATCATTTTTTATTCCGAGATCATCCACTAAGGAAGATCTCTGATTTTTTTTTTTTTACTAATACTAACCAGAAGTCCACGGCCAGTAATTAAAATAAAATTTCTAGTCTCTATTTTTTACATTTCTAGAAAGATAAAACCAAGAAAATGATCGCTTAAAAAATAAAAAATATTTAAATATTTCAACAAAACATGAAAAATTTTCCCAGAAAACTGAAATACTGTTTTTAAAACAAGTTTTTAAGATATTCCTGTGTGTGTTGTGTTGGAATCTTTGTAAAAACTTTTTTTTCAGCAAAGATGCATCGGTGATTAATCCTGATGGAAATATAAAAATTTGCGACTTGAACATTTTTTTTCGAGTAAAATTTAGTCGTGAAAATATTGGTGGTTATTACAAAAAGAATTTTCTCAGATTTTTTTAAAATAAAAAATAATCCTATTCATTATTGTCGTGGATTCCGCGTGAAAAATCGGTCTCCAATGAATGACAAACGCAAGTATTTAAGCTAAGAAATTAAATGTATTTACACAAAATACAAAAGGTAATGCTGTTAGTAAAATCCAGGAACGCCGGTTAGTATTAATCAAAGATCTCTATATACAGTCTCGAAGTAAACTTCCTTAGAGTCGGGCGTCCTTGTAACTGACTTCTAACGTCAACTCAATCACAGTGTCTATGTACTTTCCACTCTATTTCTCCACCCTGTTCCTCCACCTGTTCCTCCACTCTTCAGACTTCCCTGACTGAATGACTGTGGCTATTTTATGGCAGCAGGACGAGTCCATTTACCATCACAATTATAAAAGTGAATAATCAATGAACACGTACTGAAATTTTCATTTAAATTGGATAATTCCCTGATTTTTGGTAATTTAAAAAAAAATCACTGCACTTCCTTCCCAATTTTGCTTTGAGGGTTTGTCACCCCCAGGTTGGGAAACTTTTAAATCAAAATGTACTAGAGAGGGGGGTACTGTATCAAAATTTGCTTTAGGTGAATTGATTGAAAAAAAAATGAATGAAAAAAAAAAACAAACACTAGTGAGAGTGAAAGAGAATGAAAAAGATTTAGAAGGAACTCGAAACCAAACCCTAAACCTTGCTCATTGAAGTCGAAAAAAACTCATGAAATTTTGAAACATGTTTTGCAATTGATAACATATAATTACCAAATTTCGCCCTTTCATATATTTATTTCGATTTCAATGAGCGAGCTTTTGGAATCAAACCAAATTTATTCTCATTTTGTACAATGGCCTAAGAAAAGTTTTTAGCCAGGAGAAATAAACTAGATCCAATTTCAAAATTTAATTCCATAATCCCTATTCAACATAAACAAACAGTATTTGGAACTAGCATGGGGTAGCTCCTCCATTTGCTAGTTTCAGTGATTGTATTCGATTTTTCATGGATGTGATTAAGTCATCAACAATCGGCTGATACATATTTTGCCACTCCTTTAGCAATGTTTCTTTAAGGGTTGCCACTGACGTGAATGTAATTGCACGCTCTTGGAGTATTCGGTCAAGGTGTTCCCAAACGTTCTCTATTGGATTCACGTCAGGACTTTGGGCTACCCATGACAGGAACTTGATTCCTTGCCATTCCTTCCAGGCCTTTGCTACTTTGCTCGTATGACATGGCGCTCCATCTTCTTGAAAAAGGTAGACATTTTTTCTAATATTTGACAGTATTTCGGACCATTAAACCACCCATCAACAAGAATCAGCTTAGATTTCCCTCCAAACCAGACAACGCCCTACACCATTATTCTAATTCCTCCATGTTTCACGGTTGCCTGCAGGCATCCAGTGTTCCAAGTCTCATTCTGATTTCTCCAAACATAAACCTGTCTCAAATTCAAATATCGGCAGAATTTACTTTCATCTGATCAAATTACAGACTGCCAAAATTCATAAACTTTGCTCTCGAATTCTCTCGCCCAGTCCATACGGCTGTCCCTGTTAACCTCTGAGATCAATGGCTTCTTTCTTGCAACTCTTCTTTGGTAGCCTAGCTCTTTCAGAGTCTTTCTCACTGCATATGGCGACATTTCGATGCTGTTGGGGACATCTTTGACGCTCTGACGACGGTTTCTGATGACTTCCCTCGCCAGTGCCCTTTTCGTTCATTCAAACACGATACTTGGTCTTCCTGAACGTTGTTCCACACGACAATGGCCTTCTTCATTAAATTTCTTGACAATATTATTAATCGTTTTCTTTATTTGACTTGCCACACTGACGCCATCCTATTATTTGCTTTTGTTGAAATTCACCAATTTTTTTACTTCTGCGAACTTTCATCGCAAAATATAAGTCAACTATCGTTCATAGATTAGAGCAGCTTGTTACTAACATGGTATCGTCTGAAAAAAAAGAAGAGACGTTATTACACAAGCCAAAATTGCAGTAATTGAGAGTGGCTAAAAACTTATCATGGCGCACTGTAGAAGAACACCGTTCATAGTTTCTTCTGAATTGTCAATAAACATTGTCCAATCGTAGGCAACGTAGGAGTCCACGTTCATTTAATTTAAGCGGGACTATATCATTGCAATGAACATGGCGATTCTCTTCACATAATGTTTCTCTTGCGATAAAACGAGGTTCGAACTCCGGGAAGCAACCATTTTTTCAAGTCTTGAGTCTCTGGATAAATCAAAATCAGGAACTAAGTCACTCTGTGCGAATTTCTTTGGGATCACCTATTCAATATAACGTTGATTCCGCTGGTCATTGTCTAACATTGCATCTTCTGAACCATAGTCACCTTGAAAACGGGAATATAAATTTCCTCATAATGAACAAATGGTCAGATAGCTTTTGTTCTGACAGTGAAGTTTCACCCTGTACAATGCCCGGGAGGCACCCGAGGTAGAGGGTTACAGAAGAAGTGGACACAATTTATGTGGATATGTGGGAGAGATAACGGTTAAGCCTAAAGTTAACATTGTAGTGATTAGGAAAACATCCTCTTGGGGGTTGGGTTACACAGATCAAGAAGCTGCTGCTCGAGTGGAACTTACTTCTCATCAATGGACTATGGAGGGTGGTTCAATGCTACGATGCGCGTAGTATGGCGGATCTCAGCTGTAACTTTGAAAGAGAAAGGATAGAAAATAATTTATCACCCACAAGGACGCGGAGATGCTTTTGAACTATATTGAGGCTGGGAAGGAAAGCGTGGGCAGCTCCTGCCCAAATATGACAGCAGTGATTCATTTTAGGCCTGATTTGGCTCTTGTAAAGGTAGAAGATAGTGAGTGGATTCAGGTACTTATTGGATAGATAGAGGGAACAGGCTTTTTTTTTCCTGCATCTTTAGCGCTGGATTGTATGTACGAGTTCCATTTGATGTCTGGGTTGAGTTTAAAACCCAATAGTCGTTCAAGGCACGGGACCACCCTGTGTTAATATCCATTCATCGTGACTTGTGGTACTTCCAAAGCTGATGGCAATTTTGGATATTCAAATTTTGATTTACTTTTAGCAATCTTGAGTGTTAACTGATTGTATTTTATTGATTGATCTTTCTATTTTACTGGTTATCAAGCCTTTGTGGCTTATTGTAAGAATAATACTTTTTTGTGAGTAATATTGCATTATCAGTTTCTTGAGAATAACAGAATGACAATGATTTTTCCAGATACAAGTTCTACTATTTAAACCCATACCTAGAGAGAAGATATGGATTTATACCTTTCCCAAGGACATTTGCACGTAAATGAATGTATCTACCTCGATTGAAATTTGAAATTTGAAATTGGCTCTCCGATTTTTCATTCCGAGCCATTTGCCCATCCCCTTAAATTTGTTAAACATGTTTCGCAAATTATATATATATATATATATATATATATATATATATATATATATATATATATATATACCAAGTATATTATTGGTATATATGGAATGAATTCCAATAACCAACAATTACTATTCTTAAAAGAGTACTCACTACAGAGTAGATCAGATATAATTATTTATTTTTAAATAATTAGAATATAAATATGTTATAAAATCACTACAAAAATAGCCATTTTGTTTCAACATTTCCGGTGTCTTAGCAAGTGATGATGTTGAATGTAAAATAAATACATTCAACATCATCACTTGATAAGACACCAGAGATGTTGAAACAAAATGGCTATTTTTGTAGTGATTTTATAACATATTTATGTTATATATTTTTAAATAATTATATATATATATATATATATATATATATATATATATATATATATATATATATATATTAGATCGCTGGAAAGAGCATTTCGAAACTGTGTAACTTCGGTTACTGATGAGGAAGCCATCAATTAAGCAAAATCCTGAAATTCCGGAGTTGTCTTTTGAACCTACCTCTCAAGAGGTAAGTGAGTCCACTAAGCAGATTTAATTTGGAAAATCACCTACTCCTAAGGATCCTATTCCACCCGATGTGTATAAGCATGGTGGCCAGAAGTTGGCAAAAGTGTTACACCTCCTTTTCGTGGAGATATGGAAAGCAGGCTGTGATTATAAAGACGCCTCTATCAAACACCTCTACAAAAAAAAGGGTTCCAGTTGTGTCTGTGATAACAATCGGGGGATATCACTACTTTCAATTGCAGGCAAAATCCTAGCTAGACTGATTCTAAACAGAATCATTATACATTTTGTTGACGACATCTATCCTGAATTGCAGTGTAGTTTTCGGTCGGTTCCTGGCACCATTGACATGATATTTTCTCTTTGTCAAGTTGCAGAGAAGGTTCGCGAGAAAAACCAGGAGTTTTACATGGTGTTTGTGGACGACGAAGGCCTTTGAGACTGTGAATCGGGAGGCTCCCCTGAAAACATGCTAACGGTCATCATCTTCTTTCATGAAGGAATGAAAGCTAATATCGCGTCTGATGGTATTATGTTGGAATCCTTTAATGTCACAAATGGCACCGAGCAAGCGTGTGTCATGGCCCCCGTCCTTTTTGCCCTTTTCTTCTCGGTGATGCTGAAATATGCATTTGCAGACACAGTAGAGTCAAGTTTCAGTTTCGAACAACTGGTGGTTCTTTTCAATCATCAGCGCTTCAAAGCCAAGACCCACCTTTGTACACAAATTATTCGTGATTTGTTGTTTGCTGATGCTACTGCTCTTGTTGTGACATCCTTTGAGGAGGCCCAACATCTAATAAATCGTTACTCTGCTGCATGTAAAGTCTTTGGTCTTACACTTAGCATAAAAAAAAACTGTAGTGCACCAACCTTGTCCTACTCCGAAGCAACTCTGTGGTGAGAAACAAAAACCACCAGTCTACAAATTTCCAGAGAGACCATTGAAAGTAGAAGACAAAGCCCTGGACTATGTAAAGTCTTTCGCCTATCTTGGTAGCAGAGTCAATTACAGTGGAACTTTAGATGATGAAATCATGCATCGGATTGCTAAGGCTACCAGTGCTTTCGGAAAACTTCGCCATTCGTAGAATGAGCGGGGTATTCGACTGGATACGAAAATTTGGGTTTACAGAGCTGTTGTACTTGTCATCCTTTTGTACAGCTCAGAGTTGTGGACTCCATACAGGTACCAGATATGCCAGCTGGATGTTTTCCATAAAAGCTGCGTGCAATCTGTGGACTTAACCTTTAAGATAGGACATCTAAGGTAGACATGTTTAACAGGCGTAATATTGGAGGAATCGAGACTTTTATCATACAGTCTCAGTTATGGTGGACTGGTCATGTCTTGAGAATGTCTGATAGCAGGATACCCAAGATCCTAATGTACAGCCAGTTAGATCAGGGCTACAGGAATGTAGGATGCCCATGGCTAAGATACAAAGACATCTAAAAGAGAAACTTGTCAGCTGTCAATATACCACATAACACTCTTGAGTGCTTAGCCTTGGAGCGGGTACGATGGAGATCAACGTGTTTTAGTGGACTAAGCAGTTTTCAATCTGCTTGCCTGAATCGTCTTCAAGAAACGAGAGCAAGATCTAAAAAGCGAGCCAATATAACAGTGATTTCATCCCACAATCCTCACTCTTGCTCCATATGTGGCCTCTTTTGTGAATCACGAGCAGGTCTTAAATGCCACTTAAGATTATCGCACAATATTTCATAACTGAATTAAGTTGTCAGATCCTCATACGTCGAAAGCGATGGGAGAGTCCATTATATATATATATATATATATATATATATATATATATCGGATGTAACAGCGAAATTGTCCACATCCTGTAACAGTATGCGATAATCCCACAAAATGTTTAATATTTTAAAAGCCACTAAACTATTTGAGTTTCTTTTTTCCAGGTTTTCAAATAAGACGTCTTGACACCATTTGTCGTAAGAGTCACCAAAATATCTTTGAGTTATACAGCTAGAAAGAGAACAGGTTAAAATCGTTTTATGTCAGCTCCACTGTCTAGCCAAATGAGCAATGGTGAGAGGAAAAAACCATTCAAACCTTCATTAATGGTACCGATATTCATACTCTGGCTACCATCTTCAAAGTCCATTCAAGAACCACCAAGAGAACGGTGAATAAGTTTAAAAAAGATTCAACAGTAGGGAGGAATATTGGATCAGGAAGTCACAACAGCAAAAGGGATCATCATTACAACTTAGAGCTAAATACATTCTTATTGTTCAATGTAGGGATCAATAGTGTTATAAAAACCTCGGAGAATTCCAGTAAGATACCTTTAATCATTTCCAAAATTACAACGGACGGTTCAAAGCTTAATCTAACAAATGGACAATTTTGCAGTTAGACGATTTGGAGAATTTTACTGTTACACGCGGTATATATATATATATATATATATATATATATATATATATATATATATATATATAGTACTTATTCAAAAATTGTAACATAAGCATGTTATAACATGCTATTTGCTCGACTTTGTATCGATCACTCTTTTAAGAATAGTGTTTTTGGTTTTTGGTTATTGGAATTTTATTCTGACTATACCAATCCTGTACTTGAATATACATATATATATATATATATATATATATATATATATATTACTTTTGAACTAACATTCTTTACCGATTCTCCAAGCATCCATATCTGCTTATTTTAGATGGTTACTCTTATTCAAGTAAATGTACGTGTATATATATATATGTGTGTGCGTGGGTGTGTGTGTGTGAGAGAGAGAGAGAGAGAGAGGGAGAGACAGAGAGATAACGATATATATTTTTATATATCAAGAACAATATTAGGGAAATGTATGACAAAGTATAAAAAGGTAACTTCAAGACAGCATCGAACTAAATGGGTTATCTTGGTGCGTCTACACATGTGCACGAACGGAGGGTGCTGGGGATTTTAAAATTTAAAAAAAATTATATATGTAGCCAAATTCGTTTAGAGTCTTTTTCTTTTCTTTCTATCATTTTTGTTGGTAGATAACCGACACCGTGATACTAGAAGATATGCCGGGAATGTGAATATAAGAGCCAGGCGCAAATTTACTGTACAGGACCTTGCGATCATTGGCACTCTCTAGACATTTACACCGTAGAGCATGTGCAGTTGCACCAAAATAACTTATTTAGTCCGATGAAGTCCTGAAGGACGAAACGCGTCACAAGTAAATGTTTTCCACTTTGTGAAATATATATATATATATATAAAGAAATATAGTCTTAAGGTGTGCTATATTTATGGAATAAAGTGCTCAATATCAGAGATAGAGCGTGTGTAAATATAAAAGTGAACATAGAAGTCAACACTTAGAGGCGACAGTCTGTTTCATGCTATATGCAATCGTCAGGCAACATATGCTGTTATTTTTCTCGGCTATTTTTACTACGTTAATAAATAAATAAATAAATAAAATAAGAAACAAAAAATAAAAACAAGCCATATAATTTGACCCAAATAAATAAACAAACGACTTCCGGTAAAATAACCGTCATAATAGAATACCCACAATGCACCACTAACCCGTATATATATATATAAATAGCCTAGTGTTGACTTCTATGTTCACTTTTGTATTTACACACGCTCTATCTCTGATATTGAGCACTTTATTCCATAAATATAGCACACCTTAAGACTATATTTCTTTATATTCAGCTCCTGGTAAACAATAGAGCACTTTCGCTACATTTATAACACAGTATGGACATGGAAAAATTTAACCTCGACTACTACCTAAAAAACATACCCATCCCATCCCCTCCTATATATAAACTAAAATTAATTGAAAAAATAGAAAGTTTCCTAAAAAGAATGAGATGGAAAGTCCACTTTTTAAACCGGGACCTTCAAAATAACAACACACTTAAGGAAAAATATGGCTTCAAAACAAAAAAATGCCCCCCACAACAAAAAGAATTAGACGATTTCGAGAAAGACTTAACTGACCTAGTTAGAAACATAAAATTCCACAAAAAACAAGATGCATTCCAAAAAAAAACTAAAAGCAGATATAACTAAAATAAACAATTCAGCAAGTGTATTTATCGCTGCTGACAAAATGAGAAATTTATACAAACTAAGTCCTCCTACACACAATAAATTACTGAAGAACAACATAACCAAAACATACAAAAAGGCACCCCAAACAACAGAACACGATATCAATAAGGAAGCTAAAACAATCGCCCAAAAATTAGATCTAGATGACCGAATAAGTTGTATTAGCAAGGCAGGAGCCTTTATCACACTAAAAGACCAAAAAGAAAATTTCAAAACCAATCCTGCATGTAGACTCATAAACCCAGCCAAAAGTGAACTAGGTAAAATAAGTAAAACAATACTAGAAAGAATTAATTCTGAACTTAGGAAGAAATTAGGAGTAAACCAGTGGAAAAATACGGAAACAACTATTGACTGGTTCCACAGCATAAATAACAAACAAAACTGCCAATTCCTGCAATTAAACATAAAAGAATTTTACTCATCCATAACAGAACGTATGCTAGATAAGGCCATCAACTTAGCTCAGGAACAAATAATAATAAAACCAAGCGAAATCAACATCATTAAGCACTCCCGTAAATCATTATTATTCCACGATGAAGAAGCATGGATAAAGAAAGATGGGATATTTGACACTACAATGGGAAGCTTTGACGGTGCGTACATGCGAAATCGTAGGCATTTACTTACTACACGAACTGAGCAAAATAATAGATAGAAATGACACAGGACTCTACAGGGACGACGGTCTCATAATCTTAAGAAACTGTAACAAACAAAACACAGACAAAACTAGAAAAGCAATAATAAAGATTTTTTAAAATAACGGATTCGACATAGATATAAAAACTAACCTAAACGAAGTAGATTTTCTAGATGTTACCTTCAACCTAACATAGAAAACCTAATGACAAACCACTCTACATACACACATCTTCCAACCATCCACCTTCTATAACAGATACCAAAATCGATTAGCCGCAGGCTCTCTGACAATTCCTCCAATGAATTCCTATTTAACAAAGCCAAGAAAGACTATGAAACGGCCCTAAAAGATAGCGGATTCCCAGCAATACTCACATACTCACCACAGAATATAAAAAAGGCCAACAGGAGAAGAAATATCATATGGTTCAACCCACCGTACAGCAAGAACGTAAAAACAAACGTAGGAAAAATATTCTTCAAACTCTTACACAAACACTTCCCAGAATCAAGCACCTTACACAAGATATTCAACAAAAACACAGTAAAAATCAGCTACAGCTGCACCGAGAGCATGGCACAAACAATAAAAAAGCAAAATAGGAAAATTATCAACAAACTACACGAACAAATTAAACCCACGTGCAACTGCAGAATAAATAACGAATGTTCCTTAAACGGAAATTGTTTACAAAACAACGTAATATACCATGCCACGATAAAATCACCAGATAATGAAGAAAAAGTATACATAGGAGTAACTGAAGGACCCTGGAAACAAATAAATTATACACACAAAACATCTTTCACAAATAGTAAATATGCGAACAGTACAATGCTTTCTAAGTATATCTGGTAAATTAAAAACAAAACGCACATCACACCAAAAATATCTTGGAAGATAAGGAAAAAATCATCAGCCTACAACAACTTGCAAACTTTGCTTGGAGGAAAAAATAGCTATGATTACTTTCCCAGACCAAAATAAATTATTAAACAAAAGATCCGAGATCATCTCAAAATGCAGACATGAAAATAAATTTTTACTACGTAACCTAAAAAATGAAAAACGGAAAAAATAAAATAAAAACAAATAAATATACTAATAAACAAAATAACAATAAAAAAAATAGAAATAAAACATAAATAAATACTATGTTACTTAAAAATCGAAAACCGAAAATATACAAGTAAAATAAATTGACCTAAATTCATCCAAGTAAATAAATAAACAAACCAATCCCAAATAAAGATAATCAATTAAAAACTGTTCCCGCCAAAATAATACTTAGAATGAACTACAACAATCAACCCCAAAATTGAACAAATAGCATTAATTAAATTCTGAAACCAAAACAAAACTGTTAAATAAGTGATATAAACAAATTTTTACTACGTTAATAAATAAATAAATAAAATAAGAAACAAAAAAATAAAAAATAAAAACAAGCAATATAATTTGACCCAAATAAATAAACAAACGACTTCCGGTAAAATAACCGCCATAATAGAATACCCACAATGCACCACTAACCCGTATATATATAAATAGCCGAGAAAAATAACCTGACGATTGCATATAGCATGAAACAGACTGTCGCCTCTAAGTGTTGACTTCTATGTTCACTTTTATATATATATATATATATATATATATATATATATATATATATATATATATATGCAAATATATAGAAAAACAGAAAAGAACATGTTAGGTAAATAATCCGAAGTTCATTAGTATTTTTGTTTTTATTTTTAAAAAACAGTGCTCAATACAAAAGTAGAGCCTAAATTATAAGTAACTTCTTAAACTTAATATATATATATATATATATATATATATATATATATTTAAACTTAATATATATATATATATATTTAAACTTAATATATATATATATATATAAAGAATCCAAATCCTCTCCTGGCGTCTCATCTTCAATTTAAAGTACGAAAATTTTAACGTTTTCACAATCTATATAATAAAACTGTAATCTTCTGTGTATGAATGTGTGTTCACAAGATACAACTTAAAAGATATATAATAACTTATCTAATTTAAGAGTATATTGTAATTTGAATTCCTGACGAGTGCAGTAACAAATGTCATTAAAACTAGACAAGGGCTTCTTTGGCTAGGGCCGTTTATTTCTGTTTTACGATATTCTTAATATTTAAATCAACGTTTGTTTTCGATACACATTCTTATTTACATTCTCAATCCGCGTATATAAACAAACACTTGCATATTATATTCCTGCTATTATTTGTGGGGAAAAATAAACCTGCATAATACATTATAACAATATTATTAAATAAATTTAAATATACATAACACAATATATGTTTATATATTTTACTGCACATCGTACCAACATGGATAGCCTTGTGTTCACAGGAAATAAAAACATGCAGAGAAATAATACTCAAAGCATGTTAAATTGTAAATTAAAATCATATAATTTAATTTATTTTTTTCATAACGGCATGTGTGTATTTTAGTTAATGTGTTTTAAGGTTGCCTGTGATAAAAGGGAGAAGTCACTTCGTATTATAACAAGCAATGTGCTGAGGAGAGGAGATGGATGTCCTGATCCTCCAACGGTCGGCAGCGAAGAGAATGAGTTCCAAGTGCCACTCAAGGTAGAGGACTACTGAACGGAGATGTTGTAAGGGGGGATAAGGAGGGAGCAAAGGGTTGCATATCATGAGGACATGTGGGATAGATAGTTGTTGACTCGCGACCTGAATAGGTTAAGACTCTAGAGAGCATCGCGTTGGGAGTTCGTACCACTGTCGAGCTTACTTACCACTAACGCAACTTGAGGATCGTGAACATGGTAAGCGTTTGAAACCGGTCTGATAATTGAATACTGTCTCTTGAATTTCTGGCGATCTGATGTCATGCATATCGGGACCAAACAATTAAGAAAAAAGAACTTGCATCACATCCTACCTTAGTGGGGGTGGGGTGCCAGATAAATAACATCGATCGTTCTCAGAATGAAATGTAATCTTAGACGGATTACATTTCACTATGCGCTCCGGTAACTCCAACTGTTCAGTACATTTTAAATCTATTATTGACCTTGTGGATCCTTTACATCAGGGGTTCTCCACCGGGATCCACATGGACCCTAAGAGTCTATGTAATATTTCTGGGGGGTCCACAGGCAAAATATAACAAATTGGGGTGGGGGCACAATGATAGTTTGGTGGTCCATGAAGAAAGCCAACTCAGAATGTTTTTTATTATTAAAATAAAGCACAGCTCTACGTTATTACTTTCCAATATCTTGCTGGATCTTGATTTAGTCGTGTTTCCCAACTGTTATGAAAAGTTTACAATAGACTTGACATTGTGAAAAGAGGTGATCTTCAACTATCATTAACATCGATGGAACAAGATATAAAGAAACTTGCCGAGCAGCATCAACCACAAGGATCTCATTGAATAAATATGACTTTCTTTTTTTTTTCTAATCACACAATTAAATTGATATAATGGAATATGCGTACACCTGTGTTCCCCCTCACTGAAATATGATTGGTTGGTGTCCGTCATAAATACAGACGGACATGTAGGTACGATAGAGTCAACAGAGCCTTAGTCTGAATGCTAAGTCTATAACGACGCCCATTGGTCTACGCCATTGATCAACACTTTTTACTTGTGACTACGACGCGTACCAGTCGATTACTGCTACCGTATCCTACTTGGTTATAGTAGCCAAAACCACTTAGCTACTTCGTTCAAATATATCCCTTTCCGGGACATATGATAAGTTAAATTTATTTATTAAAATTTTTAACCAGTCTGTACAAATAAATGCTGCAGTGAATTCTATTGCCTGAAAACCACTGCTCCCCATGGCCTTGGCCATGGAAGAAACATTGCAATATTGTAATACAAGATATTGGTCGATAAAAATTATTATTACTATTATTATTATTATTATAATTGTAGAATAATATATATGCAATAAATTAGTTTTCATTTAAAAATAAAGCTTAATTATATATTTCTTTGATTATTAAAAGCTCAAAATTTTTGTTAATGAAAAATAGAATAATGTTGTCTTATGTCAAAGAGCAATTACGGGGTCCACCAAGAAAAAAAGTATGGAAAAGGGGGTCATGGATAAAAAAAAAATGGTTGAGAACCAATGCTCTACACGATTGAATTAAGATATCCACATCGAAGCGGATGGTAAACAATTTTATCTGAGTCTGAAGTGTCTGACATTTTTATGACCAACAGTAAGATCTACAAAGTGGCCGCCCACAAACCAAAAAGGAATAAAAGTAAATAGATAAATAAATGAATACTTGCGGTAACAAGTGTAACTTGGCCGGAAGTAAAAAAAAAAAGTTCCACTCACCGGCTTATATAAAGACACAGTACTGAAGATAGTTTGGATGCTGCCTGTTGAGGGAGAGGAGGGGGAGAATTACAGAGTGTCCATCGAGAGGAGTTCCAGACAGTCGGTGGCTGAGATGCAGCACTTGTGGTGCTCGATCTTCGAACGGTACGCTCTGATGCAATTGCTGCATGTGAAAGCCACAACTGGTTCTATAGGTGTGACTGCTACTACCCACTGCGTCATCCTCACTGGTTCTTTCTCATACACATCAGTTTACGTACACCAGGCCCCTTTTTTCATCGTTTTAGTTCCATGCAGTTCATACCAAGATTAAACGAGTTGATCTTAACGGTGACCCCAAAGCACACAAATAATCCTTTAAAGATAAATTTGCCAAAGTAACAGGAAAATCTTTCCTTTAAAGGAAAAGGTGAAAAACTCACGACTTCATAATGAAGAATTGAAAAAAAGTATAAGCCAAAGTTACTCGAATTTATGTTAACGAATTTTATATCCATCATATAAACTTTTATTAAGATAGATAGATAGATAGATAGATAGATAGATAGATAGATAGATAGATAGATAGATAGATAGATAGAGAGAGAGAGAGAGAGGGGGAGCGGAGCGGAGCACGTGGACGAGTAGTTAGAACGTTCGCATTCTGACCATGAGACCCGGGTTCGAATCTCACCATGGTCGATTTGCTAGGATTTCCTGATGTTATCGGACTGGTGCCTGAAAATCATACCACAGGTATGTGAGTAGGCGGAATCCTTGTGCTAGCACGAATTTGCAAGTCATCGTGTCCGAGGGCATGAGCGTGCTGGCCTTGTTCAAATCGTTGATCACGCTAGATAATACGCTCTTTCCCAGAAACTGTAACTAAGGTCTGATCAGCATAGTTGCAGTATAAACCACAGGTGGGCTCTGTGGGTGTTGGATAAACACAAATGCGCCTGAGCAAGCGTCTGCAATATGGATTGTCTAGCCTTCCTAGTAGACGGGTATCCTCGAATACAAGCAACCAGCTAATATATATATATATATATATATATAGTGTAACCCGGATATAAGAGAGTTGTCGGGACCGGAGAAGACGTCTCTTATATCCGGGTTTCTCTTTATATCCGAGTTTGGTCTATTTTGTTTAGGTAAGTATGGCTCTGATTTGGGACCAGATAAAATCTCTCTTATATCAGGGTTTCTGTTATATCCGAGTCTCTTATATCCGGGTTACTTTGTATATATATATATATATATCCGATGCAATGAGAACGAAAATAATATATAAATTCTAACGTTCACAGCATTAATTCAAAAGAGAGCTCGATATCGATAATAGAGCAATGATTATTTATTATAATTTTATCATATAGACAAAAACTGTTTACTCACTACAAAGATTCAACTTCGTTTCGGTGCATTTCAATAGCACCTCGACTGGTAAGAACCAAAAATTGTAATGAACAATCCTGCTTGTAGGCAAGCCGTATGTGAAACGTAACTTCTTTTTTCCATTTGTTTGAGAAAAAAATATACATCAAGCAAAAAGGTGACGGAGTGAAACAATACTGCTTGTTGATAGCAGTTTGGTAAAGGATGGGTGAAGTGTTAAATGATGGCCAGTCTGGAAAGATTCCTTGTCAATAACAACGGTCAAAAGATTAGACACAGCATTTCCAAGCCTCCAAAGAATGGTGGGGAGGAAAGATGGGGAATAGGAGATAGTGATACGAGGAAAGAGGAAAGAGAGATAAATTCTAACAATAGCTATATAATTATAGTAGTAATTGGGATTTTTTTTGTTTTGTTTTGGTTATTATAAAAAAAACAAAAAAACAAGCTAAAGTAAGCACTATTGTTTCCTTCATCACCTTTTTGCTTTATGTATATTTTTTATCAAACAAATGGAAAAAAGGAACAAAAAAAAAATGAAATTCATGTTTACTAACCGAAAATTGAAAATATTTCTGAGATGAGGTATTATGTACATTATTTACATTATTCGGACTCCGCATCTTTGTCGCCATATTTATCACAACGTTTCGGCCGTTGTACGCTCCGGCCTTCTTCAGGTGGTTGGAATGTCGAACTGAACCCTATTCGCTCACTGGGGTAGTTCCACATGCCATGTTTGATGGATGTCAGTTATCAGTTATCTCCTGTTAATTTCCCTCTGAAAGTTCTCCAATGCCTTAACCGGGTATTGAACTCACACTCTTTGGGTCTTGTCACTGGATCTAACCAACGCCTTTATCCACTGTGCCATGTGTCCTTGAGGACATCTGGGTATGAATTTCTGGGTATTATAAACCTAATGTCTTCAGCAACCATTTTTACCAGTGCTCATATTGCAATTTTGCTAGTCCACAAAAATCTCCTGAGCCGACCAAGCATAGAAATAAATACAATATGGGAACCAGTAATAAGAAGTGCCAGAGAAAAGTGATAATAACAATATGCAATATGAGCCCTGGTAAAAAAAATCATGCAGTGATAACAGCAAAATTGCAATATGAGCATTGATAAATATGGTGACAAATATGAGGACAAATGTACGAAAATTGAAAATCGAAAGAAAATGAGCCTCTTTTTGTTTGGGTATCAGCAAATGGGGTCAGTAGAAAGAAAAAAAGTTCTTGTGCCAACACTAAGTTCAATCGCAAATCTGTTGTAAACTATCCAGCAGGCAACGTAGTAGTGAAAAACGAGGTCAGGAATCCAACTTTCCCCTCGCAACAGCGGAAACGCACTTTTCGCCCACCTAGCTCAAAAATCGTTCTCTCATCGGTAAGCAAAAAGCAACGACCTTTATTCACCGCCAGACAGAGAGGGGAAAAACATTAGCATTTCTCTGATACTTTCCTTGCTAACAATTTTCTTTAATTTCACCTTCAGCAGACCACGCACAAAACACAAACTCTTTTTCAATGAAGGTGATTTTCTCTTTCGTTACACTTTTTTTAATTAGTTATTCTTTTAAAAATCTTGGACACCACTTTCAAGCAAGTGTGCTGTACCATTAAGCCACGGCAAGCCATCACAGCAAAGAAAGACTCAATTAATCCATTTAAGAAATGCTTATTCCGTTGAGAACTACCAAAGTTGATATCGACTATTTTATTTACTTCAAGAGAACGTCTTTTAAGCAATTAATGGATTTTTTTAATCTAACGTGTGACTAGATTTGTTTATGTTCACGTGAGTACACAGGCGTATGAACGAGACACGCTGGGAATTTCAAATTTTGAAAATATTCCTTCGGTAAGTAAAAAGCAACAGCCTTCATTCACCGAGCGATTTTTCTGACTGTCTACGCCATTCAGGGAGGAAGTAACATTAATATAGTTTCTCCGATACTTAAAGTAGCAGATTTTTGTGTTAAAAATTTTCTTTAATTTTCCTTCGGAAGAGCATGCACAAAACACAGACTCTTTTTTGATGGAGGTGATTTTTCTCTTCGATCCCCCCTCCCGTCACATAAGTGACACTCCCAAGGAAGGTCCCCTTTACTCTTGAGCTTAGGAGCGGGATGATTACTGGAGGGGATTGAATAGTATGTTCAGAAGTCTCGTTTCCTGAGGAGTCCTCTGATCAAACAACTTCACGCACAGAATCTTCCCCATCTGAATAGGTACTGGCCCTACCTCCAATGGTGATTATCTTTTCAACTTCCTGAGCATCCACTGCAAGTGTCACTTGCCGAAGTGTCCGAACCTACAAAGGGACGCAAGTCTTTTATGTGTCTTGGCATTCCATCAACCAGCATAGCGCACAAGCTGCTGATTCCAGAGATACGCTCCACCGAGTATCGAGTTGTACACTGGCTGTGTAGGGCTTTTACCCATCGGCTGTGTAAGGCTTTTACCCACCGGCTGTGTCGGGCGTTTATCCACCTGTTGTGTAGGGCTTTTACCCACCGGCTCTGTAGGGCTTTTACCCACACACGATCGCCCGGGTTATCTACCGTTCATTCTTTTACTCGTTCAGTCGAGTGCTGTCGCGTCAATACCACTTAGCAGGATTCTGAACCGGTAAATCATGTTGGCTGGCGCAGTTGAAGGTAACACGCCATCTTTAGGGGTGACGTTGTGCTGCAATTATAGAACACTGCTTCCTGGCAGCAATTCTCTTGACGCTTGACTATATCATTTCCTGATGGGACCTATGCACAGCGAAATCGAAGGTGGTCTCCCCATGAATCAAAAAAATCTTTAAAGAGTTCACTGCGAAATGCAGTGTTGTTGTCAGTGGGGAGTTCCATGTTCAAAGAATAACGCCTTCAATTAGTCAATCACGCTTGCGGAATCCTGTCGACGCAGGAGTTGCCAAATAGCGAACCTGGTTGGACCACAGTCAATCAGAGTTAGATACAGTGTAACCCGGATATAAGAGCCCGGATATAAGAGAGATTTTATCTGGTCTCAAATTAGAGCCATACTTACCTAAACAAAATAGACCAAACCCGGATAAAAGAGAAACCCTGATATAAGAGACTTCTCCGATCCCGACAACTCTCTTATATCCGAGCTACACTGTAGTAGTTTCCATTGTGGTGGGTGATGTCTATTCCAACACGGTACCACATGTTGCTTACATTCAGTTGTCCTTTTGGCCATTGTGGTGGGTCGATGGAGTGAGACTCATTGCATTGTCTGACAGCAGCTTTGGATACGGAGGGATCAATCTGCCTCACGAAATACAGGGTCCGTTTTATACCGGGATGTCCGCTTTGACAATACACAGATTTTAGTAGACCTGAGTTACAATCGTTCGATGATGTTGCACAGACATGTCACACCGGCTCTACCTGTTTCTTAATAGTGTCGAGCCATCTCTTGGGCACCCTTGTTAAACTATCCACCTTATTCCGGTTTGATCTGACCAGTTGTATATCCGCTGATATGTAGTATTCTCTTACCAACTTTCCTAGTGTGTCTAGCCGCCTTCGTTTCGCTCGCAGTCTTTGCATGTATCCTAGCCTTCCTCGTAAGAGTGTCTGCTATCCACTTATTGTGGAATCCATAAACAAATGCAACACTGTTCCGTTCCATTTAAGGGCTACCGTTTTAATGATGGCGTCCAATTCTGATAGATTGATATGTTGCGTATCCTTATTTAGATGTAACCAACATGCGTTTTCCACGACGGTTCCATTGAACTCAAGGGACACTTATGTTGCAAAGGAGCTCGTGTTGACCCAGACTTCAAATTCACATCCGTCAACGCACGATTTACTGCGTACGGAGTCGTCTTGACGTACCCTGGTAAGGAATTATGCTATAATGTTTCTAAGAGAGCATCAGTTGTTTTGTCATCCCAGCCTGAAGTGACAGCAGTCACCCTGCGTTTGATAAAGGCAGTCGCAATGCGCATCCAGCCGCCAACGAGATGTTCTACCAGTTTCCCAGATATTGGGAACACGCTGCATCGTGTAATGTGTCAAGGAATCCCTGGGACCTCCCTTTCCCATTTCCAGTAGAGCACATTATGCCTCCACCTTGACCTGCAAGCCAAGCACATGAGCACCGTCCTCCAGTCTTTCTGGGGTTTTACACTCGAGCACAAAGTCAGCAAGTTGCTGTCCCACCTGTGCAACAAGTACTATGGTTTGAATAGTGTAGATGTCGTCAATGTAAGCTGACGTCGCTTGGTGAATTATCTTATCCTTAGCACAGCATCTACGATGGTTTTCATGGTGGCCAGCGTTACATTGAGCCCGAATCCCATTCGCGTTAGACAGTATCACCGCCGCTTAAAGATTACCGTTTGAAACGGCTACAGTAACCGTACCTGCAAGTAGGTCTTTCGAAGATCAATCACAGAGACATTGGATCCCTTTCTTCGCCATTCTCTCAATTTTTGAGCACAAACATCAGAATGAGCCGTGTATGCAACTACTTATTCTAGTACGAAGCGTACCTTTCCTTTGTTCATCTGTACCACGGCCATTAGCAAGATTTATATATCATTATCCTCTCTGTGTGTGTGTCTGCATATAAAAATGATTGTCTCCCTGAAACCATCACAAAAATTAAGGATGTGTAATTAATAAATACTAAACTTTTCAGATAACTCAGTTACAAAAAATTCAGTAGAGAAAAAAAAAAGAAAGTGAACTTAGGACAGGCTGTGCCTGAGATAGTTTCGCCCAACACTGCCAATTGCTACAAAAGCTAAAGATCAATCTGGAAACTAATCATGTTCTTAAATAGCCTCATCAGAAATGTTCAGAAATATCTAAACTGTCAGCTGCATGCAACCTCTTCCTAAATCAATGGTGAAAAAAAAGCAATGAACAAGCCTGGGGGTTTTTGCAAAGATCATCCTTCTTTGGACTTGTGGTACAAAATCACACACAAACTGTACCAAATATAAGAAATCACATCACTTGAGGACTACCAACAGCAGAAGCAACTAAACTGATTTCTTTTTGTTAGTTAACCTTTTGCAGGTTATTTTAAAACCAGAAAATATTTTTTAGATTCTGTTTTTGGAGAGAATGATAATTTAATGATCGAAGTCATACTAATTAACCCATAGCTGGAGTAGAAGAGGTTGATTCATACCTTTCCCAAGGTTGTGTGTAAATCAACACAATGGTCCTGACTGGAATTGGAACTCGGATCTCTGATTTCTAATTCTGAGTCTTATCCATTACACCACCCGCACATCCAAGCTTACAGCACCTGGTATTCCAAAGTGGTAACCCATGTAGGTACAGACCAGGCTTAATTTTGGGGATCATACGGGAACGATTGTCTCAACATGATATGGCCATAAGCTTATTTTTTCTGGGTTTGTTTAGTATGTTGGTTAAATATTTACCTGTTTTATAAGTTCTAGCATTATGAGGGTAAATTATTTACAAATTATTATGTAATTATAATTATTTATTTTCAAATTAACAGTCACTCGTCATATGCTACAGCCCCACCTCCCAGTAGCTAAACTGAGCCCGATATAATCAATTGAAGTTTGTTGGTTATTTTGTTTTACGGCATATCAACCTCAGTGGGCCATTTAATGCCGACAATGTTTTAGAACGGATTTTAGCATAGTTTGATAGAACACACACACACACACACATATATGCAGTACTATTCGGCCAGTCATATTTTTCAGTATATTCCAATTGCTTTTATAAAATCTAGTATCCTAGATGGTGTTATTTCCATAAAGACTTTCTTCAAATTACTTGTTTGGTAATATTGTTTCCGCACATGATTCAAGTTTGTACACTCAAGCAGTATATGTTTAACAGTGAATCTCTTTTGGCATGTAGTACATATTGGGGATTCTGCGCCCTCCACTAAATGAGGGTGGGTGATGTAGGTGTGGCCTCCTATGTCCTATCGTATTTTGTGTTCCATTCTCCAATGGTAGGTTTTGTGTTTTGTAGTTTGTTATTAGTGTATTTATCCCAAAAACTTTGCCACTTCTTGAAGATAATTCTATTCATTACCGCTTCTATTCATAATAATCGGTATATGTTTTTTTTTTTTTTTTTGTTTTTTTGTTTTTTTTTTTTGCTATTGTATCTTTCATAGCTTTCTTTGCTTCCGAATCTGCCCCGTCATTGCCCACTATACCAAAGTGGCTTTGGATCCAACAAAAAATTATTTCTTTATTTTTTGGCAAATGATATAGTCTGTTAAGTACTTGTGTGGTTAAAGGGTCAGTAACGTCTTTTATTTTTTTAAGGCAGTAAGTGCAGACAAAGAGTGTGAAAATAATGAATTTATTGTGGTGGTTTGTGGTTATTATTTCAAGTGCCAAATTAACAGCAATTACTTCAGCACTTTATATATAGAAGCTATGTTTGTAATTCTTTTCCGCTTCTTATGATCGTTTAGTATGGCACTGCATCCATCTTTATTTTTTGTCTTTTGCTTCATATGTATATACATAAAAGTAGTTTGGGTAGCTATTTTTTATATTGAGTATTTCGTATTGGTATACTATTGGGTTTGTTTTGAATTTCAGATATTTTGTAAGGTCAAGAATTACTTTAGGTTGATTTATAATCCAGGGAGTGTGGAAGATATAATTGATTTGTGAATTTGTGTTGTAAAAATATGGAACGCCTCACGAATCTGCGTGTCATCCTTGCGCAGGAGCCATACTAATCTTCTCTGTATCGTTCCAATTTCAGTATATGTATGCCGAAGCGAGTACATCAATTGAAGTGTGAGCTAGAAAGACCACAGAGAATTCTTGTGGATAGCTCATGTAACCTGAAGAGAAAATAATGACATAATCAAGATGTTGACGTTCAACACAACTTCAAACCAAAGGTTAAGAAGAAAACCTCATCAATACTGGAAAGAGCAATAAAATTGGTTAGACTTAAAACAATTTTTTAGGTAAATAGATTTCTTAAAAGAAAGATTTTATAATCTTCAAGCAAAAGCAGTACTAGCCGCACGGCCAATGAATGCTAATTATTTCCTTGTAGAGAAATGGCTCATATTACAATTACCATATATGCAGACATTTTTTTCTTTGTGTGTTACCTGAAAAATGAAAATGGAAATTTGATAGATTAAATTCCCAAGTGGTAACCCATCTAGGTAGAGACAAAACTCAACATTGCTTAGCTGTGCTGATCGTACAAGAACCGGTGTTTCAACGTGATATGGTCGTAAGCCTATTTTTCTGGGTTTATTTACCTTTTTTATAAGTCTTGTCACTACGCTAATAAATTATTTACGATTAATTATTTACGTGTATTTAAGATCTAGGTATCATTTGACATATGCTACACAAACATTTTTGAATTTTCTCATACGAAAACCATTGTTGTGCAAAATTTTTTTTTTTAAAGAACAAACATTTATTCCAGTAAATATTTAAAATACAAAACAAATACAGGATTTTACAAGCATAAACTTGCACAAAGATTTCCTTTTATGTACCTTATTCAAAAACTAAGGCTGGATTATGAATCAAACAATATACATGACAAAGAAAGAATACAAGTTTCGAAAAAAAACTTTGAGAATGGAAAACAAAAAATTAGATAAGGCAGAAAATGCAAAAAGTGCACCTACCTAATTCTGTAAGGCGGAATAGAAATGTTTCAGAATAAAGGCAGTTTTGATAGATTTGAAAGTCACGTGGACTTTTTATATTTTTTCTTTTACAGAAAAGTACAGTTTAAGGTTTCAGTTCCGTTAAAAATTCTTCTCTGGACGTAGCACAAATGGATTTCACTCGATGGTCATGTAGTATCTGCCTTCCAAGTTGAAATTTTAGCGTCGGCTCGTCTTGGTGATTCCTTCTCCATTGAATGGTTTATAACTCCCTTCTGCTTTGATACTTCCTCTTGTCTTGAAATCTGAGTGCTTTCTCATCGGCTGACACGACTCTTTATGACAAAAATAAGGAGGCTCACAAAGACCTTAATTTCAAAATTTATGTGTGCATGAGATCACGTCTCTGATTGGTCAGTAAATACTATATTTATTTATTTTTTAATTCAAAAAATGAATCCGCAATTCATACAGAAGAAGTAATTTTGGCAGTTCTTTAACCGATAATACTAAAAGTAGAAAATTCTTACAAACACATATAACATTTTTTTTTTTACAAACTGTCTGGTTTTCTTTAAAATATACTTCTCTCAAAAGTACGTTTAAAATACAAATCTAGACGATTATAACATTTATTGTTTATACCTTTTAATTAAATATTCATTTTAATTATTTTACACTACTAAAATATAGACTTTTTATCACTACAGTCCATCCTTCCACTAACTTAATCCGATCCTGATATACTCATCATTTGAAGTGTGAGTTAGAAAGACGATAAAGAATTCTTAGATTAAATTTGATAACATTGTTAAGGCCCAAAACGAGGCTTTAACATACTATGGTGAAAGTCAACTATAGTTGTCCCTCCTTGAAACAGCTATAAAAGAATGAGTTCCATCCTGTTTGTTGCCAGAGTTGAGTTATAGTTGAATAAACCTTCATGTAAAGCTCCCGCCTCGTCTGTTTTTCATTATACATACTAATTTGTCATCATAGTAATGTGAAGTTTCAGCCATGTTTTTTTTTTTTACTTCGAATTTCTTTTATGCATGCTGGAGTTAGCAGTTTTCGGCTGAATAAATACTCAAAATGTGAATATATTGTTTCTTTTTTTTTTTTTTTTTTAAATCAACAAAGACTCTCTCCTAAAGGAAAAAAGAAATGGTATGCAATATTTTTACCTGTTGTCTTCATGGACACTACTTCAAATCCTGGAAAGAGCAAGAACTTCTGGACTTGAGAGACCTATTTTCCTGAAAAATTGTTTGTAGAGAAAACCAAAAGCAGTACTGGCTACTCGGTGAATGAATGCCAAATGTTTCCTTATAAGGAAACAGTTAATATTACAACTACCATACATACAGACATTTTTCTCTCGGTGCAAAATGGGAATGGAAATTAGAGACATTAAATTCACAAAAAAATGTTTAAATTCTACTTTATTTCCCGATATTTGCCATTAAGTTACAGGATGTGACTACAGCAAAGAAAGACTTGGTTAATCCATTTACATATGCGAGAATTACATTTAGTAAACATTTTCACATCACAAAAACAGGTTTAATTTTGAATGAATCGAAATCAGGAGGCTTAGTTGAAGTGCATCAATAAAAGTCTTATCTCTGAAATACTCCTGGTTACATATGCATCCGGTAATTAAAAGGATTGCCAATACAGTCGCCAGGAGACTGTTCCCCTTCCAACCTCGTCCCCCTCTCACCACTTTCCACAAACAAACTTTGTTTTTTGGGGGGTGGGGGGTAGGGATGGAGGGGGAGAGAGAGAGAGATAAAAAGCTTTCCTATCCATTGAATGTTGAATTGATTGAAAAAGACAAAACGTTACCAGGTGAAAACTGTTGAAACCTAATGTATAGATAGTGTAGTTAATGGAACTATTTTCACTTGTCCACCTTAAACTTAATAACAAGAAAAATGACTAAAATATAAACAAAAAGTTAAAATAAACGAAATTGGTTAGACTATGTATCCCAACACATTTATAAAAAATAAAAATTTTAATTTTCTGTGACTTCCCTCTGTGCACACGTTACATCAATGTGACCATCTCTTTAGCCTGAAGAAGTCTGAAACATGCCTTACAAGAATGTTTTTTCCACTTTATCGATTTTCCTATCATTGTTCTGGCATATAAAAATTTATATATCATTTTCTCTCATATATTTCAGCCCCTGCTGACAATTTCTCTAAACAACTTGCCTCCCCCGAATCTGACCAAAGGAGCAAACATCACATTTTTTTTTTCACTGCAGCTTCTCAGTTCAGATTATTGCAGCACTCTCGCATGCATGTGTGTGTATATATATATATATATATATATGCACACACAAAGTTATATTAAAGATGACTGACAGGATATTGAGGGACCTTCCTTGTTGGCTGCTGGGGCGTGTAATTTAATAGTTGTGTATTTGGGCAACAACCCTTCTTTTATGCAAGTTTCAACTGATAAAATATTTGCTGCCCAAATACACAATTATATATATATATATATAAGTGAATATACATAATATCTAACATTGATAGCACAACTGTTTCATGCACTCGCTGCAATCTTCAGGTGCAAATACAATCTGACTGCTAATTTGCGTTCTCGTGGTACAAATTGTGTGTTAAAACTTGTTTATTTAATTATTGCTGCCTAAAATATTAGAATTAACTAATTTATATCATTTAAATTCATAAGTTCAAAAGGCGAAGAAATAAAAAATAAAAAAAGTTTTAAATTATTTGAATTCAAAAGCAATTAATATCAAGGGGGGTAACTCACATTTTTGACAAAAATATAGTATATAAGCGTGCAAATAAATAAAAACAGTTGGCGCCATCTGACTAATGTGTTTGGAACCAAGCCTGGTACTTATAAGATGAAATTATATAAACACACGTTATAAATAGAGTACAGTAATATTGGATTATATATGTATATAGATATTATAAGAAATGTTGTTAATGATGGATTCTAAGGATATTAAAATTTATAGCATATTATAACATTTATGAAATCTATTTTGTAATCTCTCTTAATCAGGGTCAATGTGTTTTAGCAGGTGCTTGGATTTATGGTTACATATAGACATTAATTTGAATCTCGTGTTCAGCAAATTAGGGTTATTTAAATGTTTTAATATTATAAGCATCTCCAACAAACACAAGTTACATCTGTCTCCCTTTCCATTGTAAGACTGAGCTTTCACAATCATTTCCCAGCCAATGGTTGGGTTCTGGTGGTGGTTTTTTAATCACCAAACATACTATGAAAGTAATGTGCAGTTTTTATATTTAATATTGCTCAGTGTCATTTTGTGGTGGTAGAAATATGATTTCCAGCTGTTCCAAGCATATCCAAAGTAATATTTAACATCACCGTCTGAATCAATGCTAGCTTTGTATATTATGCCTTCGGTCATGTACTGGCCGTTTAATAGGTTACATTTTTGCAGCAGTTGCTTTGGATTTTAGTAGTATTCATTTTTAGTGTTTTGCTTTGGAGCTTGCTTAATACATTATTGTTATGTTGGGATATGTAATTATCTGTTTTTGTACAGCTATCAGTCAGTTATGTGCCATGCATGATAGCATCATCTATCTTTCAATACATGACTGACGAGGCAGATTTTTTCACTGCAGTAGGTTGCCATTTCTTTCTGTGGTAGACCAGTTGCCATCGAAGGCTATAGAAGTTTTTCCTGCTATTTACCCATACCCGGGGAGAGAAGAAGAGGATTCATACCTTTCCCAAGGGTATTAGCATATAAGTGAATGTAATGGATTCAACTGAAATTTGAACTCGGCTCTCTGATTCCTCAATCTGAGCCACTATCCATTACTGCACCATGCCTCCTTGTACAGCTATAGCTTGCCTTAATGTTGTTTTTGCTGAAAATCTTGGAGAATGACCAGTGTTTGTTAATTAAATCTAGAAAAATTCTACCTACATTGGTTTTGACATTACAGTGGTATGGCGTGTTGAACCATATAATGTTAGATTTGCATTGTTTTAGCTTATTTTTTTGTTTAATTTCTAACTATATACTCTAATTTCCCATTATGGTTGCTGTGTTTAGTTATATTTGGCTTTATTATTGTCAAGTATTTCTTTGTCACTGAAGTTGGCTGATAACCTTTATTGTACAGCTTTGTGCAAATTGTCAAGTATCCTTTTATGGTGGTTGGATCTTCCATCTACATACTTAGGGTTGTATAAATCGTTGTATAAATCTTTAGTCTACGGTTTACTCGGGTCGAATGTAATGTCTTGGAAATTAATCACTTTAGCATTGATATTGGTGGTAATATTTAGTTTATGGTCCTTAAAGAATTTGATAAAGTCCTTTCTTGTCTGATCTGCTTGTCTAAGTCTCATTTTCTGAAAGAGTCTTATGTCATCGTCTCTGTATATACCATTGTTTTTTACATCAAAGATAAATCCGAGTCACGATAGTAACAGTATCCCAACAACACATGCTTCCACAGAGTCATGTGCTTCCATTGAAACACAAAAGTCTTGGTTATCTTTCTTACTCCATAGAGTTTTGTCATGCTATAAAATCGGTTTCTGTGCCTTTCTTATGATATTTACTTCTTGGTCGGAGATATGGCAATATTTTTTGGCTAAATTAATGGCTGTCATCAGTAGATCTTCCATGATGGATGAGTTGAAGTCACAGATGTCACACTTTAAAAATCTTCTTTCCTATTTATATTACTGAACCATTCAATAGCTTCAGCTCCATTTTGCCACTGGTTGATGCCTAAAGCCTTTTTAGTATATTTACACGCTTTTTCCATAATGGTTTTGCTGATAATACCTATGTTGTTTTTAGAAGGGTTGAGCAGTCAGTATTGGGGGTTATTTAGGAAATTCTCCTTGTAGTCTTTAATCGGGATGAAAGCCTGTTTGTAAAGTTTAGGGATTCTATTGTCTCTTAAGTTCAGTTGCTATACCTTTGGCATTATAGTTAATAGTTTCTTCTACGTGTGTTTAAGTCAGGTTAGTAGTTTTCGTCTGAATAAATACTCAAAATGTGAATATATTTTTTTTTTTTGTTTTTTTTTAAATCAACAAAGACACTCTCCTAAAGGAAAAAAGAAATGGTATGCAATATTTTTTTCCTGTTGTCTTCATGGACACTACTTCAAATAAAAGCTCAGGAACGAAACCTGGAAAGAGCAAGAATTTCTAACTTGAGAGACCTAAATTGTTTTTAGAGAAATAATTTATAAACCAAAAGTAGTACTGGCTACTCGGTCAATCAATGCCAAATGTTTCCTTGTAAGGAAACAGCTAATAATACAATTACCATACATGCAGACATTTTTTCTCCCTGTGCAAACTGCAAAATGAAAATGGATCCGTTTTTTTTATAGAATTTACATACTTCTGTTGTGATGGCTTTGTGTTATAATTCAGTATCGATGAAAGAATGGTTACCAGTCTTATCCAGTTTGATAATTATCTTATTTGATTTTATTGATTTCTCTTCACATTTTATGTTGTAGGTCATTGGTGTAGTTATTAAATTTGATATTTATCATAGAGAATAATTTGAATTCTGATAGTAGTCTGTCACTTGGTGGATTTTTTGGTGATTTGAAACCATAAGTTTCTTTGTCGTAGTCATGTAAGTTATCATGAGTTGGTTTAGAGAAGAATAGCTTCCACCACATCCTTTTTAAAAATGCTCTCAATTTTGTTTAACAAGGTCAGTTTATTTTGTCTATTGTTTTTAGTGGAGTAGTCTAGGTTAATTACCTCCATTAAATTTTTAGTGGTGTAATCCAGGTTAATTATCTCCATTTTTTTTTTTTTAATTTTTTAACCTTTTGAACTTATAAACTTAAATGATATAAATTATTATTAATTCTAATTGTCTTAGGCAGCAATAATTCAATAATGAAGTTTTAACACAAAAGTTGTAAACATCACCACAAGAACACAAATTAATGGCCAGATTGCATTTGCATCTAAAGATTTCATACAGCAACTGCATGAAACTTTGAGCCGTGCTATCAACATTGGATATTACATATATTCACTAATATATACTTATAGCTCTGTTTCATATTATTGAGCACTGTATTTATAACACATGTGGAAGAAATATATTTATATGTACATAAAATTTTTTGTGCATGTATATTTTTTATCATACACAGACACACACACATAGATATATATATATATATATATATATATATATATATATAACTCTGAAATTTATACTATTATTGGGGTTTTGGTTCCTTCTAAAGTCTTTTCCTTCTGTTTCACTTTTTGTAGAATCTTGTGTCTTAGTGGCATTATAAAAAAAGAAAATGTTATTTTGTCCTTGTGATGTTAGTTTTTGTTTGTTGCCAGTGTTTCACTACCTACTCAAGGGATTTAACTAGATCAATTGTCTTAAGCATTTAACTAGATCAATTGTCTTAATAAGCATTAATAAAAGATACTATTAAATAAAAAGAAATTCCAATGAATTACAAACAAGCTAAATTTCTAAGATAAAAAGTTTTTACTACTAATTCTGGCAAGGAATCTTTATTCCAAGATAAGTTAATTTGTGGTAACATCAGTAAGTACTGAGGTTTTAATCTAAAGAACATCAAAGTAGACAATGCACTCAGTGCCACATCAGAATAACAATGAAGTCCAGATATGAATAAACAATAATTATGTACAAGATTCAGTTTTGTGTTTTTATTAATCTTTACCACAAAAACATCAGAATGAATTTCTGCTTTGTTCCCTTGCATGTATTTTTATGCCCGGCCAATACGTTATAAATAATAGAGTATTTTATTTTGAATGCAAGTTGGAAAAGATGCATCAAAATTCTTGTTTGGTTTCTGTGAGACAACAAATAAAGCAAAGCAAAGAGGAAAGAAAAAAAAGAAAAAAAGCAAAGCAAAGAGGAAAAAAAAAAAAGAAAAAAGCAAAGCAAAGAGGAAAGAAAAAAGAAAAAAGCAAAGAGAAAAGCAAAGAGAAAAGCAAAGAGAAAAGCAAAGAGAAAAGCAAAGAGAAAAGCAAAGAGAAAAGCAAAGAGAAAAGCAAAGAGAAAAGAAAAGAAAAGAGAAAAGAAAAGAGAAAAGAAAAGAGAAAAGAAAAGAGAAAAGAAAAGAAAACAGAAAAGAAAACAGAAAAGAAAACAGAAAAGAAAACAGAAAAGAAAACAGAAAAGAGAAAAGAAAAGAAAACAGAAAAGAAAAGAGAAAAGAGGAAAGAAAAGAAAAGAGAAAAGAGGAAAGAAAAGAAAAAAGAGGAAAGAAAAGAAAAAAGAGGAAAGAAAAGAAAAAAGAGGAAAGAAAAGAAAAAAGAGGAAAGGGAAAAAGAGGAAAGGGAAAAAGAGGAAAGGGAAAAAGAAAAAAGAAAAGAGGAAAAAAGTTCAACTTACAAAATTTTCACACAGGTTTCTAGCTATAATAATGCTGTATTTATTTATATAAATACTCACGATGATTCTCTTGAGAGAATCTGTTGAAATGAAGCGAAAGTTTAATTTTCTCAGAAGATAAATTTGGAAAAAAAGATGCTGGACACTAAATTATTTTGAATATAACCAGAATGTTTTAAGAAAGAGAATTTTGTGAATTCTTCTGCCTGCCCTTGTGATTATTTTCACTTAAAATGAGATTTTAACATTCGTACCAAAGAAGAAATCCTGAGAAACAGTCTAAGACAACCAAATGCAATATACCTTGCAGAAATTAAGTTTTTTCTCATGATTTGAGAGAGAGACTTATGAATGCCAATGTATGCGCATGTGGCGTAATGGATAGTGGCTCAGAATGAGAAATCGGAGAGCAGAGTTCAAATTCCAGTCAAGTTCATTACATTCACTTATACTCAAATACCCTTGGGAAAGGTATGAATAAATCTCCTCTCCCTCCAGCTATGGGCAAAATAGCAGGACAGACTGGATTCTATAGCCTTAGTTGGCAACAATGGTGGCTTCATAAAAATCACTCAACTCTGCAAACCTGGGCTACTTGTCAGACCATAAAAACTCAGTGACAGAAATTCTTCAGTTGTGGGATTTTCACATTATGCTATAGGCAGAAAATGTAATTTTTTTAGTAATGCAAAACATCATCTTCATCTTAATATATTTGAGAAATTTGTAAAGTTTTGAGATGAAATATTTCCATTATTCTGATAAGTGTCTTTATCTTTGCTATTCAACACAATTTGGCAACTTTCTGTGATAAGTTGCAGTCAATAGTCTTCTAGCAGTCGCAGAAAACGTAGCAATATAATCAGTGAGCAGTAATAAATGCCTGTACAATTAGGTGAATTGAACGTGTGAATCAAGAAAAGACAGTGTTAAGAGGTGCACAGACAAAGGTATATTGAGTGGAATGCACATACATCAGAACATTTGAAATTGCAAAATAAACCTTTAGTGTACAGCACTAAAGTGTGATTAAATTTATATTCTGTGTATATTAGGTGAACAAAAAAAAAAAAAGTAGTAAAAAGCAACAATAACAAAGAAAAACTAATTAAAATTAAGAAATTACCTTGTTTTTTTTTTTACTCAGCTGACTTGATTAACCATGATTTTGGAAGGTTTATAAGATGTCAGTTACCATGGAGTTAAAAAGAACAATAGGAAAACCATTCTAAAAAGTTCATTTTCTATTTTCAATGACGAGTAGTTTTCATTGAAGTGGCAAAAAAAAAAAAAGTCTTAAAAATGCCCTTTTCACATAGCATATGCCAGATACACTTTATGGCTCCAAATGATAAAAAACTAGAAACAGCCAATCAAAATCATTATGAGATTCACACATTTCAAATGCAGATTAGAAATACCATACTTGGTAGTATATTAAGCCCACCTGCAAATTAAGTAGACTAATGCTTACAATGACACAAAGGATTACCAATATTTCTATCGAGCTGAACTCCATGACAGTGTAATATAAAAAAGTCTACAAAACAGGGTACAGGTTTGAATGTTTATATTTACTTTTCAATGTATGTATGAGTATTTACTTTACAACAAGAGAGGGAGAGATAGATATATATATATATATATATATATATATATATATATATATATATATATATATATAGAGAGAGAGAGAGAGAGAGAGAGAGAGAGAGATAGATAGATAGATAGATAGATAGAATTTACTTTGCTATATATATATATATATATGTGTGTGTGTGTGCGTGCGTGTGCGTGCGTGCGTGCGTAAATATATAGAAAAATAGTAAAGAACACATCAGGTAAATAATCTGAAGTTCTTTAGTATTTATGTCTTTATTTTTAAAAAACAGTGCTCAATACATAAGTAAAGCCTAAATTATAATTATTTTTTTAATTTTAAAAAATAATTATATATATAAAATATATATATATATATATATATATATAAGGGATGAATTAGTGTTAAAATGCCAGCACAAAAACAAATTCAAATCTCCATAATATAGGTTTAATTAGCTACTATATTTCCTTAATATTCCCTCTTTAAATGTCGAATGCCTAACTAATTCTAATTTCTATTTCTACCCCATCTATACGTCTTTACACTATATTTATAAGTTATAAATTTTTCCCCTCTTCTAAGATCACCCCAACCCTCATTCCATTAATCCCTTACATCCTTTTATCTATACATTTTAAAGTTATTTTTAAAGCCCTTTTTATTCCTCTTTTAATTTTAAATTAATATTTTATTCTTCATGTAACCCCAAATTAATGTCATAAGGTTAATATTTGGGTTTTAATTTTATAAAACTTCTTCCTTTTAAGACAAACCCTTTCACCCTCCCATGACCAGTCTCATGCCTTTTGTCTGACTGAAATATTGAAATGGATAAATTCTGTATTAGTTTTTCAATTGGTTAATTTTTTTTTTTTTTTTTGTAGCTTTCACAATTAAATATCTATTTCTGACATGAACTAAGTCCACGCCAGGGTTGATGAGACCGACAACAATCAATATCTTTGTCTGCCAAAATTACCTCATATGAGGTGATTTTAGATTTTATTGTTTATTAATTATTTGCTCTGTAATAAATACATTGAGCTCTTTTTACAGATCAGTTTTAATATTTTATATTACTAGGATCCACTTGGATTATATACCAATGGGTTTGTTACTTTTAATATAAACATAAAAACTGAACAGAAAGACACTCATATGTTGAAAACGACGGGGGAGTCCATATTATATATATATATATATATATATATATATATATATATATAGAGAGAGAGAGAGAGAGAGATATTTTATACTTTGCCATTTAAGCTTTGATTAAGAAATTTAATTATTTAAACAAGAAATAAATAAAAATAGGAATACACCTACATTTAACAAAATTAAGAAGACCATAGAGTATTCGAGAAAATGAATTAACCTAAAAATCCTCAAAAGTCCTGTCTGTGACACCAGAAATGACAGCGTTACATTAGCCTTGAGAGCCAGGAAAAAGAATAGAGAGGAAAAGTATAAGGAGGGAAGAAAATGACCAAATGGAAAAATAATCACAACATTGTACACATGATCACACAGCTATATATATATATATATATATATATATATATATATATATATATATTAGGTTGGTGCAAAAATAATGACGTTTTCTCACATATATTACTATGTGAGAAAACGACATTATTTTTGCACCAACCTCACACACACACACACAAGCAAAAAAAAAAAAAAGAAAAATACCAATAAAAGTGCATAAATCGTTTTTTAACTTAATACAAAAAAAAAAAAATCACAAAAATGAGAAAATACACAATCATTTGTTGATACCTCCTGACAAGTGGACCAAAAACGCTCATTTATGAAAGTCCGCAGTCAGGGTGTTGAATATAACATCAAGCTAAGTCACAAATATTTTATATACATATATATATATATATATATATATATATATATATATATATATATATATATATATAAATAAAATGAAAAATTTCTCAAAGTTAACCTGTAGAAAAAGACAATATTTAAGAATGTAAAAGACAATAGGAAAACTGTAATGGTAGCCGACGTGTTTCGCCCAATGTGGATTTTTTCAAGGCAAAAACGAAATGAATTTAT
>OZ010597.1:81291732-81334232 GCA_963932145.1 Acanthosepion lycidas | reverse complement strand
ATATATATATATATATACACACCCATACACATATAATGACACCTAGCACAAAAACAACGCTAGTACCTAACCATACCTCATACTTATATATTTATACTCCCATGTATATATATATATATATATATAAAAACACACACATACTTCTATACATATGTGCCCACAATCTAGACAAGTACATACATTCATATCAGCACCCTTATTCAAAATGTTAATACATATATATATATATATATATATATATATATATATATATATATAAATTCACATATAAATGTCTAATTTCATCTACTTTTTAGAGTACATATTAACAAGTATAATATCCATATGTTCATATATTCATTTCAAAAACAAAATTAATATTTTCCCTTTTTATATAGTTGTTTCTAAACATACTTAATTAAATTAAGGTGGTTTTTATGTCTACATTTAAAAATCAACTCGTTATGTTTGTTTAGTAATATGTCCGGATCCTTATGCTTTATTATTAGGATTTTTTCTTTAATGCACAAATACGCACATACACATTCATTATGAGAAGTTGGTTAAATTATCCACTGACTTTATTTTTAGCTAAGCACAATTAAAAAAGAAATTGAAATTTGTAATTATGAAAGACCCTACTGTCTTTATTGAGAGACCATGGAGCAGGTAGACAACATCTTCCGTGGAGACATTACCACTGGCGCCGCGGGCGTAAGGACAGCCTCCAAGACCAGATACAGAACTATCCACAACTGAGACACCCATCTGGGGAAAAAAATATTAAAATGGAAAAAAGAACAAGAAAAAAAATTATTAGAAATATATTGGGATGAATAATATACAATATATGCAGAGTCATTTAAGGAGCTAGTGATGAGATAAAAAGAAGTGTGACAACTGCCAAAAAACAAGGATCCTAATGATAGGTAGTTGAGCATCTTGATGTCATATCTTGGTTCTTATGCCCTCAGGAGGCATTTTTCGTGTCCTCGGTAGGAAACAAACTAGGTCAGGTCTGAAAGGCCAAATATGTAAATTTGTTTTCAACTAAACATAATATCAATTGGCTGTAGAGAAGTACACACTACTGAATCAGCCAAAGCAACTTCTATAGAATGGTGACACACTTTGAAATTGATAATTTGCAATTTTACATGAATTGATCATCAAATTTTAGTGGATTCAATTTCCATGGAAATGACCAAAATCAGATCTTCAGGAGTGAAGAAAGGCTTTCTGATATAATCCTTGTCTATTACATTCAATGAAACATGTATAAAAGAAAAGTTGCTACCCAAATATACAGTATTCAAACATATATGATATAGATGTTGATAGCTCACAAATGTAATTCTGTCTGGAAAAATTAATAAAATGGTTTATCTTCCTGCATTTCCTTATATAAATGGTCTCTTTGACAAACAGAGATCTTCATCTGTGTGTTTATGCATATACACATGTAAAAATATGTGGGATGGGAGGAATGGAATCCTTCTTCCAACCACTATTTCAACATGTTCTCTACAAATGGGCTATTTTATGTTTAGATGGGGTACCCAATGAAGATCGAACCCACTACTCTGTAGTAATAGTCAACCAGACTAACATTATCCCTATTTTGACATGATCTATACAAGATGGCTCTTACTTTGACACACTTCAGTTGCTGATTGGTTGATCTTATGGTATCTAAACCCTTGTTGGGTTATTTATTGATGAATTTTAGATCAGGGCACCCAGTGAAGATCAAACTCACTACTGATGATCAACCAGATTAACCTCACTAGCTATTACCCCACACCAATGCACTACAACACAATTTGGTGGTAGATCTTTTTCACAACCAGGAACAAAAAAATTGTTTTGTTAATTTGAAAACCCAAGATGTTGACGAAATGGCATTTAAAAAAAAAAAAAAAAAAAATGACAAACCTTTATATGAAATTTGTTCAGAAAGTATCCAGTATCTACAGAAATGGTTGCACAGCTTTCATGTAATTTGGCAACCAATCACTGGATACCTTATTGTGAATGTATGAACAGGCACACAAATGTAAGGTTACTCAGTCGGCAGAGTGATGTCACCGAGTGAATTTATGTACTGTGTGGCCATATTCCAAATGACTGTGTGTAGATCAGCAAAATCTCATCAAGGTTTGTTTCATTTTGGGAGGTGGGGTAGAACATTGCATTGCCCATCTATATCCTAGATTTGGCTCCTTGCAATTTCTGGCTATCACTGTTAACCTGTTGGTGAGATTAAGGAGAATTCAATAGGGTAGCTGATAAAAATTGCAAACAGGCCTCTGCAAGCTGTTTTGTAAAATCTGGTATAAGTGTATTAAGTCTAAAAGGAGTTCTTTGAAGGGCACTAAGCTGCAAATACCCTAGGTAGGCTATTTTTTCATTGATATTAAATCACTTGTCAGACATAATACATATCAAAATTAATCATCTCTAATGAATACGTGCCACAAAAAGCAAAATGAAAACAAGACATATTTAATCAATGATCTTCAATGAAATTATTTAAAATATAAAGAAATACACACTATTGTCTATAACTTTGAAAAGAGTTGTTAACATTGCAATATTTGTTCAGACGACAAATTTACAAGAGTATATATAATATATAGTTGGATAAAAAACTGCATATACAACATCCCATGCAAATGTGGAAAAGAATATAAGATATAAATAAGCCTTCACTTTAAAATCAGACTCAAGAAACTCTTATCCAAAGGTAGAAAAATCTGGTGTAGTGTAGCACACTGCCAGATCACTGTTGATGAATGAGAAGAGTGAAAAGGGCAGAATGCATCAGTTTGTCAGGTAATTGCATAGATCATACAGATTTTCCATGCATGTGGATTACTCCTCCCACTTCCTTTTAGGGAGGCCAGGTCAAGTGACTCCTCCCACTTCAGATTCATGAAACTCTTCCTGAATGGAAAGTGGGTTGAGTCTCCTTTTATAATATCTTAATATATATGGATAGAACAAGCAGTGTGAATGGGCAAAAAAATGAGGTCATATGTGTCATATTTCAAAGAACACAGAAGACATCACTGGCCTTACCAATTTCCTTTCAAGAAATATTACACATATGACCCTCTCATTTTATCACCCATTCACACTGTTTGTTTTATCCATATGTATTATAATTTCTGTGTTGGACAAATAGTGACCAGTATATAGATAATTGTATAGAATTTCTTCTATGATATATCTGTATATAAAATGTTTTTGAGTACAATGCATATTTAACATTTCTTTCAGCTATTCTTCCTTCAATTGTGTTAAGGTGTTAGTATATCATGGATATATATATATATATATATAATGGGTAACTGGAGACTAGAGATAACCAAGACAGTTATTCTCTATTTCCAAGCAATACCAATAGATTTTTTTCTATGAGAGCAAGATTTGCAATCAAATCAATTATACATACCTGTAATGCAGCGAAGATATTAGCCAATGCCTGTCCATAAGTATCGTGACAGTGGACAGCCAATTTTTCTATAGGTACATAGTTTGACACAGTAGAGATCAGTTGTCGCATTGCTCCTGGAGTGCCAACACCAATTGTATCCCCAAGAGAAATCTCATAGCAGCCAAGATCAATGAGGGACTTTGAAACCTGCATAACAAAAACAATCATCTTAATGTACATTACATTTGATTCTTTTTGTTTTTATTTAATATGGCTGACAATGGAAGTCTATCTGAATACTTGATATGAAGAATTAGAATTATTCTTATGCATTGATTTGGATTCCTCTCATCAAGACCAAGCCTCCATGAGCTGAGAATTTAATGAAAATCTGGGGATATTATTTTATGTAGTTGTGGCAAGACCAGCACCTTAACCACTAAAAAAAAAAAAAAAAAAAAAAAAAAAAATTATAACAAACATAAAAAAGATTCATAAAGAAACTATAAAATCAGACATGGCTGATCATGTGTAGAGAAAAAAATGTGGAGAATCACAAACTCCTGTGGAATTAATTTAAAATGATAGAGAACAGCATTGGAAAATAAGATAACTGAACAAATCAGTGCATATTCTGTGCTATAATAATTCACAAAAGATGTTTTAGTTTGTTCAAAAATGGAAGAATAATAACTCAGCAGATCAAGTATAGAAATAAACATAATATGGTTGGGGGTGGGGGTTGCTCCAGATGATGAAAGTAAGTAAAAGCAAAGTGGTATGAGGAAAGAGAATTAACTACAAAATAACTGATAAAAAATATTCCTTATATGCAAAGAGAACTGTCTACTTTCATGTATTTAATAAACAGCTTAGTTTGAAATTCCCAGAAAGTTGCCAAATATGACAGGCACCCAAAGAAGGCTGGAAGGTAAAAGGGCTAAAACATTGTGATTATAACAACCAAGATGAAGACCCTCATCTCAGTAGATTAATGCATAACAGTGTGACTAATAATATAAATCATAGAAACCTACAATACATAGGAAATATTCTTGTTTGTTGGTTTATTAGCCTACCAACTTTATTATTATTTAATATCAGAAATCAAGGTAGTGATTCCCAAACTTTCCCTGGGCTGCATTTTCGAAATTAAAATTTGCTCACATATCACCAAATTTTATGTGATAAAAAGTACATTTAAAAATAAAAACAGAGAGAAGGTTAAAGGGAGATATCTGTGGATTCAAAGTCAGAACACTTCATTGATAACTCTACTCCAATTTGCGGACCCTAGTTTGTATATTCATAATACTTGAGGTAATGCAAAGATATCACAATGATAAAATCAGTCAATAATTATTTATAACTATTTATACTGGGAATCTTGCATGCAATTACAAGTAACCCATAATAATATTTTAAATTTTGAAATCATATTTATTTTTGGCATATGAATTTGTTGAAATTGTTTATTAATCTTTGATTGTCTTTCAATCATTCTGCCTCATCTGCTATCATGAAGCGTGCTGCACCACTTGCAAACCACTGTTTTAGGGTTTTGTGTAGAAAGTTTTACAAGTCATGTAGAAAAATAATGTGTTTATGATTTTGATATTATATTTTCATGTAATGTTTGGTTTTCTTTCAGAAATTGGATTACTTCGGATGGATTAACTTTGCCAAGTTTTTTTAAATTGTTTATTTGATAATATAGTTTTTGGATCTTAGCAATTAATTAGAATATGTTTCACTGGGTATTATTCTTGACATGCAATACACATTGATAGTTCTTCATTTCTCAGTGGGTGTTTACATGTAATTTGAGTATGACCTATGTGCAGTCTGGCTAACACAACCTCCTCCCTTCTTATCTTTCTGTATCCCAAAGTACACTCTTCTATGATGGGGTGGGTGATGCTATACAGTTAATTGTTTGGGTTGGAGCTTCAAGACCCCTGCCATTTATGGGTGATAAATTTATTTATGACGATTTTTGTATTTAAGTTGTAGTAATAGTAAAAAATAAATTACTAACTAACCTTCAATCCCAATGTAGCACTATGTAGTAGTCTGGGACCGAAATGATTAATAATAAAAGAAAAATTAAAATTTAAGCAATAAAAAAAATACTTTAAAATACAGTTAAGAAAAACCTGTGGCCAACCAGCAGATAAGAAAAATTTAGTAGCTGCATTTTTAAGCCATCATGACAGCTAATGTTGTTCTATGGAGACTTTATCTGTAGTAAAACATAATTGTAGAAAATGACATTAGCACCTTTTGAAATAATTTTTAAGAAATCAATAATCTTAAATTTTAAGAAAATATTCTCTGTAATCTAATGTTTATTAAATTTTAGAAATTTTGGCTTTAAATTTAATTATCACTTTTAATGTCATTATCACTTTTTTATTTTCATTTATTAATATCATGTATAGTTGCATGTACTTAAAAAAAACCAGCAAGTTTATACATTAATAAATAAAGTTATTTTTAAAATATTGCTGTGTGATGATTTGTATTAAGCTTTTCCATTTAAGATTAGTAAATATACTTTTTACTTAATAATATAATCTAAAAGGCTGAAATTAATATAGAATTTTAAAAGATTTAAAACTAAATAGATTTTCCTAATTAAAATGAAAAAAAAATGTAAACAATTCTTGTAGAAATTTATTATTCAATGAAAAAAAAAAAAAAAAGTTTCTTAAAATAGCATCCTTAATATCTTATTTACAGAAGCAATTAAAAGATTTTCTAATTAAATAATGTCATAGTTTTATTGCACGTTTTATTTTACGATTTAGAATAGATTTTAAGCTGACTAGAAAACAAGAGGCTTTAAAAAGTGAAAATTTAACAGTTTTGCTATTTGGTAGCCGAACACATTAACCTGAGATTAATTAGCACCAGGGAGTGTGTTGTTAATGTTGGTACAAGTGGTATGTCCAAGATAGTGTTGAAGGAGAAAAGAAATTAGCAAATGTTTTTTTTTTGTTTTTTTTTTTTGTTTTTTTAAATATATAATGGCCTTCAAACACCAAAGACAGAACTTCAAGACAAAATGGAGCCTGTCAGCAGGCAGAAAACTGGACTTTCACTCCTGGTGCCAGTCTCAGCTTGTAATAACATTGCCTTTTTGCAGGATAACCCTGATTACACTCTATCCATTTCTTCCTTGGAAACTTTTAATGGATTCTCAGGCACTTTACTAAAACAAATCCCCCCCACCACCTCTTAATGTTTCATTGACTAATGAGCAGACGTGTCTGGACCTGATTCTCAGCCATTCAAGAAGCAGGCTAATTAATTTTATTTCACTATCTTTATTCTTTTACCATTATACAGAGATAGAATCTAGGCAAAACACATCATGACCATAGCTATTGAGACACCGAGACAAAGCATTACGTCAAAAAAGTGGACTAATCTCTACTTCATTCTTTTCCTACAACTGAAGAATGAAAAACACCCCACAAACATAGCTGTCAAGATACTAAGTAAAATGATGTCTACAAGACATTGAAATGATAGACAAATGATTTTTCTATGATTATTATTTTTATCAATGACTAGCAGTATAACCAGTCTTCGCCTGGGTCTTTCATTACTGGGAATTTTTGCTGTTCACTTGAAGCAGTTTAAGTTTAAAGTCAGCCCACCTGAAAATCAATATTAGTAACAACAATTGGGTGCACAATCTTGCAAGGAAGGAAACTCTTCTATGGACCATCATAATAATAATATAATTTTTAGTTATAGTATCATTTTTTTTTTCATAATTCTAATCTTTTGCGTTAGATTTCAACTCTCTAAAATGATTGCACACTGTTTTACAGACATTAAATTTTGCCTTTGATTTTTGCGCAAAGTGTAAAAAATCGTTTTTTTTTGTTTTTTTTCACCTTCAAGGTTGTAATTTTTTCCAGGCAATTTGTACTCAAAACCAGCACTGAGGAATTATCTATCAAACAAAAATATTTTCATTGAAATCGGATGAAAACTATGGAAACACATAAACACTCAAATACACATCCATGCACACACATTGAGAATTATAGAGATAGGTAATTCTAAATATAAATAAAACAACCCTAAGATAATAGCTGTTGAGATACCTAATAAGATTAAACTAAAACTACACAGTAAAGATGGACTAATCAATGTTTTTATTATATACTGTTTTACATGGACAAGTTTCCATACCTTGATTATAGTCACAACATTTCAGCTGTACAAGTCCAGCCTTCTTCAGATGTTTGTTGCAATTGGAAGTTATTTTGAAGCCAACACCTCACTCAATCTATGGGAGTAAATGGTTTTCATTCCCCCAAAGGAAATCTAGAGTGAGTTAATTTGTCCTTGTAATGTCACATGTGTCTTCCACTCAACCAGAGTACATGTGACTTTTTGACACATGGCCTGCTGGATAGGAGCACTGGTTAAGAAATCTACTTTCTAGTTCAATCCCTGGATTGGATAATGCCAGACATTTTTTAAATTAATTCCACTTAATTTGGTTTGTGTCAGATTAGGCTCTGTCTAGGGGATTCATCTTGCAATGGGGCTCACGCCTGGGTAGGGGTGATTCATCTTGCAACGGGGCTCACGCCTGGGTAGGGGTGATTCATCTTGCAACGAGGCTCACGCCTGGGTAGGGGTGATTCATCTTGCAATGGAGCTACACCGAGGGGAGGGGGGATTCATCTTGCAATTGAGATATGTTTAGACTTTCAGCAGCAGCAACAATTAAAATGAATAGCATGGTGAACTAGAAGGGAAAATAATTCTATAATCAAAATGTTAACTTTCCAAATTACTAAACAAAAAAAAAAAAGGTTTGTAAGGTAACTCCCATCACTACTGTGTAGAGAAATAGCAGCGGATTTGTGAAGAAGAATTTCCTGAAAAACTCTTTTAAGAGAAAGATTTTATAAATTTCAAATGAACCTCTAGGTGAGTGTCCACAGTGTCACACAAACATTAAAGATAATTACTTACCTCAGCAACTTTCTCTGGTTGAATGTCACCTTCATACGGACAGCCAAGTACACAAGATACATAACTGAAAAAACAAAAAAAAAAAAACTAAAAGATAAAATCGTCCATCACTCCAGTGTTTTTTTTTTTTAAGTTTGTATTTTTTTTCTAATATTGCATTGTATAAATGATTTCTTAAACTTAAAAAGAGTTGTCATCTCCCTCATTATATAACCATCAAAGCCGCTGTTAGCAGTGGTATACCAACTCCTGCAGCAGACTTCTGATCATTTGAGATCAGTCACAACATGAACATTTGGGTGGACTCTTTTTATAACTATAGAAGTCACTGCAAACAACAGTTAATGGAAGAACTTCAATATTGACAGCCATTATCTGATATTCAGTGAGCCCTTTAGATCATCAGCCAACCGGATGGTGTTATACATTATGGATTGCCTTCTTGAATGACTTTTATGATCCTATTGTTTCAATTGACAATTCTTTTGTTGGAGCCATGTTTCCTTTCAAGTATTCCCATCCATTTTTTGAGGTCTGCAAGAACTCTTAACTGTAAGCTGATTTGGATATGTGGAACCCTGTTAAAGAATTGTAGAAAAATGCAATAGATTTAAGTAATGTTACTAGAACTCAAAATTAACTCATTTTTGTGCACAACATCCAATTTGAATTTTGACATTCACATATATTATCCAATCTGCGACATTATTTGTAAATGTGCTGAGACCTTTGAAATTTTCAGATAACTATGTTTATCTTCTGCTATGAACTTTGTAGGACCCCTTCAGAAAATGATCAACAATATTTTCTCTGCTTAAATGGATATTTAAAAATTTAGAAAACATTGCTGATCATTTTCTGAAGTGATCCTACAAATTTCATGATCCCTTCTATTGTTTCAACTTTCAGCTGAGCTGCCAGAGCAGGACCAATAATATTGCTGATTCTTCTTTAGAGCTTAAAGTAAATAGCAGCAGCACCAAATCAAATGTGGCAACAATTTTCTAAGCATGGATGAATGGTAGATTTATAGATATGTACAACAGATTCTGGAGAGAAAAATTATCTTGTACCACACAGTGAACCAACTTTCTTAGCAGTTGACCGAGCAATGGATTCAATATAGTCTTTCCACTTCATGTCTGCTGAGAATGTTAACCCATACACGGATATTTTTTTCTTAATCATTTTACCCCCAAGCAAGGCGGGAATGGCACTAATACACAGGGGGTTACAGAGAGTGAGAAAAAAGACTAGGTATGGCGGGAGGGGTTGAGGAAATGATAAAAGATGAACAGGATTGAAGAAAACAGAAGATAGCAATTGAAGATTCAGTTAAATTTTTGAAGATTATAGTTTTTAGGGAAGCAAGTAAATGAAAGGGAGTTCTACTGGCGGGAAGTGTGAGAAAAGAAACTTTTGGAGTAGAAGTGGCAGTTTAACTATTTCAACAGCAAAAGGGTGGGACCTAGATGCCAATCTAGTAGCACGCTTAAATTCATGTTGTCAGCGCACCAGGGAAAAGGCTTGTCAGAGCAGTTGTCATGAAAATATTTGTAGAAAAGAGAGAGGGAAGCCATATCATGTCTGTGAGAAAGTGACTGAAGTTGAGATGGGATTTTATTATTGAAAATTTAGGAAACTATTACCTTGGCTGAATTTGTAACTGATCATTAAATAAAAGTCAATTACATATTTCGACAAAAACAAAAAAACAATACAACTTTCTCTCCAACCTAATAGATTTTATAAAATTCTCATGCCGAAAATATATTGCTTTTACGTGAGAAAAAAAAAAATCTTTAGTTCAATGCTTAGAAAACTTTAAATTTAACAGTTCCCCCGCCCCAAAAAATATATCTGAAACATTCGAAATCCAGGCACAGCATTAAAAATTTGTGCTCTACATAATTTTTCCTTGTGTCCAATCATGCAAATGACTAAATAGACAGAATACAGATTATAAGTCCAGTTATTGGTGCCTGGCCGACTACAGAATCAAAGAAGTCATAGTGACTTTTGATAACTTTAGTCTATGAGAAAAACATAAATTAATCTTACTCGTTTAGTACCTGTTGCTACACTGATGGGAAGGTGATCAAATTTTAAATCTAAATCATTTGTCCATTTAAAATAATGTATTTATTAGAAAATATATTCCATTTAAGTACAGAAGGAGTCATCAAAAATGACTTCAAAGGGCTGGCATACACTCCTTTCCTATTACCGAAAGTTTGTTGCCAAATAGAAAGGGAAATCCCTCCTAACAACACAGATGTTCATTTTACGTGTGTGTGCATATGTATATTTCAATTTAATGACAAATCTAAGAAAATCTTTTAAATAAATAACTACAAATAATTTTATTTACTTTATTTGTAATTTCCAAATAGTTTAAAATATAAAATATTAACTGTTTTTTTAAAAAAAAAAAAAAAAAAAAAAAAAAAAAAATCTCTCTCTCCCTTCCTTCTTTCATCTCCAGTTTCATAACTGAAGTCCAGAATAGGAGTTAACCAGACTGAGTCGGAGGGAAGTGTATTATTTTACTATCTCATTTCACACTTTTATTATGTGTGTGTGTGTGTGTGTATACATTAACATAAGCACCTGTAAATCACACACAGGCAAAGACATATGCAGACAGGGCGTGCCAGAGAGAGAACCAGCCCTTCTTTTATAATGTAGGTTCGCGCCTTCCAACAATTCTTGCAAATCAGCACATTAGAATGATCTTGCGTTTCTTCCTGAGCTGTTTCACTTATTTTCATATCACAGTAATAAAGTGTAAAAATCATTCAGTGTTCTTTCAAGTCTCATACTTACCCTCGGACAGGAATGTTTGCTTTTTGGGCCGCTTGTGTCACAGCTTCAAACCTTTTTAGACTTTCCGCAATGGAACAATTGATGTTTTTCCTTTGTAAAAAGAATTTTTTAAAAAGACTTAAATATCTATAACAAAAAAAAAAAAAAAAAAAAAAAAAAATAAAGATTCATGACAAAAATAACCAATTAATAAAATATCAATGAATTCCTTTATTTTTTTTTTTTTAAAGGTGTGTTGTTATAAAAAAAAAAAAACACTATTGATCACATTAACTCATAATAAAAAAAATATGACATTAGATAACAGGTTTTTTTCATATTATTTTCTTAGACTGTATCTAATAGTAAAATATTAGGTTGGTGCAAAAATAATGTCGTTTTCTCACATATGTTACTATGTGAGAAAACGACATTATTTTTGCACCAACCTAATAAAAAGCTTTCAGTTGTAGAATAAAAGGCAATTTAGTCTTTCTTTTTTATCTGAACATCCATAATGGTGCAATGGTTAGTTTGTTTTGTTACATTCATTTACACACACCTTCTCTTGAGAAAGGTCTGAATCAATCTCTTTTTCCACCATCTATAACTGGGCAGATAGGGCTTTTTAGCCATGGTTGCCAACCAGTATAGGATGAGGACAATTCTGAATTCAAAACCATATGGAGTCCTGGCAAAGCGCATATGATACAGAAAGGATGATGAGGTTCAATGATTATGATCTTGATTGTGGTTGATGAGGTTGGTAGCTAGAATTTTTTTTTTGAAGTGTGTCTCAAAGAAAATCATAAAAAGAAATAAAAGAAAATCATCAGTTTCGTAATTAAATACTCTTTAGATTTTTTAAAGGTGATCACATAATAAACAAAAAACATTCAATTCAGAATCCCTTCAGGTTTTTCTATTTTTTTTAGGGGGGGGGGGGGTTAAGAGTGACTTATAATAAATAAAGTCCTGTAATAAAAAGGTTTTCCTTATGACACTGTAATTTCATACTTTATAGATTATGCAATAGTGTTGCATAAAGTATGTCACAAAGAACTGCTGAAAATGCTAAGTGATTTTTTATTAATTATTTCACCCCATGCAAGGCAATAGCACCACTAAGATGCAAGGGGTTACTGAGTGTTAGAGAGGATGAGAAAAAAATACTATTAAGGGAGAGAGAATAAGAAAAGTACAAGAATTAAGAAAGAAAACAGACATTTCATTTTTTTAAGATCAAATTTGACCAGAAAAGCAAGAAGCCAGAAGAGAGTTCCACAAGTGTGAAGTGTAATAGAAGAAAATGTTAGCACAGAACTTACGATTATATCTAACCATTTCAACTGAAAAATGATGAGACCTTACTGCCAATCTAGTACTGCATTTAAATTCATAAAGTCTACGTACCATAATGAAGAGTTCATCCAAGCAATTCCCATGAAAATATTTATAAAAAAGGCACAGGGAAGCTACCTTACAGCATTGAGAAAGTGACTGAAGCTGAGATGGCAGGTCAGGACCAATATTTATTTGAGAAAGTGACTGAAGCTGAGATGCCAGGTCAGGACCAATATTTATTTGAGAAAGATATTAGAATTATCCAAAATGATACTGAGAGCAAACCACCTGTACATGGATAGAAAATGAATTCAGAAAAATAGAGAGAGGCATAAGACAAGGTTGTCTCATCTCACCAGACTTGTTAAACTTTTACAGTGAAGCAATCCTGAGAGAATTAGGAGTCTCACCAGGATTCATTATTGGTAGCCACAATCTTAACAGTATTAGATTTGCAGATGACACAGTATTGATAGCAGAATCAGAAAGGAAACTATAGGATCTCTTACAGAATATAGTAAAGAAAAGTGAGAAATTTAAAAGTTTAATCAATTGCAAAAAGATAAAATGGATGTTTGTCAGCCAAAGGAACAGCCCAACATGCAAATTACAAATTGCAGATACCAAATTCCATCAGGTACAAAAGTACTTAGATATCATGCAATATTGGTCTTTCTAAATGTCAGTGAATGCCAGACAATCTCCTCACAGATGAAGAGAAAACTTAAGGCAACAGAAACGTGGTTCTACAGAAGGATGCTGAGAATAACATGGACTGAAGATGCGAGCAATGATGAAACAAAAAGGACAATTATATGTAGCATCGGAAAGAGATAGTTGAAATTTCTAGGGTACCTAATGAGGAAAGAGAGCTTAGAAAGTTTGAGACTGACAGGAGGACATACTGAAGACAAAGGTGACAGAGGAAAACTTACCAAATGAGATTGTGTAAATGATTGGCAGAACAGGGATTAGGAGAGAAAATAAAAAGATAAACTTTACTAAGAGCTACAAAGGACAGGAAATTGTGGAGAGCTATGATTGGGACATAGTAAATATAAGAAGAATAACAAGCTTGTACAAACAGATGGCAGAACAGGTATTGGGAAAGATAGCAAAAAGACAAATCTTTTTTTAAAAAGGCAGGAAATTATGGAGAGCCATGATGACCAACATTTTGAAGAAGAATCAAAGTACATGCCAATAAAAATTTAAAATCCAATAACTCCACAGCTTCTTACATCAGCTTTTTTTTTTTTTTTTTTTATCCAATACAAGGCCCAAGAGCCACTCAAGGTAGAGGGTTACTGTGTAGAGTTTGATTAGCATAAGAAAGAGCAAGAAAACAGGAAAGATAGCCAATTCTAGACTTGAAGAGGTCAAAATTTAATTAGCAAATAAAATTTTAGAGTTCAGGCAGAGACATTAGAAGTATAGAATTGAAACAGACTTTAGAATGAACCAGAAACCCAATCATAAACAGGAAACAAGGGATGAACTGCAACTCTTCTTCAAAAGATAGGGAAGGAATGTGACCTGGACAAACTAAATCTTAACCTAAAGTAAATTTTGTAAGAATATGTTGAAAATATAAAGGATTAAAAACTGATTGATTGACTGGTTGATTTGTTTTTTTACAGCTTATCAACCTTTTTGTGGTTATTTAAGCCAGAAAATATTTTGGGATTGTAAGATTTTGGGGGATTTAACTCGGCTCACATTCCAAGAAAAATTTAAAAAGAAAGCCTTGTTAGTCTAATTACATATAATGCAATATGGTTTTGATCCTAATTTAAACTTTGGCTCTGGAAATTCATATAGTTGACAAAGAAATATTAACATTATCATTGTATGCTTCTAATAGAAATAAGAGACCAAACCTCCCATTTTAACTAGTCTTTCAACATCCACCTCTCTTTGTCTAGGTTTCCAACTCTATGACATCTTTTCTCGTTCTATCATGGTAATCTCATTTATAACAGCTTCATATCAAGGGGAATAACTCCACTCAAACAATTTCCTTCTTTCTTTGTTAATTAAACAAATAAATATAGATCAACAAATTGAACAATTAGCAATTGAACCCAACAAAAGCTTTAATTCTAGCCATTTTTTTTTTAAATCTAGCCCTAAGCAGGTTAAGATTGTAGTGATCAGGGAAATATCCCGTTGGGAGCCTCTTTCACAGAGCAGTGGTTTCAGGGAAGAAGCTGCTCGAATGGAACTTCTCACTGATGGAATATGGAAGGAATGTGGGTGGTTTACTACTTTTAAGGGGCATGGCATGTTCTTGCCGTGAACATTTGATTTGGTGGGACCAAGGAATGTAGTTTGTTTGAGTACTTTCCATGGAAGTAACAGTAAAGTATCAAGTGGCTTGCCCCATCCCGCCCATGTTTTTTTTTTTTTTTTTTTTTTGCTTTTTGAAACACTCAATAAGCCATCTTTTGTGAGTGCATCTGCCAATTGTTCAATACTCTGTATCCATTATTTGAGTTTCTATAGTAATATCATCAGATTGAGATGATTCTGGATTTAAGTCGATTGATTTGTTTAACAGCATATCAACACCTTATGGGTCATTTAATGCTGAAATTTCATTATCTTAGGATCTTTGAAGTAATAAAAATACAATATATTATTCTGCTTTCATAAATGAATACATGGTAGCTGATACACAGCTTTTGTGCATATACGTGTTTGTGTGGACATAATAATTAGAGGAAGTGATATGTGTTTTATGTTGTGGTTTTGTTAAAGTTATATTTTGGAATACAGTTCAATTTCTTTAAGAAATTGTAGGATATTACATATCATGAAAGACTTTTTTCATGTTGGTCGATTGTTTTTGTGTAGTGGCATAGCAACCTCTTTTGATTATTTAATGCTGAAATCTAAATATTTTGAACACAATTTTAGGTCTTCAACTAAATATATTTTGAACGCAAGTGTATGCCTTCAACTAAAGATAAAATGCATTATTGGTCATTTTGCTTTAAATATGTATTTTTTGTAATTTTTACTATAAATAGGTATTGTTGGTTAGTTTATTTTGTTTAGCGGCAGATCGACCTCTATGGGCTCTTTAATACCAAAACCATGAACACAATTTTATGGCTTCAACTATATAATTTTGAATGCAGTTGCATTCCTTCAACTGCAGATAAAATGAATTGTTGGTAATTTTAATATAAATAGGTATTGTTGGTTGGTTGATTTTATTTAGTGACATATCAATCTCTAAGTTTATTTAATGCCAAAATCTAAATATTTTGTAAATAATTTTATGCTTTCAACTACAGATATTTTGTACATAATTTTATACTTTCAAGATAAAGGTATGTTTTTTAGATATATAGTTTGTACATCATAAAGCATATCGTTGGTAGTTTTACTATAAAAATTTTTATATTTTTTTACTGTTGCATTGTCATTTTATTACAAAAATGTACTGTTGATTTCTGTTTGGGAGTTCACTATTGACCCATAGCTGGGACCCTAACAGGTGCTACAATCCCAGGTCAGGACCTGGGAACAATAACTTCAAAACCTGATCAGGGGACTAGAAATAATCTCTTTCCTCCAGGATGTGTGTTTATATATCTACCTGTTACATGATCCCCCCACCTCACACATGTACACATCCTAAGTGCAGCTGAGATGCCCACATGTCAGGAAATCCACTGGCATCAAGTGAAATGCAGATCTGTATACAGCAACTAGGTGGTCATCTCTCAAGTCAACTTGCTGATGCACCTGACTTCTCTAAAAGAGAAGACTATTTCAGCAACATCTGGGGTGCATTGTACTGCACAATCAAGGTCAGACATTATCTAGTCAACAGATTCTCTGTAAGCTGGAAGAGAAGAGACATAAAAGAAGAGCTACTTGTTCTCAACGCACCACAGAAGGCTTTGATATGGTGACCCAATGGGGATCAACACATAAGATACTTAAGCATTTCCTCAGCAAAAAATCAGGTAGCTGGAGAAAAAGGAACATCTCCAAGGCTGATGCCCAAGGATGCCAATGTCATCGAGCAAGTCCGTCAGCTCCTTGAACCTCTGAGTACATTTACCGATTTTCTTGTTTCAGAGACACGTGATACTGTCAGCCATCATGCCTGTCCTAAACTATATAAGCCATGATGTTCTGGTGGAAAAAGATGTGGAATCATCTCTGATCAAGGAAATGGAAAAGGTGATAAAAACAGACACACAAATAAGGCAAAGAGTATCATGCATATGGTTTGTTTCAATGACCTCCTACTAAAAACAAATAAATTTTTTGCATCAGCTTGAAGCTACAGAAGTTGTATCTAGGAGAGAAAAGATGGAACCTGCAGGAGCCAATGAAGAACCAAAATGCCTTATCAGCAACTCAGTTACAATTACCCCACCAAAAGTGGCATCAAAGGAGAATGCCCTGGGCAGGTTGCTGAGAAAAGTTACCAGAACAAGGCAGAAAATACTCAAAGTGTTACCACCACAGAGGTTATCAAGAAAGAGAATATCCAGTCTCTGCCACCCACTATGGCAAAAAAAAAAAAAAAAAAAAAAAAATGTGCAAAGGACATGTGTTAGATTTGTCTCACCTTGCTACGAAGCTTTTGTACATCCCAGTATGCCAATGAGTATATTTGTCCCCTCTTGCAAGTCACTGCTTACACCAGACAAAATAAATATGCTCATATTTTAACAATTCAATCTGAAGTGAACAAAGATGGCAGCTGTTCAATCATTTTCCAGTGCTGCAAAAACTGCTGAAGAGCATATAATTGCATCAAAATAAAATATATTTTTGGTGGTAGCTGTTTTTGTTTCTTATTCGACATGCACACAAAGAGCAGTTACTTCCTTGGGTCAACATATCATGATACCATCTTTAATGTAAGTGTATAACGGTAAGATTAGCCGTTTCAATACAGGAGACATTCAGCATTCACTGACCAAACAGTTAACGTTACTGTTGGTTGAAATTTATGAAATCTTTCTCTTAAAAAAGTTTTCAAGAAAATATTTTTTTGATTGATCAATTCATTTTCTATGGCTTTCTATGGCTAACCCTTTACGCACTAGTTAAAGCCAGAAAATATTTTTAGATTATATTATTTTTGAAGGAGGGGGAGGTGTTGAATAATGGTTTCAGTGAAATAGGTCTTACTAATTAATCCATAGATGGAGAAGTGGACTCATACCTTTCCCAAGTGTATTTACAGGTAAGTGAATGTAAGAACCCAATGGGGAGTGGAACTCAGCTCTCTGATTAACAATTCTAAGTCATTATCCATTACACCATCTACACATCCAAACTTACAGCACCTGATATTCCCAAGCAGTCACCCATCTAGGTACTGACCAGGCTCAACATTGCTTAACTCTGTCCCCACCAAAAGGTTGTACAGAACTACCCTAAATCCCAACTGTGATTGTTTATATAAGCCTGTAATGGAAATTTCTAAAATCCAGTAAAGTGCCATTTGATCCTATAAGTTCTCTTTTGGTCAAGTGGGTGGCTGCTTTGAAAAGAACAATTTTGCAGACTTTACTGTTAGCCGTAAAAACCTAAAATGCTTAAGACTCAGATAAAGTCATTTAGCATCCTCTTCTATGTGGGTGTCCTAAGCACAGTTATAATGTCACACTAGGACTGTCAGAAAGAGAATAGGTATGCTGGATCTGTAGAGAACAGGCCACAAAGTTAAAACCACAAAATATGAATAGCAGGAGAGAGAGCAAATAGATACAGGTAGATGCAGCAGAGACACAAATTATTGTAGCAGCAAGTCAAAGTTTGTCTCTCATAAAAACAAACTAGTGCCAATACAGAGTACCATTTTTTTATCATCATAATTGCAACAAAAGATTCAAGATTCAGAGATCTGCATACTTGAAATTGTGAAAGGAAGATGTTAGTTTGAACCATCCACTTACACTTCAATAAGAATAAACTATGCCTTATTAATATCTTGTTAAAAGTATTGTCAACTCTGAATTTTCAGACTCTTTGAGATGAACAAGTTCCAGTCAGTTAAGTGCCATACATGATACATGCTTGGGTGATCATGTCTCTTTCGATTCATCACCAACTAGGCAGAAGATCTCTAGCAGTAGGTTGCTGTTTCTTTCTACAGTAGACTGATTGCCAACCAAGGCTATAGGACCCAGTTCGTTCTGCTATTTAAGCTATAGCTGGGAGGAGAAAAGATGGATTCATACTGTTCCCAAAGGTATTTGCGCATAAGTGAATGCAACAAACCCAACTGGAATTAGAACTCGGTCCTCCAATTTCTCATTCCAAGCTAATCTACATTACACCACAAATTTACATTATTTTACGTAATTATAATATTAAAAATGGAAGGGGTTTTATGTGCCACAAAATATGGTAATTTGATAGAAGACTGATGTAATGAATTCATAGAAATAAAAGATCTTGTTTAAATTTTTGGGATGAGAGAATATTATTAGGCACTGATTTATGCAGACCATTGTTCTCATTTCATTTGTTAGAATTGCAATATTTCAGATGAGGGATTATTATTACGCACTGATTTACATGGACTATTGTTCTCACCTTGGCTGTTATAACAACTAAAATGAAAACCCTAGTCTGAGAAAGTTGGTGTATAACAAATACTTTTGTCAAAAAAGGCCAAAAACTTTTGCAGCAAAATGGTATATTAAATAATGAACAAAACAAAACTAGTTCAACAAGAAAATGTCCATGAAATCACCTCAAGTAGGAATTGTCAGTTTTTGTGCAATAAAAATTCCAGAACTTACACTCACTTGCTGAATGTTTCGGATGCTGCACCAAATATGGCCACTTCATCAGCTCCTGTCTGCAGCTGCAAAACAGCAAATGAAAATTCTTTGTTAGACAACCAGAATCATTTACAGGTGCCTTTCATTAGATTTCTATTAGCATATCCATCCCAGAAGCCACAAATCAGAATCGAACATGTCATGTTGGGGGGGAAAAAGAAAAAAAGAAAAAGTTGTGTAATTTTTTCAGTCAAACTTTGCTCTTTAAATACTAATGTCAATATAATAAAGTGGGTGTGCCAATTAAACAACACAAGACTTGAGCCATCATTAATTTTTATTCAGGCTTGTTGCCTGGATCTAATACCTGAACCTTACATTCTCCATCTGTGATGTGCAAGAGAAGATTTGTTTATATAAACGTGTGTAATGCAAATTCTTTCCCACATTTACAAACTGGATGCAAGTGTGCAATCATGTGCATTTTTATTCAGCAGCTGGCACTGACCCCAGGTCAATATCCAGGTGCACAAGGCTTCTCTGATATCTAGCGCGAATTATGTGCGATGTCTATTCGGGCATTATACAACGCCAACTCAAAAATATTCCATATCAAGAGATAGGGTATATAATACAATTCCGTGGGAATTATATTGATGGTAATTATAGTTAGACATAAAATAAATCCAAAGAAACAATGAAAAGTCAGGTAATCAGTACAGCCTTAGCATTGGTCTTCTTGAAAAAAAAAAAAAAAAAAAAAATTGTTGTCTACTACCTGAGTTTATGGAATATGAATGTAAAAAGGTCAGGTTGGATTTTTACATTTAGATCACATACAAAACCAAGCACAGATTCACAATGTTATTACAGGGTGGCCAAAGTCAGAATTAGTCTACTTTTGGTGCTATGTTGGGTGATTGTGTTTTTTTTTTACGACTTATCAAACTTTTGCATGTTATTTAAAGTCAGAAAATATTTTCAGATTGTAAGAATTTTTTGGAGATAATGATTTACTAATACAAGTGCTATTTTGAAATGAAAAACTTATTCTAGTAAAATCATCCACAACTTATGTCAGTGTAATCTAGAGGGCCATCTCTACTATCACATTCATTAGAGCTGACCAATCAATACTTACAGCAAAATGGGCGTGATCAGTGTGGACTTACTTTATTGGTTACAGCTCTACACCAATCTGTGACAAATGTTTAGGAGTGTTAGACTGTAGGTAATACTTCTTCAAATTCGAGAAATACTTTCTATTATATTTGATTGGTTTGGTTTTTGTTTTACAGAATATCAACCTTTTCCAGATTATTTAATGCCAAATTCTGTCATACGATAGAAAGACAGACAAGAGTTTGGTTAACACAAATGTCAAAAAGGTGGATATGGGTCCCATTCTGCTATGTATTTAGGGATTCTTGATAAAATCTAAAGAAGAATCTGCAATGTTATTGGTCCTGACATAGCATCTTGGTTTCAGTCACTTTCCCATTGCCATAATGCAGTTTCCTTGTGCCATTTCTATAAAAATTTTCATTGTAATTGTTCTGATGAGCTTTCTTCTTTAGTACCTCTACTTTACAAATTTTAATGCAGTACGAGATTGGCAATTAGGTCTCATCGTTTTACTGTTGAACTATCTAGCTAGAATCATAAATTCTGTCTTAATAGTTTCTTTTCTTGCACTTCTCATCTCTGGAACTTCAGTTGAAATTGCAAGATTCAACTGTAAGTTCTATGCTAAAAGTTTCTTCTCAAACACTTTTTGCTTGTGGGACTCTCTCCCAGTTTTTTGCTTTCCAGTCAACTTTGATCCTCAAAAGTGTAAATGCAATGTCAATCGTTATCTTTTGTCTTCTTAATTCCTGTTCTTTTATTGTTTTCTCTCTCTCTCTCTCTCCTTAATAGTACTTTTTCTTTTTCTCTTATTCTTTCACATTTAGTAACCCCTAAGTGGCTGGCTTTATTGTCTGCTTAAGGTGAAATGATTTCATAGCAACTGCTCTGACAAGCTTTTTTCCCCTGGTGCTCTGACTACATGAATTTAAGCTTGCTACTAGATTGGCATCTAGGTCCCACCCTTTTACAGTCAAAATAGTTAAATGTAACCACCACTTCTACTCCATTTGCTGCCTGTGGAACTCCCTTCTGTTTACTTGCTTCCCTGATAACTACAATCTTCAAAAATGTAAATGCATCGTCAATCACCATCTTCTACTTGAATCCCATTCATCTTTTATTCTTTCCTCAATCCCTACTATACTCAGTCTTTCCTTTCACTCTCTACAACTCCCTGCATACTGGTGGGATTTCCGCCATACTTGGGGTGAACTAATTGAAAAAAAAAAACTTGTGCCCATAAAAATGAATTCAGTCTACTTACAGCTCCTTGGAATCCCTTCAGATTTGGTGTCAGCACAGTGTATGTCGTATTGGGGTTCTTCTGGATACCCTTCATCACCTCCATATGGTCCCCCATCTAACCAAGGACACACAAGAAAAAACAAAAGCTCATAAATATATATAAGATTTAAATATAGTGCTCAATATTAAAAACATTAAAATAATATTAAAAATAGAGCAGAAATGATATTATATGAAAAGATTACTTAACTTTTAAATATCAATTTTTATCCAGACATCAATGTTTCCTGGTAAAATATACATTTCAGTAAAAATGTTTTTTAAAATTATAAAATATAAAACACAAACATGTGAATACACACAATGTGATAAAAGTTAGCATATGAAAGCATATAATTTGATTATATCGGTGAAGGCCTGTGCAGAATCAACTACACACATTATGCCACAAGGTCTCTAAATGACCCTCCTTGGGTTTGTAATTCATATTTGTCTTTCTCCTAGACTGGTTACCAACCAAAGCTATATAGCCCAGTCTGAATATTCACACAAACAATGTGTTCGTGTGAGAGAAGATAAGGATACATTCTCGCATTAAGTGCATGTAATTTCTCATTCTTAGCTGATATAAAGAAAATAGGAGATCAGCCAATTACGCTACCTTGGTTTCAATCTTTCAGTATCCTTGGGCAAAAAAAATAAAATAAAAAATAATATAAGATTATATATATATATATATATATATATATATATATATATTTTTGTTTGAATAAAAACAGACCACGTTAAAGTTCCATGTAATAAATTATTTCACCATAACCCCTTTAACAGGGCTCTGGATCATCAGACTTTACTTCTGAAAAATGAAAAATGAAAAGAAATTTACACATTTTTGACGGACCTCATCAAGTATACGTAAAATTAAGGAAGTGAGGAAGTGAGGTGGGAAAGCGGATATGAATGTGTCATATGTAGCATTTCAAATTCTTATTTTTAATTTTTAACTCCAATGTGTCGGCTAGATGTTGTTCGAATGTATATGTGTATGTATATATATATATATATATATATATATATATATATATGTGTGTGCATATGTGTATGTGTCTATGTATATATGTGTATGTGTGTATCTTTGTTTTAGTGGGTTTCAAAATTTTTTTTTTTTTTTTTTTTACTAATTAAAAGATAAAAATAAATTAACCAATAAGATTACTAAATATAAAATAGATTACTCTTTCAATGTACTATCTGTGAATTTTTCTAATCGACTGTTTCATACAAAATACCCAAAACTCCACCGAATTTCAAATTAATTTCTTCGTAGATTGTTTAAACATTTAGATACAGAAAAACCTTAACCTCCCAAGCATGCCCGTTAACGCAAATTAACAGCGTCTAAAAAATTTGAAAGAAAAACTGTCCTCGTGAAAGTAGTGTAGCTTCTTCCTTTAAAGTCGGTCTCCACCCCTCCACTTCTTAGCCATCTATATCTTGAGACTAGACACAATAAATTCGAAATACGGATTACCTAAGTTTGCATAAACTATATATATATATATATAAAATTTGTTGAAATTGACAATGTGTCTTATGGTGGATAAATGAATGACAAAATGGAAAACCTTTGAAAGGACTTCTTTGGCCTAATGTTTTTATTGATAAAATCATATGTGTAGAGAGAGGGAAAGAAATAAAAAAATGTTGTTTATAATTATACACTGAAGAGGCTTAAGTTAGAGTTTTACTTAAAAGAGAAAGTAATTTATTAAGGGAAAAAATGTAATGTTGCATTAACTTCTGAGTCTAACACAATAAAGTAAATCCAGGAAAATGAATGATGTTGGCTATGTTGTGCATCTAATTGCATCAAACGCTAAAAATTTAAAATGGTTAGAATAAGGAGAGATGGAAAGTTGCAGTTATAGCTTTTACTTATAACCTTTTAAGATTCACTGCCCCCACCAAATAAACATTGTAGTAAGTCAAAATTAAGAGAGAAGGTAAATTATAAAAGACAAAATTATATCAGAAGTGCAATATTTCCGAGTTTTCCACAATAAAATCACATCCAGGATCATGCAGCAGATCACCTCCCTTAATAATTGCTGTTAAAATGTTGGATATTTTAGTCTTATATGTAGTTTATATATCATACTCTCTCAAAGGAAACATTGTTGGCAAGGAAGAAGATTATACTGAAAAAAAAAAAAAAAAAAAAAATTTGCTGTGTAAAAATAAATGCTTTTTTCCTCATCTTATCGATAAACCTATGTAGACATCACTTTTTTTAAAATTCATTGTGAAAATCTTGGCTTAAGTTTTCTTTCACACTTATCTTGATATAATCTTTAGTTGCTGTGATTGTGACAGAATGAAAAAAGAACCAATCAACAGTTAAAGATGAATGAATACCTGAAGAAATCCAATGAACATATCAGTTAAGATGTAATGATAAAAGCAAAAAAGATGAAGATACTCGTCCAAATGATGTATGGGAAAAAAAAAAAAAAAAAAGAATTGTATTTTACCTGGGGAACCCATTTTGGAGAAACAAAACTGGTTACTTCAATGACAGACAAGCCAGTTGAAGATAACTTGTTGATAAATTCTATTTTAGTTGCTGCTGGAACAATTGTCTGAAGAAAAAAAAGAAACAAAATATAAAAATAATGAAGTCAAGATTGAAAAAGTATTTATTAACATGTTCAAGGTGAGAACTTGAATATTTCAACATACAGGCAAGAAAATAACAATGTTCTTTGCTAAGAGCTGCAACACAGAAACAGTATTGAAAATGTCATCATAGAAATTTACAAGGTGGGTGCTGAAAAGTTTGCAGCTCTACCAAAAATGTGTATTTCAATGATCAAACATCAGATTTAATTTTTTTTTTTTTTTTTGGAAAGGAGAGAAAAAGGGTTAAAGGAAGTTGAGAAACAATGTGTCAAGTAACTGATTGATTTTTTTTATTTTTTACAGCTTATCAACACTTTGTGGGTTATTTAAAGCAGAAATATTCTTGGATTGTAAAAATAATTATTTTCTGTGTATGAATATTGCATTCATTTTTTTGTAGAAGTAGTAGTCAACTACTAGAAGTGAGTCAAGTGAATTCCACAATGAATTTCCAAATGTAGGATATCTGCGAACCGCTCCACACAGATGTGGCACAAGGCCGAATTTAATGTGGGGTATCTGAAAAAATTCCCCATAAACCCTGTATAAAAACAGAGTCAGGTAGCTGTTTCCTGAGACAACACTCTTCCCTTCATCTGGTGATTCTCTCTGACCAAAGGCAGAGAGTTTGACCAGCACAGCTGGAAACAAATCTCCAACTGCAGACCAATATACAGTATTTACTACTGTATTTATGTGAACGGGAACATACCCATTATCGTCCGTAGGTTTGCTATAACAATAAACAACATTTTTTAATGATACATAATCTAAACAAGCACTATTCAAATATAAAAGCTATCTCCTTTTAATCTTATAACTTTTGATTTTTTGATGAAATGAACCATTTGATAAAGTGAAAATTCAATCTTTAATGGTTTTAGTGAAGCCAGTTTTCAAGCAAATATTTGCTGTTATAACTGCCTCCCTTGAAAATACAATAAGTGCAAAATAAATAAATTTTAAAAATTGAATAGAATTGATGCTATTTTTTTCATCCTCTTCCATTTTCAACTGTAAAAGGACAAAGAGAATTTCTTAAAATGTCGTGTTCACTTCACTCATTCGCAGCCACCTTAGGTCAGTTTACTACCACTACTGGTAGAAAAAGTCAACAGTTTTTAAAGCCATCTACTCAACTGCTATCTACCAACAACTAAATTGATTTGTATATTTTCTAAAGCAGTCTATTAAACTCAGTGACATCTGCGCTGCTGCAGTTGGCATGGAGTTAAACTGATTTACAAGTCCGCAGACATCATCCACCGGAGAGGCATTTTGATTTTTTTTCTTTTTCTCACACAAAACATGCTATTAGGTTGGTGCAAAAATAGTTGTTTTCTCACATAAAGTTGAACGTCAAAAAACGACATTATTTTTGCACCAACCTAATACACGAAAGCACTTTGGTCTTCAAGGGACATCTCTATTTTTATCTTTACAAACCTGGACCAACAGAGTTTGGTATCAAAACAGCAATGGTCAAAATCTTAATTTTGCAGTCAGCTCATTTAGATCATAGCTGTTAGCATGGAAGCAGCTTCCACTGGATTCTGAACAGGGTTCATTGATTTTATCCTCTATGGATGTTATGCCACTTCTAGTGGATACAGATTCAGATATAGAGCTTATGAAGAAAATATAAAAGTGTTGTGGAAGTATGCTGATCAAGAGTTCAGGTTGGAAAACACGTGTCTGCTAGTATATTTATCCCACAACAAAAATGGCGAACTTGGTATGTGGCAACAATAAATCTTTGTATAGAAACAAATGATAAGTATGTATTAACAAAATAAAGGTATACATAGACAATAGGCAATTGTTGCATGTTACAAAACATTGAATATGAAAGAAGAAAACATTTAAACTATTTGTGTGTGTGTGTGTGTGCGTGTGTGTGTGTGCGTGTGTGTAGTTTGGTGTAGAAGAAAGTCCTAGAAAAAAAAATGAAGTAAAATATGTGTGCGTGCTCCCCAGTGGGAAAGTGTTTTCCTCGTTCGACTACATCTTACCATCCCTGAATGAAAAAGGAAAAAAAAGAGAATGACAGAGAATGTCACTGTCTATTTATAGGCTATGGGAGAGTCCCTAACGGCATTTTTTTTTTTTTAAGAAAAGTAAGTGGGCTAACTCCACAAAAGTGAGAAAATTTCTTTCACCTAAAACCGTGACTTACTGTTCACAATACATTATTAAAATCAAAAGTCATGTATTATTTTTAGCCGCTAACTATAATACATCAGCCATCTTTTAACCAATATTTCAATTTTAGAGCATAATTATTTTTTTATGTCTACAATATAGTTATGCCAGTGGGAATTTTTCAACTTATCAAATAAGAGCATGAGTTTAATAAACTGGAACAAAATAATTGTGCCATGAAGGAAACTGTTGTGAAAACAAACTTTGAAATTCAAGTGGGTCACTCAATCAAGGCTAGGCATCTAGATCTAGATATTGTAAACAAACATCATCTCTGTCAATGAATGCCATCATTCCAACAGACGGAATGAAACTGAAAGACAGTAAAAATCTGGAAAAATAAAAATAGAAAACTGTAGGTAATGAAGGTGGTTATACTCAACATTATCAGAGTACTGTGAACAGGCATAAAGAAACTTGAATGACAGCATTACTGAAAATCTGCTAGAATATTGAGGAGAGTCTACTGAGAAGACTTGCTGTCACTTGATCTTAAGTGAAAAAAGAAAATACAAAATAGATAACTCACCTTTTCGTTTTGCAATCCATCCCGTGGACCAACTTCTACAACTTTTACAAAACTTGGGAGACCAGCAACCTGTAAGCACCAAAATAAAAATTTAGTTAAATCCAATAGCAAAAAGTATAAAATCATAAGAAGAACACAGCAAGAAGAAAATAATGCATGAAATGACATATTGAGCATGAAGAGTCCCTTTTTGGAATGTCCTTGATGACCTACGCTTGTACATTCACCAGGCATTTCAAGAGTAGATAACTACTAATTTTTTTTTTCCTTGAAGGAAAAATAAAAATTATCAAAAGTTTCTTTTAATTACAGAAGAAAAAATATTAAGCCAAATAGGAATTTAATGACTGAACAAAAAATTGGGTTTAAATTTAAAGGAAAGTAGATTGATTTTGTTTTTCTAATTTAAAAAAAAAAAAAAAGTAATAATTTAATGGACTTATGTAATGCTCATACCAAAATGAAGTTATTTTATTTAACCCATTAATGCCCACCATTACAAAAACTGAGATGATGGGCTTTAATCAATTATAATAATTATTAACTGTTAATAGCAGATTATCATATATTTTAGAAAATTATAATAGATTATTTTTTCGGAAACCTATAATAGCAGATTACTTTTTTAGAAACCTATAATTAATAGCACATTAATTTTATTTTTTAGAAACCTAGAATTAATAGCACATTAATTTTATTTTTTAGAAACCTAGAATTAATAGCACATTAATTTTATTTTTTAGAAACCTAGAATTAATAGCACATTAATTTTATTTTTTAGAAACCTAGAATTAATAGCACATTAATTTTATTTTTTAGAAACCTATAATAGATTATTTTTTAGAAACCTAGAATTAATCGCTGATTATTTATTTTTAGAAACAGCTCAACAACGGACCATTCCTGTTTGATTGCTATCTAATATTATTAATACAACTACTTTAAACCTGGAATAAAAATCAACTTTTAAAATCCAACAAATCAGTTCCATCCATGTTGTGACAATGGTGGCCTTAAACTAAAAAAAAAAATCTCAAATCAATTTAACTACATTGTAGAAAGGAAAACAGAATAGAAGAAGTCTCCATAATAGAAGTCAGCATCAAAGTACCCAATTTCGTGGAAAAGGCAATATGGCTATACAGCTTTCCATTGTGGAAAGCTAACTCCACTGAAACAACAATGTTGATAAAATGTTTTGCAGTTATAGCATCTCTACCTACCAAGATGGCAGTAAAAAAATACTGGTATTAGTAGTAGTAAACTCATAGAACTACAAAGAACTAAAGCACACCCTAATTACAGCATATGAAAGGGTTGAAATGAGACCTGGGAGAAACCTGTGTTGATTACTTGGGCTTCAGGGGACCGGTCATTAACAACTACCTTCAGGGGCATACCCATTAGAAAGCACTTGATAACTGAGAAGACTCTTCCAGTGAGAGTGTGTAGTACCTCTTTATGCCACACCTTGTCAAACGCCTTTGAAATATCTAATGTGATCATCCTTGAGATCTATTTGTTATCTCGTTCCTCATTGATTTGTTGAGTAATGACAGGATATCAGCAGTGTACCAAGCCAATTAAAATATGTACTGCTTGTCACTTAAGAGGTTGTCCCTATTGAGGTGATCAACAACCTTCTTGTTGATTATAGCTCCAAAAGGTTTACTAATGACACTAAGGAGGCTGATGGGTCGATGTACTGACACAAAGATGAGCACTCACCAACATTCTTGAAAACAGAACGTACACTTGACACCTTCCACAGACTTAGGAAAGAGTTCTCCTTCAAGCAGTGGTTAAATAATTTTGCTAAGATAACTCAGGGTTAATATTCTTAAGGACAACCATTGGGATTTTATCTAAGCCTTCTTAGGTTCAAGACCTCCTGGGCTGTGATAAAAAAAAAATTATCGAAATTGTGCTCAGTTAGATGGGGGGAAGTCAGGAAGAGGACGGCCTTTGTCATCTAATGTCGAGTTAGTGGCAAAGAGCTTTGCCTTATTTGACAAGGATGGAATGACCTCAAGGTCATTTATAATAGTAATGGTTGGAAATCTTCCAGAACTCCCAGGATACAAGTTGTTTGCTTTCAATTGGACTACTACTGCATAGATACATTTTGCATTTTCTATAAATCTCTTGCCATTACAGCAGGTAGTCCTGAATGCAGCAAGCGTCCTACTACATTGTCCCCTGTGATAGATATTACAGTAGTCGTTATGATGTTCTATGGCTACAACACATTCAAGAGTGAACCTAGGCTGGCTGTTTTGGTTTTTCTGGGGTATGAAACCCTCCATTCCAGAAGGGATCCATTCTAAGATGAGGGTGGCAGTATGTTTGAAGAAAGCTGGGAGAGGAACTTCCACCATTGGTCAGTCAGTTATGTGCCATGCGTGATACACACTTAGGTGATCATGTATCTTTCGATACATGACATGACTGATGAGGCAGACTTTTTTCCCACAGTAGGTTGCCATTTCTTTCTGCCCAGTTGCCATCCATGGCTATAGAACCCAATCTGTCCTGCTATTTACCCATAGCTGGAGGAAGAAGAAGATTCATACCTTTCCCAAGCATGCAAGTGAATGTAATGGATTCAACTGGAATTCAAACTCAGCTCTCCAATTCCTCAATCTTAGCCGCTATCCATTACTCCACCAGCTTCCAGCATATAAGATCTGAAGCTGTCCCAGCTGGCTTTCATGTACAAAAAACTTGTTCTATGAAATAACACATCATGGGGTGCCTTTGGTTTGGCACTGACTAGTGAATGATTTGAAATAACCATGGGGGAGGGGGGTGGCTTCAGTGAACCATTTTTCAGGGTAGGATAAGAGGAAGAGGTCAAGGATGTTCACCTGATGTCCTGTTACGTCAGGAACAGGAGTGAGTTCTTCAATGATCTCTGTCAGCTTTGGAGAACTATCAGCAGCAGCCTCTGCCTTCTTCATCAGTCTTGTTCATGAACCAACTACTTCTTGTGGTGAATATTGAAGTCACCACAAATATGAAAGCTAGCTGAAACATACTCAGTAAACACATTATCAATCGTCTCAGCTATTTGATCAAATATTAGTTCCATCATCTGGAGGATGACAGAGTGAAAATGAAAGTGGTACTGAGGACAAATGCCATGTGGAAGCCCATATACAGAAGATCAGGGTCCTAGTTTTAAGGGTCTCTGTCACAACCTGTCCTTAATATAGGTACCAAGTCTATGGCCATAGTGAGTTTGATGGTCATACTTTACTATTAGGGGTGAGGAGCCTGGAACTGTGAGTTCCTTCACTAGGATATTTGGATCAATACCAGTTTAGGACAGAAGTAAGAGGTCAGATTTTAAAATGAGAAAATGGAGCTCCACTTCTGAAAAATTGGAACCTCAACTTGCTGTAGGAGATGATGAGCCTGAGGGTCTACTTTTGTTTTTGTGTGGTTGAGTTTGATTTTTTTTTTGTTCAATTTTGTTGCTGTCATGTTTAAAAATCAGTATGTCCAGGTGAAAACTAGATAACGAGATGGTCACATCCACAGGAGACACATTATCTGGAAGTACAGCCATAACAGTACCCTTCATCATGGCAATGAAAGACCCCACCAAAGATTACTGCACAGTCCAGAAACTATTCACAAAATGACAGTACAATAGCCTCCTTCAAAGTTATTCAAAGGCTCGGATTCCTGACTACCAGATGGATAACCCCTAAACACAGAAAACATTTACTTCCACCACTCTTAATGAAGGAACAAATAATCCAGAAAAGGAGATACAGGTGTGACACCCCAAGTGTACAGGTTTCATCTATCTAGAAATCAAGGCAATAGAACTTCTTGAATCAGAAATATTGTAACTGTCTGAGACCTCAGGTACTGAGGCAAGAACACTCATATATGAGGAATAAAAGACCCACTAGGGGAAGCAGGGTAACATAGGTTGCTCAGGAGTGTGTCAGCATCCACTATAAATACCAGACTTGCCATGACCAATATCCAGACTCCGACATCTGTTCAATGAGAACTATACAATGGGGTAAGAAAAAAAAATAATAATCAGTGGCCTCACCTTGACTTAAAGGTAGAAATCTTCTCTAAGAATAACAATCACTCTTTGTAATTATTATGTTTATGTAATGTTTTGGCTTGTACATATTGCATGTTAATAAAATGGTGAATCTTATTTTACACTCCTCCTTTTATTTCTCTTGGTACATTTATATTTTATATGTTTGGAAACTCCCCAAAATACAGAGCAATTATTTAATCACAACAGAGTGATTTCCCCTTTCCAAATTTAAATGAAGGAGTCAACATCATCTTGTTTTAAATTAAGACGAAACAGGAAATGTTGTTGTGGAGATTAAAAAGAGCTTAACCAAGAGTGACCGATACCCCATACCAAATATTAACTCCTTTTTATCCAAGTTTCCAAACAAACAGCAATTCACTAAAATAGATTTAATTTCTACCTACTACCAAACCAAAATACTCACAGACAACATTTGGAAAACTGCAATAATTTTTTTTTAATACAAATGTCCACCCAGTTCAAGGCCCAAGAGCCACTCAAGGTAGACGATTATTGTGTAATGTTGTGCTGTATCGGCATAAGAACAGGCAAGAAGTGAAGTTCATGGGGTTATGCAGGACAGATAATGGTTAAACTTAGACTTAAAAAGATCAAAATTGTCGTGATTAGGAAAGCATCTTGCTGGGAGTCTGTTCCACAAACAAGCAGTTCTTGGAAAGAGACTCTCCGAGTGACACTTACTAATAGAAATAAGAAGGGAATGGGGATGATTAAAAATTATGTATGTGGCATGTCGGGTCCCAGTTGTAAAGGTCAGTGTGTGGTCAGGACTAAGAAATGTAGCTAAGAACACATGCCATGGAAAAAAAAATGATAGAGTAGCAAGAGGCTCATGTTTCATCTGCAAAATGGGTTGTAGGATGGAAAATAATTCATCACCCACAAAGATGTAGAGATGCTTTTGAACTCTATCAAGACAGGCAAGTGAGGACATTTTTTGGTCTGATCTGATTCTTGTAAAAATCATTGGGGAGTCAGATACTTACAGGAATGGGACAATGAACTATTTTCCAGCATCTTTAACAACAGAGTGGATAGAAGAGTTCCACTTGAGGTCTCGAGAAGAGCTTAAGTCCCAATAAACGTTCAAAGTAAGGAGCCTCCTTGAACAAAGACTCATCTATTACATGCCTCTCAGATTAAACATGTACAGCAATGATGTTTCAGTGTTATAACAGAATTTGTAAATGTTGTGTTTTGGCTTACATTGGTGACATTTCAATTTCTAGCAATGACAAATTTCTCTAAAACAGGTGATAGCAATTCTTTGTATGGTGTATTTATTTACAAAAAAAATTTCTTTCCATTACAGAACAAACAACAAATATTTATCTTATGTAAACTCATCCACTAGTAAAAAAAAAAAAAAAAATAAAAATAAAAAATGAAAAAATTTTAAAGAAATAATCTTTAGCAGATTAGCTACTTTAATAATTAAATGTGTAAGGTTTCTTACAGGAATATCTTACAAGGAATAATGGCGGTATAAAGATTACATGCACAGAAATAACTGACCAATTGATTTGCAATGCAAAATTTATTAAAACAAAAGAGTTTCCTTTGTTAGAGAACTAAGTGGGTATGTTTTAGTGTGGAGTGCTTCACAGCTTTTTTAGCCTCAGCATGGAAAGTTCACGTCAGCAGTTCAAAAAAAGGAACTCGGAAAAGCAAGTTACTTTAGGGTTCACATGTTTTTATATTTGAGCTACTACTTCTACTAAAGGGCACTACAACACCACCTTTAAACTATGATGCTTATCAAAATCGAGAAAACATTCATTGGTTATGATTTTAGAAGGAGGGTCCTTTTCATATAGCAATACAGTGTACTGTAAAAATAAAATCAATCACTAACTTTTTAAAAAGTTAATGGCCTGGCAGTTTTGTTTTTTTTTTGTTTTTTTTTTACAAATTTGAAACTATGCTTTGTTGTTATTTTTTTTTTTTTTTTTCATAAAAATTTTTTTATAAAGAACAAATGAATCATTTTTTCATACTTTTTTAAAGAAGCAATTTTTTTGGTGAAATAGTTTTCTTTTATTATTTTTTTCACATTTTTAAATTATTTTTTTTTATCATTAAAAAAGTTTTAAAGTAGAACCACATTTTAAAAGACAAAAATTTACATATGATATAAAAAATTAACAAAATAAATAAAATATGCAGGCATCAATAACGTAAATAAGTTATTTTCAAATTACGACGATTGTAAATAAAAACTGGACGCAGAAGAAAAATCGAGCACTGATTTGACATTCAAATCAAATGTAACGATATTATGAACAGGAGGACCCCCTTCTAAATCGATTTAAAAAAAAAAATCAATATTATTTTTCGATTGTGGCAAATATCGCAACGTGAGGAAAAATACTAAATCTACAAAAATTATTTATTTTCCATAATTTTTACGGGTGGATCAGTCTTTATCAGCACGCCCACTCAAACGGAACATGACACAAGGTCAAGTTTTTAAAGTGGTAGGTAGCCTATGCGTACATGTACCGTACATAAGAACAAAAATTGTTCACCCCACCCACTCGGAATTTCACTTTTTCTGGGGGATGCCTCCAGCGCCAGATAATGACCCTAGCCCACTCCAGAAGAAGGTCTTGTGGATCTACCCGACGTGCACCCACTCTAAGTCTCTCTAGTGAGTCTAATTATGACAGAAGGTCCAGCTTAAAGTGGAACTCCAGCTGTTAAAAAAGAAACAGGGAAAAAAGAAGACCCCTGACAAATCTGTTTTGGGGACACCTCATTCATCAGATAATGACCCTGGGGACACTTTGCAAAAAGAAAAAAAAAGGGGGGGGAACTTTGAATAAAAATCATCTTTAAACTCACGTCACAAAAACTAAAACAGCCTTAATAATAATTTTATCAATATTGCCAAAACAACGCCGGCCAGGTAACCTTGCTAGGATGTATGCATTTTAAAATCTTCTAATCTAAAATATTATTGATGCTAACATTTCCTTCCAAACATTAAATCCATCTTGGTATTTATTTGTTATTGAAATAAAAACTACACGTGTGAAAGTGACTTGTTGACTTACAACACAATGACGACAAAATGGATCTTTTTCTTTTTTTTTTTTTTTTGTCCAAATATAGCCAGGAGTTGGGGGGGAAAACTCCTTTTTCGAGCAACTGTTGTACTTACTGCTACTTGAGCATAGGATCGACGAATCTGGTAAGACAACGAGCCTAAAACGGGTGAAGAATATCGTCGGCAGAGACGAGAAAGAGTACTTTGTAAAGCACAAGCTGCCATCTTTATATCATTAACTGCGTAACTGTTTGCGTTCATTATTATCTACTTCCGGTCCGGTGACGCTTCAAAACAGAACCGGACAACAAAACAAAGAAAGATACAGTGGTTTATTAAATGATTTATTTTATTTTAAAATAAGTTTTAATTTTATTCTTTTGTATTGTAAAGTATTTTGCTATCATAAAATCGAATATTTTTATTCAATTTTCTTTAACTTTTCCCTTTATTACTAAAAATACTTTATTTACTAAATATAAAAAAATAAATAAATATAATAAAAATATTAGTAAAATAGATGCAGTTATTAAATATACTTAAATTTTTTTGATCAGGTGATTGATCTTGTGTATCTTGGTCTCAAGATATCTTACAAGAATGACCAAGAAGTTTCAGTAACGCTGATCTTGCACCAGCAGCCTTAACGGTAACAAGAAAAAATGCAAATGCTAAAAAAAAAAAGATGGAGATATGGTTGAAATGCGTAAATCGGTGTTTATTTTCCCCGTGATATACAAGGTTCGATTACTCCGAGATATTGTATATCAGTCGTGGGAGACTGAGAGTTTGTTCATGGTATAACACAAGGTAATAGTCACGATAAATACATTGAGGAAATCATGTAATCAAGTGAGATAGAACTGTGGGAGAAATATTCCAAGAATTATTACATTATAGTAGTCGAGAGTTAATCTCTGTTGCTTCTGGTTTTGTCGCTGGCTGAAGGCATCGCAGCTGATGGAATCACCTAGATGCCGCTACTGTTAGCCTGGTTAACCTTGCCTACAATGGGGTCCATCACTGATGCCGGTCTGGTTGTTGGGTCTGCTTTCATGGATAAAGTCATTGTTGGCTTTATAATGAGTCAGTGGCTCAGAAACTGCGACTGTGGAAACTGCATGGACCTTTTTTGATTTATAGGATACAAATGACTAAAAAACACAAAGTAGATTTGCACATCCGCAAAATCGGATCAAAACGACTAAAAACAGATTTCGTAATAAGGTGTGAAATTAATTTTCTGGCCAATGAAAGGAGGCGATTTGCTAAACTAAAAAAAAGATAACGAGCCAGTGTGAAAAAAAAAAGTCAGCAATAAATAGAGAATCTCAAGTCAATCGAATCAGAAGGGCCCAGAGATCATAGAAGACTGACAGTAAATTCCATCACTGACTCAACCCGACACTAAGAGCCGAAAGTGGATTAGGAAAGGAAAACAACAACAACAAATTTACAACTGACTCCAAAACAATTCAACCCAATAAGTACATTTTCCTTTTATCTTTTATTCATCATCCACATTCTCTTTTTCAACTTAAATTGATCGCCCCTTTTTCCTTTACACCTATACAAAAACAAAAAAAAACAGACATTACTCTGCTACTCTGTTGAAAGACAGCGAACACAGACATTTTTGTCAAAGTCACACTTTGCTTAAACGAACTAAAGTATTAATCTTTTTTTACCCTATTCACAAGATAATAAATATACAATGTTCTATTTTCTACAAACGTTCATTATCGTGTTGTTTCTTCTTGAAATTTGCGTTGTATTTTGTGGGCAGGGTATCCCGTATTAAATTCTCCTTTAATCCGGGTACGCTGAACCCCACAGATTGTTCAGAAAATATGTTTTATGACCCTAGTATTTTTAGACAGTATATCGGAAGTGTGTGGATGGAGTCAGATGAAATTAAGGTCTGTTTTTTTAATGTGAGCTGTTAATGTCGAAGTGAGCACTTGTTTGAGTTAACCCTTTGTCTGTCCAGGGCATTTTCGTGTCTAGTTTCCAAACGTTCATGCTTGTTTTCAAATGTATAACTATTGCAAGACAACTCAACTTATTTGGCAAATATAACGTGCTTATATATAGTGTCTTATATAATAAAACCATACAAATCATAAGTTATTTACACTACGCTCTGTACATCACATGTGATACGGAAGTTTTTATTATGTGAAACACTATATATCAGCACATTCTATTTGCCAAATAAGCTGAGTTTTTAGCATCCCGCTACCACTTTTCTATCAATGTCGATTTTTGTGCAAATCTGTGCAAAAAGTGGATCACAGAGCTTATCCAGCTTCATACATATTTTCAGAAAACCTCAACTTCTAAACACACAAGTGGGCGCTACAATCCACCCAGCGCGTGACCAAGTCAAAATCTCCCGCTTTCTTTCTTCAGAGCCTATCACGTGATTACGTTGATTATGAATACCAGACACAACTTCGTTCTCTTTTTCGTCTTTGTGATTTCTTTCTCTTAAAAAATGTAGCTGTTTAAGAAATCGCGTTTCGACCCCTTGCGGGCGGACGCTATGAAAACATATCCAAACACGCACACATACACGTAGGTACGAAACTTAATTACAAACATTACAAACATCAACACATATTCTCAGCTTTACAGAATTCTTTCAACTCTTTCACAGTGAGGCAAAAGAAAAGTCAACCGGACACATTGCTGCCACGCTAAAGAAATTTAACTTGGATATTACAGCTTTTTCAATTCTTCACCAGCAAGAAATTACTTTTTAAAAAAGTCATTTGAAGCTACAATTTTTCCGAACATATTTTATTTTCGGCTCTTCAGGACATAATTCAAGAAACTTTCTGTTGTGGACCCAGAATAGGTCCGAAAGAAAACTCGAACTCAGCAATTTAGTGACAAAAAGAACGAATACAAAAGGGTTGCACGTCCGACTGACGGCAAAGTACAGTAGTCACTCGAGATATTTAGTTACCGCCCCCCACGAAGGTTACATGTGGCACAAGGCCGGTTTAACGTGGGATCTCCGAGCCCGTAGGCTCGACCAAAAATAATCCCTCTTTGAACCCGCATAAACGGGTTCAGGGGCAGTCAACCTCCGCGAACGAGACTCTGCCCTTCGATGGAGCCTCGTCCGGGTTCCTCTCCGCCCGAAGGCAGATAGTTCGACTGTTTAGCTGTAACAAGTCAACTGTAGACAGCTAGTATTTATTAACCCACCCACGAGGATTAAATGTGGCACAAGGCCGGTTTAATGTGGGTTGCCCGCCAGCCCGTAGGCTCGGCCAAAAATATGACCTTTGAACCCGCCTAGACGGGTTCAGGTCCTGTCTACCTCCCCAAGGAAACCTTGCCCTTCGGCAAAGCTTCCTCCGAGTTCCTCTCTGCATTAGAGAGTTCGACAGAAGCCAGCCCGCATGATCACAAAGCACAGATACTACACTTTGATCCTAAACGGGCCGGGCAGCTAGTATTTATTAACCCACCCACGAGGATTAAATGTGGCACAAGGCCGGTTTAATGTGGGTTGCCCGCGAGCCCGTAGGCTCGGCCAAAAATATGACCTTTGAACCCGCCTGGACGGGTTCAGGTCCTGTCTACCTCTCCAAGGAAACCTTGCCCTTCGGCAAAGCTTCCTCCGAGTTCCTCTCTGCATTAGAGAGTTCGACAGAAGCCAGCCCGCATGATCACAAAGCACAGATACTACACTTTGATCCTAAACGGGCCGGGCAGCTAGTATTTATTAACCCACCCACGAGGATTAAATGTGGCACAAGGCCGGTTTAATGTGGGTTGCCCGCGAGCCCGTAGGCTCGGCCAAAAATATGACCTTTGAACCCGCCTGGACGGGTTCAGGTCCTGTCTACCTCCCCGAAGGAAACCTTGCCCTTCGGCAAAGCTTTCTCCGAGTTCCTCCCTGCATTAGGGAGTTCGACAGAAGCCAGCCCGCATGATCACAAAGCACAGATACTACACTTTGATCCTAAAACGGGCCGGGCAGCTAGTATTTATTAACCCACCCACGAGGATTAAATGTGGCACAAGGCCGGTTTAATGTGGGTTGCCCGCGAGCCCGTAGGCTCGGCCAAAAATATGACCTTTGAACCCGCCTGGACGGGTTCAGGTCCTGTCTACCTCCCCGAAGGAAACCTTGCCCTTCGGCAAAGCTTCCTCCGAGTTCCTCTCTGCATTAGAGAGTTCGACAGAAGCCAGCCCGCATGATCACAAAGCACAGATACTACACTTTGATCCTAAAACGGGCCGGGCAGCTAGTATTTATTAACCCACCCACGAGGATTAAATGTGGCACAAGGCCGGATTAATGTGGGTTGCCCGCGAGCCCGTAGGCTCGGCCAAAAATATGACCTTTGAACCCGCCTGGACGGGTTCAGGTCCTGTCTACCTCCCCGAAGGAAACCTTGCCCTTCGGCAAAGCTTCCTCCGAGTTCCTCTCTGCATTAGAGAGTTCGACAGAAGCCAGCCCGCATGATCACAAAGCACAGATACTACACTTTGATCCTAAAACGGGCCGGGCAGCTCTCTTGAGAGGCATAATCTCCCCGTATATATAGTAATAGGACGAGTCCATTTAGTCCATAAAGGTAGGTCCCATAAGACTTTCTCACTCAGTTCTATTCAACTGAATCTTGCTCTTTGGTGAATATTTTCTTTTATCGGTAAGATTTATTGTAATTATTTTCAGAATTACAAAAATTAAATTTTATTTAGTACGTGTGTATCCCTTGCGTGTAAGAGTTTCAAATGCTGAATAAACTTGTAGCTTTAGAAGAGTATTTCAAAGAGAAAAGTTCTTGTTGCTTGTTTGGAAATGTTTCGTATGTTTGTAATGTAATGTAATTTCGTACGTACGCGCGTGAATATGTTTTCATGGGCGTCTGACAGCACATGGTCAAGACGGGAATCCTTTAAGGTTACATTTTCGCAGGAAAAGAAAAAAGAGAATGAACAAGCTTGTGTCTGCTGTTTATAATTAATGTAACCACGTGACAGGCTCGAAAGACAAAAGCGGGAAAACTTGACTTGGTCATGCGCTGGAAAAATATTTGTACGTGGGTGGATTGTAGCGCCCACTTGTGTGTTTATTGACCAATTAGAAGCTGATATTTCCTTAAAATGTGTATTAGGCTGAATAAGCTCTTTGATCCACTTTTTGCACAGATTTGTACAAATTTCAACATTGATAAGAAAGTGGTATCGGGATGCTAAAAATTACAATGGCATAGATTTTTGGTTGAAATCTTGAGTTTGTTGTTTAATTAAATTTAAACTCAAAATGTGTGTGTTTGTGTGTGTGTTTAACTAGTGTGTGTGTGTGTGTGAATTTAAGTTCTGTAGTATTTTTTTATCTGGACTCCAGGGAAGATTTCAGTTCATGAAATAAAGTTCGGTCTCGTGGAAGAAATGTTCAGACTGTTCAATGTTCGCGCGTGCGTGTGTGTGTATGTTTGTGTGCACCATAACATCTGCCCCCACAGGGGTCAAACAAAATCTCTCTAACGTTACTTGTGTGTGTGAGAGAAGGCAAAAGAGAAAGAGTTGAAAATGTCGCTCATATTTATTTACTATCGAGTCACGTGATAGGCTCGAAAAACATAGACAGATTTTTGGCGGAAATATTTTCGGTCGGGTCAGAAACTAAGTCGATACAATTCGGACGTAATTGAAAACATGATCTTAAGATTAATTGACCAATGAAGAGTCTGAGAAATAGTCAGAGAGATATCTAGGCTCCGTGATCCACTTTTTGCACTAAATTGAACAAGTTACTTTTAGCTATTTGAAATGATGCAGAATTAAAATTGTACAAGTTCATACTATATTGACTGTTGAGCACTTTTACAATTTGTGACATCATAGGCAGGATTTATTAAACAAATACATCAAAATTTTCAATTACTCTAGTCACCAGTGATAGTAAATTTCTGGCTATAATTTAAAAAAAAAAATAATAACCATGTTTGTATTATAATGCCAACTACAAGGGAACCAGATACATCTAGATAAATATTTCAGTTTTTCTTATTGTCGACCAATGCCATGACTACTATTTCATGAATTACAACTACATACATACATACATACATACATACATACATACATACATACATACATACATACATACATACATACATACATACATACATACATACATACATATAAAATGTTTGAAGAGGGCACCTCGAGGCGGTGTAATGGTTAGCAAGCTTGTCTTGCAAGAATAATTATGACTGAGTAGTGAGTTCGATCCTCATACTTTCAGCCTTGTGTCACGTCTAAGCTACGCTTGGAAAATCACTATAAAATGTTTGAATATATGTGTGTAAAAATATATAGGAAAGAACTCGTTAGGTAAATGAACCGAAGTTCTTTAGTATTTTTTGTTATATTTTAAAAAATAGTGCTCTCTCTCTCTCTCTCTATCTCTCTCTCTCTCTCTCTCTCTATATATATATATATATATATATATATATTCTTAAAATGCGTTTCGTCTGTTAGGGTTTAGTCCGATGAAGTCCTAATGACGCAACACGTTACAAGAAAAGCTTTTCTAGTTTGACATGCATACATACACACACACACGATATATATATAATGAAATGGATTAAGTTCGACAATTATTTTAATATATATTCTGTTTATACGTTATTTTTATTGATACAAATATTTAAGTAAATAGGTGGCGTGACTGAAGTAGACAACAGCCAAGTAAGAAAACTTTGGCCTACACACACGTGTACCTAAACAAAAAATGATGCTCACATCTTCGATTTTGTAAATCTACAAATCAATTTCATTGAATCTCTTTCTTTAGAGTCACATGACCTTCCCGCTTCTTTTTGATAACCTAGAAAATCAGTCTGCATTATCCAGTTTAGATACATGATAAAAACGAGTTGTTTCTTTTTAAATTCTAGCTGCTTGTCATCATTAAAGCTTCTAACTACTGCATATACCTATGTAGTGATGTCAAAGACATGAAGTTCCAAGCAAGTTTCATTATTGCTGAAAATAGATGAAAATTCAGAATTGATCAGCCCTGAAGTCATATTCCCATAAGCCAATCAGAAAAAAAGAACTGTTTCCAACAAGGATATGACGTCACATTCTCCCAAGCCAATCAGAAGTCAAATGGCAATTTCCAAGCAGATCTTGTTTGGCAATATACCCATGTCATGTCCATAAAGAAATATATAAATAAAAAATTAATTATACACTCACGTTTTCCGGTTTCTTCTAAATTCTTTTCATTCGCTTTATCTCCCAGTAGTAGTGGAATTTGCGTTTAAGTGGCATTATCGCCTTGCTTGGAATTAATTTTTTTTTTTTAAATACTAAGGGGAGTTGCCGAAACATTGGTGAGACTTTCTGTCACTTAATCTCCAATCTAAACCATCAGTTGAGCGCGAAAATAAATTATAGTGTCAAAAATAATTATAATAAAATACTAATTATCATTAATTTACTCATTCTAAACCAATTAGAGTCAACCCCACTTTTCTCCTCTACACACACATACACATGACATTCTCACCACAAGAAAAGCAGTTCACACGGGCAGGCTGCAAATACGTGCGTCAATGAAAATTTCATTTCCTTTTCCTTTTTCAGGCCATAATAATAACATTGAATTTTTATTATGTTGGTGCAAAAATAATGTCGTTTTCTCACATAGTAACATATGTTAGAAAACGACATTAATTTTGCACCAACCTAATATCATTCAACAAAAATTCATGTTAAGAAAAAAACAGACACTTCTTGTATTTTCCAACTCAATTATCTGGATATTCATTACACACACACACACACACAAACACACACACACACACATATATATATATATATATATATATATATATATATTTCTCCAGCACCACATAAAAAAAAACAGATAATAAATAATACTCGTTTTGTTGTTTCCACGTCTTGCTGCTTCTCATTTTTACAAGTATTTTTGTATTTATAAATATGAGGGGATTTATAATTATTTACTCAGAATTATAACTCCCCTAAACCTGTATAAGGAGATAGATATCCCAACTTCAGATAGAATGGCTGGATTATTTTTTATCAATTCTCTGATGATGCATTAAATACAGGGTCAAAATACATATATCTGTTACCCACACACTGCTGCATTGGCACACGCATATACATACTTCACTTGCAACAATTTACCTGGACAATTACTGCACATTCACACATGCAAGTACATT
>OZ010597.1:81216732-81286732 GCA_963932145.1 Acanthosepion lycidas | reverse complement strand
GGTTAAGAAACACTAAACTATAGCAAAGTCGAAACAGATCCTTTTCCCCGCCGAAACTCCCTGGAGCCGATTTTCAGACACCAAAGTCTATATAAACAGCAGCATGACTCAATTCAAGTCAGTCAGTCATCAAATTCCGTGAGATGCTACCAAACTCCAGGCGTGTCAATTCACTGACTCAACGTCACTTCAAAATTCTCAACAAAATCAACACAGCACACAATCGACCATTGTCTGCGTGTTAATCAAATTACAATTGACTTAAAAAGTGAACGTTTTCACTACACAAACAGTAATTGTACAATTCATCAATTCATCAATCAGTTAAAGACAAACAACTCTTCACAACTTAAATTCTGATGAAACAAGTAACACACGCATTAATATTTGAACGAACACATTAGAGATTTTTCCTTGCAGAAGCCAATTTTAATTTCACTAACAAATCAAAATCATTAACTTTTATTGACCAAATTTCTGCATGAACATTCTTCATAACCTTGTCTCAATCAACAAACATTCTGTTATCCTTGCATGTATATCTATTGTATATATAAAAATCTATTTATTGTTGGATCTGTAACCACTGCATTTTTAGTAATTTCTTGCAATGTCCTTAGATTCTTTATTTGATCTACGTGCTATGGGATAATGCATAATTAACACTCATAATCTTTGCCTTACATAAATTACCTTCTGATACATTTTCACTCAGCTACAACCAGCAACAGATGAAATGCCCATCAATAGCTCAAGTGTGTGAATGGCTGCTGAAACCTTGGAATGCTATTCATACTAAAATTGTTGTAAAGTCTTACAAAAAGTGTAGTAAAATGATGGATGGTAGAGAGAGTCATTTATTGTACATGACTGACAGTAGTGATGACTCTGCATATGATAGCTTAGAGAGAGAGCATTAACTGTAACATGAATCCAGCAATGACAAGTTCTTGGGATTTTTGAGGATGAATAAAATTTCTTTGATTGTTTTATATTTTTGCATGTATATATTTTTAAAATGTTTAATTCAATTTTATAAAAATAAAACTACCCTTTAGACAATGGAAGATGTATTGTATAGTATATTTACTAACCACCAATTACTTAATGTCATTGCCATAAAATTTAACGAGTGAATGAAGTTTTAAACATATACGTGGCGAGTGTATGTGAGGGACGCATGGTGAATATGTTGTTGTATGAAAATGCCTTTTTTTCTTAGAAATTCCTTTTCAATATTAGGGTGCGTCTTCCAAGCCGCAGCGTTTTCTAAACCGGAAAATACGGTAATTGTTTTCAATTTTCATCCATTAATGAAGCAGAAATAAAAACAATTTAAAATAAAAAGCTAAGTTATTTCCCTTGAAAATTACAAATGAGTTATCTCCCTTCCGTTCTTCCGTGAACAATTTGTCAATACACAATAAATAACAAAATATTTTACATATCTTTAGTTAGATTTAGATTTCCTTCATATGAATATTTTGCCGTAAATTAATTTTATGCAACAGCTCTATATGTTTTAAAAATATTCCAATTTTTTTACACTATACAATTAACCAGAAAAGAATAAAAATTCTCAATGTTTTTATTGTTTTATTAGCGGCAACAAATTTCAGTACAAAATGGCCAATATTCAATTGACAACTAACGTCCTTGCAAAGACTGATAAAACTAAATGCTAAGTAAAAAATATATATACATATGACATTAGTTAACTCAATTTACATTTCACCTTGTCATAGAATCCTTTTTTGTTTTAAACTGGTGACTACATACAAAGATGTACAGTGTACACTGTTGCTTGAATCTTCCATGAATTTTCTGCTAATCAGTTCAACATTGATCCTAAATTCAAATCATCTCATCACAATTGATCAGTTTTGAAGTAGAATCCAATAACCTTAACAGGTAATGAAATATGTGGCGCCACTACCAGCAGGGATAGCCTTGTGTTCACAGGAATAAAAAAAACATACAAGGAAATAACACTAAAAGCATGTTAAATTCTAAATTAAAATCATATAATTTTATTTATTTCTGTGTACTTGTGTGTGTGTGCATGCATATATATATATATATATATATATATATATATATATATATATATATATATATATATATATTTATGTATGTATATATATATATATATATATATATATATATATATGTATGTATGTATGTATGTATGTATGTATGTGTATATATATATATATATATATATATATATATATTTTAGTTATATGCATTTTAAGGTTGTATATAATAGAGGAAGAAAGTCACTTTCATTGTATGGCAAGCAAAGTGCCGAGGGGAGGAGATGAACGTCTTGGCCATTTTTTGAGGGTCTGAAGCAAACTGTGTGAGTTTGGTGTGTTTTGGCAGAAGAATTTGTTTTCACACAGGAAAGTTTTTGTTGCATGCTGGGAGAACTTATATTATTTTGGTTTTATTTCGAACAAAGTTTTAATGTTATTTGTTTTATTATATTTTATTTATTATTATTATTATTATTATTATTATTATTATTTTATTATTTATTATATTTCATTTATATTATATTTATTAATAATAATATTAATAATAATGTCCCTACAAGTTACATTCTTGTACATAATTATGAAGCAAGTGATTATCATTCCAAGAATTGTTCAATCTTATTAATTTTATTGAAGATACCTACTATAAGGAGACCCATTAACATTCTAAGGGGTTTAGACTATCAAGTGCTATCTATTTTTCTATTAAAATACTTTGCAATGAGTTTTTTTACAAGGTATTCAGACTAAAAGTCTGACCATCATGGGTATGATGATAAACTACATCCGCATCCTAGGTAAGGTGATAAACTACATCCAACAGCAAGGCTTCTGGTCAGGTGGTTTTGAGGAGAGTGGAACCACCTCTTAATTGCTGATGTTCCCAGGTCAACCTTGACCCAGGGTGGTAGCACCTGTTAGGGTCCCAGTCATGGGCAAATAGTTATTCACCAAACCTGGGTTAAAAGACTATGAAAGTGTAAAAATAGGGGGGGGGGGTTTTACATTATTACCAACAATACATTTTTAGAAAAAATATTACCAAAAATACTTTTTTGAAAAAAAAATATTACCAGCAATAAAAAACTTGTTGGCTTTAAATAACCCATTGAAAATGATATGCCATAAAACAAACCAAACCAAACTAAAACTTTGATTCTTTTTAAGATACTTTCTGTCATTTTGTGAACAGTCACAGAGAAACAAGCAAGCAAGCCAAAGTGGCTTACATCTAGTGCAAAGGAAAATAAGGGTTTTACTTCAGCCTGTGGCACATGGCATTGGCAATTTTGCTCCTTGAAAATGGCATTACTCTTCTGTCTAGCTATTCCAAATATATTGTGCAGTAACGAGAGATTTTTGTTCAGTTTGGCATGCTTCAACAAATAGCAATCCATGTGCTGATTGGTTGGACTGGAGGAGGATATCTGGGTAACTTTGAATAAAAGCAAAGAATGCTGATTGGTTGGTCAGCCGCAGTGTTGGCCTGACAAAAGAGGGCTGAAGTCATGAGAAGAGGAGAACAGGTTTATGTTTCAAAGTGTGTGGAAGGCAAGAATGGTGGATTGAACCAGCGGTATCTTGAATTGTACAAACAACATACGAGTAATAGAGACTCATTTACAGTTATTACCATTCCAAAAGTTGTTCAGACTATTAATCTTGTACGTATAATGGTAAAAAATATTTTTGTAACAGAATAAGTAATACAAAGAATGAGATCTGTACTCTAAGAAAGTCTCTGAACTATCATGGCACCTGTTAAAATTTTGATTTAAAATCTAATCAATTGCTAGGTCTGCTGCTAGGAAAGTTGGTTCACTGTCACACAAGACAATTTTTTCCACCAGAAGTTATCTTACACATTCATAAGTTTACCATTCATTCATGCATTAAATATCATTGCCACATCTGGTCTGATGCTTCTGCTATATATCTAGAGATTCCAGACAAAATCCAAAGAAGAATTTGCAATGTTATTGATCCTAAACTGGCATCTAGACTTCAGTAATTTTCTCACTGCCATAATGTATCTTCCCTGTGACTTTTCTATAAATACTTTCATGAATTTTCCTCTATGCTACCCAGTTTTTATGAATTTAAGTGCAGTACTAAAATGGCAGCTAAGTCTCATCATTTAACACTTGAAACTGCTAGATGTAACTAAGTTCTATGCTAAAAGTTTCTTCTTTCACACTTCTTGCTTATGTAACTCTTTTGGCTTCTTGCTTTCTAGTAAATTTTGATCTTCAAAAATTTATATACAATGTCAATCATTATCTTCTTTTATTGTTCTGTCTCCTTGATAATCATTTTTTTCTCTCATGTTCTTTCACACTTGGAAACTCCATCTGTCTTAGTGGCTTTATTGCCTTGCTTGGAGTGAAATGATTAAAAAATATAAAAGAATGAAAACAATAATCTAACTGTTGGAATGATTAAAAATGGTTTTATTCTGTAAGTTAAAAAAACATAAAATAAAAACCAACAAAAGCACCATAAGCTTCCTGAATTGTTATAGTTGATTTAATTATTTGAAAATAGAAGAAAACTGTTTACATCGTGCGGGATAATAAAGTCGATAACATTCACCATAAAATAATTTTTATTTTCTTTGAATATTACAGAGTTCGGTTTTGCAAAATATAAAGAATATATGTTGAAATTAAATTTCTGGTGTGGAATACCTTTACCAAAAAGTCTCTTGAATGGTGCAAAATGTGCTATTTTCAAACCAAAAAGAAAAACTTTAAGATATCACTTGTGAAACATTATTAAATTTGTGTGAATGGTTATTCTACATAGTTTAGTTTGAATTTAATTACACAATTATCATTGTTTTGAGATAAAGGAAAGGGATTTTATATATATATTTTTTTAATACTACTGTTCATCCAATACAAGACCTAAGAGCCACTCAAAGTAGAGTGACAGAATGAAGTAATGATGTAAAAGGAGGAAGAATTGCATATTATGAGGATATGTTCACTATGTCAGGGAAAACAATTTTTCTCTCCAGAATCTATCTTACATATCTATAAGTCTATCATTCATCCATGCTTAGAATATTGCTGCCACATATGGTCCGGTGCCCTGCTATGTAGCTTGAGCTCCTTGATGAGATCCAAAAAAAAAAAGAATCAGCAATATTATTGGTCCTGATCTGGCAGATCAGCTTCAGTCGCTTGCACACTACTGTAAGGTTGTCTCTCTGTCTTTTCTATAAATACTTTCATGGTAATTGTTTTGATGAGCTCTTTACTATGGTACCTAGATTTTTTTCATTTAAGTGAGGCACCAGACTGACATCGAGATTTCAGCAATTTAAATTTGAGCTGGATCGACGTAGCCGTAAATTCTATGCTAACAGTTTCTTCTTTCACACTTCTAGCTCGCAGAACTCCTTTCCAGCTAACTTTAATCTGCAAAAATTTAAATACAATGTCAATCACTATCTATTGTACACGCAATTACTCTTTTCTCTTTCTGCTCGTCATTGTTTCTGTTCCTAATTCTTTTGTACCCTGTAACGGCTTGTGTTTTAGTGACATTACTGCCATGCTTGAGGGTGATACTGATTTAAAAAAAAAAAAAGAAAAAAATGTAGGATAGATAACAGTTGGTTGAAGACTTAAAGGGGTTAAGATTGTAGCGATTGGGGGAGCATATCTCGGAAGTCAGTAACAGTTCTTAATATATTTATATTTATGTCTAGATCTTGTTTTGTCATACAAAATGACAGTTTAACAGTAATTTCTTTTAAATGTTGAGAGGAGAAAATATGGAAGAAATTAGTTCAAAGATAAAAATGTCAAATAATGTAGAACTTCATTTTTTTTTTTAATTTAAAAAAAAAAAAATGGGGAGAAAAAAATAAACAAAATAAGATGAAACGAAAATATGAAAAGAAAGAAAAAATAAATGAAAAGTGGGAAGAAACAAAATATTAACAAAGAAGAAAATGAAAGAAAAAAAAAAAAAAAAAAAAACGTATATTACAGGTTTTTTTTTTTTTTTTTACAGGTTATCAACAATATAGCAATGGATTTACATCAGAGCAAAAAATATAGAAAGAACACCTACCAAGAACTTTGGTAATCAAAATAATATAAAGATGGTACAGTAAGTTCTTGGAGTACGGAATGATAGTTCAAGTCTTTGGGGAGACATCTTTATTACATTTTTTTTTACTTTAGATTTGTTAACCAAAATAAAATACTGACAAAAATTATGATTGATTGTTTTCTACAGCTTATCAAAGCTTTGCAGTTTACTTAAAGCCAGAAAATATTTTTACATTGTAAGAATCTTTTTTGAAATAATAATGGTTTTAGTGATGCAAGTCCCACTAATTAAACCAGAGCTGGGGGAAGAAGATAAGGATTCATATCTTTCATAGGGGTATTTGTAAATATAACTAACCCATTGGGAAATGAATTCAGCTCTCCAATTAACAATTCCGAGCCATGATCTATTATACCAGCTGCACATTCAAGCTTACAGCACCCAGTATTCCCAAGTAGTCACCCATTAAGGTAATGACCAGGCTCGACATTGCTTAACTTTGGCAATTAATCTTAAATGTTCTAAAATTAAAGAATACTGGTTAATTTTCTTCCCAACATTGTTTTTGTTTCATTATTTCGGATTACTGGGATGAGGACTTTATATATATATATATATATATATATATATATATATATATATATATATATATATATATATATATATATATTATTTTTTATATATATTATATTATTTGTATTATTTTTATATATATTATTATATGAGGAGTTATTATTTATACTCAGACTAACATCCACATCTTTAAATTTAAGATGAAATATAAATAATTATTTATCAGTGCAGAAACCGGAATCAGTAAGCAGAGTTTCTTATTTCTAAATTCTAACCTAATCTGATGTGTTCCCTTTTAGTACAAATGCTTTTTGGAAAGGGATGAATTCATTTCTTTTCCCATCAGCTTTGGGTTAAATTGCAGGGTAGACTGGGTTCTCTAGCCTTGGGTGGTATGTAGTCTAAAAGAAGGAAAGCGAAGACTAAACCATGGAAAAACCAATGGGAATCTTTTCCAAGAAATTCGTGCCAATTCACAGATAGTAAACTAAAACAAAAAGAATCTGCTGTGAATCATGGCCGCCAATATACACTTGTGGTGACACTGCATTTAATACGGTGTTGATCGCAAGTTGAAAGGACTATGTTTTGATGAAGGAAATAATTAAGCACTTTCACTGACAACATTTATATTGAATTACTAAAAAACTGATAGAAAGGATTTTTTTTTTTTTTACAACAGTGACTGAAGAAATTATTTCTCTGGTCTACGGAATATTTTCTTTTCTTACACTCAGAACTGGACAGATTCACGTGACAAAAAAATACATAAATCTGTTTTGGTTTTTTGGTTTTTTTCTTGTAAAAATTTATAAATAAATCTATTAAAAATTTTGAAATAATAAATTTTAACGATAATTTTTTTTTTTTTTTTTATTAGGTTTGGGACCTTTTTCATCATATGCTATTTTTTCAGCGAAAAAGCGCAAATTATTGGAGGTACCTAAAAGTAGTGAAAAATAAAGAGAAAAGAAAAAAACATAATATGATGCACTTAGACTTAGAGACATGCAATATCAGGGATTGATTCTATTTTGAGTTATTAGTGTGCCCAAGTCGCAGCTGAATGCGACACAAGGTCAGTTTACCGGCTATATACCGTGGAAAAAATTCCAGACCCCGCTTTATCGATACTAACTAGCCCTTTCTTGGTGAGGGACGCTGGCTAATACACCTAGCCCATTTCCGAAGGAGAGGTACTGCCTGGGGGCTTGAGTTAATTATTAATTTTCAATACAAGCTGCTGTCGGTGGATCAAAACAAAATAGATTATCTTTACTTTTAATTTAAAAGATTTTACTTTTTCCTATTGTTTTTGGCGGTTTGCTTAAAAACGTGACAATTTCCCGAATAAACGTATTGATCTTGTAACCATTTTTAGAGGTTACCAAATTTAGCCATTTTTATTTGATAATGTGATGCTTTCTCAACAAGATAGTTACAGCTTTTTCTGGTGATGTTCTTTTATTAGAGTCACTACAGGAAAGTCACCAGGCGATAAAAAGAGTTTCCCCATGTCATCCCAGTAATGCTTCACGTTGGTAAATGTAATTAAATAAAAATGTTACCTTTTGTTTTAATTTTTGATGATTTTTTTATTAATAGTATTAGCAAAAATAATGACGTAATAATGTCGTTTTTTGACGTGAAAAATGTCAAAAAAAAAAAAAAAAAAAAAAAAAAAAAAAAAAAAAAAAAAAAAAAAAAAAAAAAACACAAACACATTATTACGTCATTATTTTTGCACCAACCTAATATTTTATTCCTATATTTAAACCACACTACTATTTTTATCACTTTGACCGATAAAGTACAAGGTTTTAAAGGTGAAAAGTCAGAGTATTCATTTTAAAAAGGAAATTAGAGGAATTTCCTTAAATTAATTTAAGTTTAGGACATCAGTGATTTGTCCAATCAGCAAAATCAAAAACATGTGTCAAAAATAAGACGTTTGTTTTACTTTTATTTTATTTAATTTTTTTTTAACACAACCTATATTTCAATAATCAATCAATACATAAACAAAAAAGATATTAAAATAAAAAAAATAATTTATTTTAAACGTCCTTCGTAGCCATCAGAAATTTAAGGGGGGAAAAAAAAAAAAAAAAAAAAAAATATATATATATATGCCTCCCCACTTTTTGTTTCAAAAATCATTTCAGTGAAATGTTTGTTTATGTCAAAAAAAAAAAAAAATGTGTTTAGACTACAGTTTATGTCCCCTGTTGTCAAATGGACATCATCTGCTTTACATTTATTTAAAAAAAAAAAAAAAATTAACAAGGAAGTCCAATTTGCTTTGATATGTAATTAAATTCATGCCCTCCCCCTACGATGATTTTTTTTTTTTTTTTTTTTTAAATGCAACTCAAATGGATTCTGCAGGTAAAAAAAATCCAGAATACCATTTTAAAAAAATTAGGTCTTTTTTCTTTTTTTTTAAACTTTGTAAAAAAAAAAAAAAAAAAAAAAAAAAATCATGTCGTATGCGGTGAATATTTGTTTTGGCTTCCCCAAGGGAGGGAGAATTGATTGATTTTACATTACAATGAATTTACAGAGCAAACCGATTTTTTTTTAACGCTTAACAGTTTCAGAGCGTTAAAAATAAAATTAAGAAAATGTTATAAGTTATTTATAACATTTTTAATAAATCTGAAAAAAAAAAAAAAAAAAAAAAAAAAAAAAAAAAAAAAAAAAAAATATATCTATTTCTGGTCGCAGTGCGTAATATTGTACAATTTCAAAAATTCTGAGAAAAAGGTATCAAAAATTAATTGCATTTAAAATAATTGTATACTTAAAGGTTTTGTTGGTGGTGGTGGTAACCTTTGAAACTAAAGCAATAGAATGATTCCTTTCTTCAAGTTAAGTGTTCTTGCGTATTCAAGATTTTACACAGAAAGGATATATAGAAGCAGAAAAAGTAAATAAGTTCACAAGGAAAAAGACAGGAAAATTGATGTTTTTCATCGTGAATGGCGGTATGGTATCTACGACATTATTATTATTAATATTATTATTAATATTATTAACCAACTGCTTCCAGACTCCCTCTCCTTAAGTTTCATGCGATCGTGTCCCGTAATTTAAGGCTTATGAGACACACTCACATGAAAAACTCAAGTTTAAGGAATTCTAATTGACGTGGTTGTGGATTCTTTTTTTATACAAATAATAATTTCAGAGACAACCGATTTTAAACATAAAATTTTGTCAGAATTCAACTGTTATTTCAATGCGTAGGCAAAATTTCATTTTTTTTCCGATTTCATTTATTTTAAAGTTTCTTGCCCAAAAGCGTTACAATCCAACAGGGGAACTTCAAAAAGTTTGGGATCCAATCAGCCACATGTCTTGGTACGTTCATATAATAATGAATCAAGAATTTCAAAGACCTTACAGACCAGGGTTTCCGGCCATCAATATCCTTAAATCCGTATTCATCTCCCAAATCGGCGGTGATCAAAACGTGTCCACTTTTCTTCAGCAAATTCTGTTTATCCATTAACAAATTAACAATGCATTTACCACTGAACTCCGGGCTCTCGCCGGCCAAGAAATTTTCGATAATTTTGCGAGAATCAGCATTTTCCTTGGTGGGATCTTTCTTCCCGAAATGATCCAAGAGAAGTTCGGTCTGGACAAATCCTGGCCACAAGCTGATACACGAAATCCCGTGTTTCTTCAACTCAATAGCACAATCCACTGCCATTCGATCGCAGGCTTCTTTGCCAACGCCATAAGGTACATTAAAGGTGTAAACAAGTCCCCCGGCAGAGGATATATTTACGATAAGGCCGCTGTTTCTCGGTACCATCATTTGAGCAGCCAACACAGAGCAGATATAGTGATTGCGAAGTCCAACGTTATTAATATCGTCCCACATACTGACCGGCTGCTCCCAAAAAGGCTTATCCATCTGCTCCATGATGGCAGTGACACCAGAATATGCATTATTAACTAAAACATCTAACTGACCATTTTGTTCTCTTTTAATCCGGTCAAATAAATCTGTGATCTCGTTATCCTTGCCGTGGTCAACTCGGACAGCAATTCCACGACCTCCTCGACTGTTTATTTCTTCGACAGTTTCCATTAAAGAACCATGGCTTGTTTCTGTTTGAGTCAAAGTACGCCCAGTCACATAGACGGTCGCCCCAGCTTCGCCGAGTTGAACAGCAATTCCTTTACCAATACCTCGTGTTGCACCCGTTACAAGACATACGAATCCAGCCAATGATTTAGCCATAATGAAAAGCAAATTTTCTTTCTGTTTAAGTTGAGTAAGACGATTTTTTTTTTCAAAAAGATAAACAAGCAGGTTGTAAAATTACAACCACTTCCTTCAGTTTAATCAACGTGATACGCCTTCCAAATCCAACTAACCGGTGATCGCCGAGACGGTGTAATTTAAATCAAAGTTCCTCTTTATTATTTTACTCTCTTGTTCTCTTTTTATATATTTCTGGAAATTACATATGGGATAATTAATAGGTACATTTTTATATATCAAAAATAAATAAAAGATTAACACAAAAAGGGACATTTAAAAAACAACACCTTTTTAAAAACATTTGTTGCTCACCGTAAAGTGATTGATCACAATTTTGATAAAAAATAAAAATGCTACTCTAAAAGGAAAACAATATTACGAAAATGAAAAGTGATTTAAGTTTAATCGCTAGATCATCCACAGTAAATTTGCGTCCAGCTTCTTAAAACGTTTCACCATTCTTGTCACATCTTCTGATGTCACAATGTGGGATATTTAAAGATGATGGGAACAAAAAAGAATAATGAAATTGGCTAGATTATATACCAAAAAACACATATAAACAAAAATAAATTATTTTATTTTTTCAAAATTTAAAATTTCCAGCGTCTCACTATTTACATTGCTCGGACTATCATCCTCATCTTTGTTGTCATATTTATCACAACGTTTCGGCGATTTTACGCTCCGAAACGTTGTGATAAATATGGCAACAAAGATGAGGGTGTAGTGGTCTTGACGGCATAAATCAACCCACACATTTTTTTTACTTTACGAATGTGTAAGAAAACAAAAGGCAAATAAAAGAAAGAACTTTTCATGTACAATATTTATATTTATATAAATGACAACAGTTTACAATAACTATTAATATGAGTTACTTCCCTTTGACTGGGCTGTTACTCATAAAATATTTTTTTTACCTGAGCTCACAAAAAGCTGAATTGTCGTTCAAAATGTTCACTGAAAAAGAGTTTAAAGAATCTTGTAAAGTTGAAAATATGTTGATTTTTAGCTTCAAAGAAGTTGGAGAAGTGAATGTTCCGTAATGTCGAATTTGTTTTCGTTGCTCGTAGTTGAAAGTATTGTTCGTAATTGTTTGTAGTGTACTTAAGTGTAAGATTCAATAACATAAATTGAATAGTTTTTTTTTTACTAAGTTGCAGAAATTGGTGAGTGAGTTGTTTGGTTGATATTTTAGCTTGAATTAAAGCGAAGTTATTTCATGTTAAAGAACTTGAGATTCTAATTTTGTACTTCGCTGCAATAATGATACAAGCGTCGCGAACTCGTTTAGCAAATTCTAGTCGTCGCAAATTCTCACTGACTGGGTTCGCTCGTACCTTCAATTTATATGTTTTTTAATCATGTGATAGGATCCTGAGAGCATTGTTTTTTCGTCAGGTCAAAAACTAGGTTGATGTTATTCGGACGTAGTGGTGAGCAGGTAAATTGTTTTTTTAATTAATCTCTGTTAACCACTCAGAAAGCGCCTTACAAAACTCAGTCTGGAGCCTTATGTTTTGTATTGCTTATTGAGAACAATGTATGTGAAGATTATACGAGATTATTGTCCAATGAGAAGTTAAGGTTTTCAGAAACATGTATAAAGCTGTGCTCCGCTTTTAGCACGAAAATCGACATTGATGAAAAAGTGGTAGCGTAAAGCTAAAAGGGTGATAGTCCGAGCAATGTAAATAGTGTACATAATACCTCATCTCATAAATATAGTCAGATATCCCAGCGTAAATAAAGGTAGTGCGATGAAAAATCCTAAAGGACGAAACGCGTCATACGAAAACTTTTCCCACTTTGTCATACATTTTTTTCCTCCAGATACAATAAAAAATACAGTTTTAAGGTATACTATATGCATGAGAATATCGGGGAAACTTAAAAAAAAAAAACAACTGGTCTATGGGTGATCTAAGTAAAAAACCAACTAGTAACTTGTAATTTAAAGTTTTCAAGCCAGTATATCTTGTCTCACTGATGATGAATTGTTACATTTAATGTCCATCGCATTTTAATCAAAGATTCCGATGATTTGATATTATAACGGCAACTTAAATAAAGAATAATATATTTTTTTCAAATAAATATTTTTATTTTATGATCAATTCAAAAACGCAGATACTGGAGAATCAAGTAAAGAAAGAATTACCTCCCTTCATTAAAGGTTACAAACGAGTTACTTCCCTTGCGTACTTCTGGGGCATGAGAGAACAATTTGTTACAATAGATAACTAACAATTATTAGGTTGGTGCAAAAAAAATAATGACGTAATAATGTCGTTTTTTGACGTTAAAAAATACGTCAAAAAACGACATTATTACGTCATTATTTTTGCACCAACCTAATACAATATGTTGTTTTTACATGTCTTATGGCCTGAAACAATGGAAAAATATTTTTTCTTTAATTCTAATGTTTTCATATGAATGTTGTTTTGTTGTACCGTGTAATATAGCAACAGCTCTAAGTAGAAGCTGATGAAACTTTATTTGACCAATTCAGTCTTAGCACTGAAAAAATGTTTATTTTATTGTGGTGAATGGTTACAAGTGAAAGGGGAGATGGGATGTCCTTATTTTATTACCACATGCCGGGAATCTTATTTCTTTTCCGGAAATATATTTTTCTACGTATCTTTGAATTTACAGCTGAAAAAAAATTGATTGAATTAAATATATTTTTTATGTTAACACAAAGTTTCATTTTTAAAACAAAAGTTGCATTTTTATAAAAAAAATTGCAAATTTTTTCACTTCCAAATTAACCAAAAAATCACAAAAAATTATCAAAGAATTTTAATTTTCAGAGAGCCAATGTATTTCAGCATTAAAATATGGTCAATATTGAATTTATAACTAAAGACCTTACAAAGATTGATGAAACTAAATGCTAATTTAAAAAAAGACAATAAGACATTATTTGACATACTTTACATTCTACTTTGGCATAAATACAAAATTTTTTACTATTTATTGATTTATAAATGAACTGTTTATTGATCAATTCAATATCAATCCTAAATCTGGAACATCTCATTACAATTTATCAGTTTTTAAGTAAGACATAATGAGCATAAGAAGTAATAAAATTAATCTCTTATATATAATCTTAAGGAGAGGGATTTATCATTCCAAAAGTTATTCAAACAACTGAGGAGAATCATATTACAAATGGCAATTGTAATATTAGTCACTTCTTAAAAAGGAAACATTCAGTCTTCATTGAGTGAGCACCCACTACATAGCAATGGAAATTTATAAAATCTTTCTATTAAGCATTTTTTCAGGAAAATAGGTTTCTCAATTCCAGTAACAGTTATAGCGCTTTCTAGTAATGATGGGGCTTTCCTTCCTAACCTTTTGTTTGAAGCAGTGTAGAACATCAATATCTTGATTATGCTATTATTTTCTCTCTCAGATGCATATGATAAACATTTTAGCTGTTACTGCTGTTGAAAATCCTCACGTATGTTGGGACATTATTACAGTAGTCCATCACTATTAGGTGAACCAATTTACCATAGTACACTGGGTACCCCAAGATTTGGCTCTCGTACCCTCAATATCGCTCACTTTTTTTTAGAAATTCCACCCTATTTTACCAATTTCTGGGCCATCTGCTTCACGATAGACAGAAAAAACAGAGATTATTAGATGGGTATTAATTTGTTTTAATAATTACACCCCTTTTTCACTCTTTTTACCTGGATCTTGATGGTCAAACACCTCGGCCATTTCATATCTAATCCAATTGTATTCGTAATAATTACACATGATTACTTTATATTTCATGCGTGATCAAAGAGTTCCAGTATATATCGCGAACAGGGCAAATAGGGCCACAAAATCAGCTCGGTGTTAAACCTCTTATTATCACCGATACACCCCTCACAGCTACCGCGATTCACTTGCTGCGCGAGTCGGCCATCTTGGACCCCAAGGCTTCCACTATAGTGGTGAACTACTGTATTAATAATAGGGACATTATTATTAATAAATAAAAATATAAAAAAAATAATAATAAATATCATAAAATAAAATAAGAAAATAACATTAAAACTTTGTTTATAATAAAATAAATAAAACCAAAATAATAAAAGTTCCCCAACATGCAACAGAAAACGGATACTTCAGGCAAAAATGCCTGACTCACACTCATCACTATGGAATCTCAAAGGATCAAGACATCCATTTCCTATCCTCAGTACCTGGCTTATCTTACGACAAAGTGACTTTCTTCCTTTTTTACATGTGACCTTAAAATACATATAACTAAAATACACACACATTAGTATACAGAAATAAATAAAATTATATGATTTTAATTTACAATTTAACTTGCTTTTAGTGTTATTTCCTTGTATGTTTTTTTATTCCTGTGAACACAAGGCTATCCTGCTGGTATGATACGAGTGACCTCACAAGTGATGTTGTTTTGTTATTTTGGCACAATTCTTTGTTTGTGATTCTCTAGTGCCACTCCAACAATTATTCTTTCAATCCAAAATATGTTTCAGCTTTAAATAACCCACAAAAGGTTGATAAGCCATAAAAAACAAATAAATCAAAAGCAATCAATGTACCCTTCACAACACAAATCTGTTTTTTATTTACACTATTTACATTGTTTGGATTGTTGTTTTCATCTTCCATGCCATATTCACGATGTTTTGGTCGTTTTACGCTCCGGCCTTGTCAGCAGAAAACAAGAAGAAGAAGAAACAATGAGTCATTCTCCTGGAGGTTAAAGTCAACCATACTGATGGAAGGCAAACAAGATTCTCTCAAATGACTTAAAAGGTAACAATTTTGTTTTTGAGGCATTAAAATGAAGAAGCCATTACTTGTCCCAGTTAACAACAGATTGTAGGTCATTTTTTATATTTACTGCCAATTTGACCTGATCGAATGGATTAGACTTTAAATTCTGACAATAGTAAATATTTGTGTCATCAGCATATATGTCATCAGTTGAAAACTGTTGGCATCAGGAAGGTTGTTGATGAAAGTTAGGAACAATATATATCCAAGTACATCTGCATTAATGCTAGAAAATTGAGGAGAGTGGACGTTCAAGACAGCTTTTATTTCATGATTTGAATCAGATCAAAAATTTGTCCAGATCTACCATGACCTTTAAACGTATGAAGAAAACCAATGTGCCAAACCCTGTCAAAAACATTTGAGATATCCTAAGCAACAGCTCAAGCTTCACCTAAATACATTGTAGACATAAGGAAACATTTAAGCTCATCATTACCATCACTATAAATAAGATATTTGATAATAATTGAACAGAATTATATGAAACTTTGGAGTCGGTGAAGAGATATGTAGACAGAACATCTATTAATTTATTGACTATACATATATATATATATATATATATATATATATATATATATATAAAGAAAGAACAGTAAGATACATAATCCAGTGTTCTTATAGATATTTTTATTTTTACAAAATAGTGCTTAATGCAAATTTACAGAGCATTAATATTATAAATTGATTTATTTAAAATATGTTTTTTTTCGCTACACAGTTCTAACCATTTTTCAAAAATGGATACTAAAAGCTACGAATTTAATTTTGTAATTAAATTAAAGACATTAGTTCCATTTCATCCTCAAGCGAATTTTGGAGTAACTTTTTAAAATTACTGGGTTTTAAAGACACAGCTAAAATCATAATTCACGTTTCCAACGTTACAGATAAATCTACTACAACTATACAAGGGGTGTCTGGGTGTTCACTGTTCATTATGTCTGTAATTTGATGTATCCGTTATTAGTTACGTTTTGGTAGGGGGTAGGGATGTATTTTTTCAATGAAATCTGACATCCGTTGAATGCATGTCGTCTGGATGTATATATATATTATTTATTATTTTTTAACATGGTTCATATACATCAACTGAACTGAAATTAGTAAAAATTTACATTACAGTGTAACCCGGATATAAGAGAGTTGTCGGGACCGGATAAGTAGTCTCTTATATCCGGGTTTCTCTTATATCTGGGTTTGGTCTATTTTGTTTAGGTAAGTATGGGAACACTTCATATAACGCTTTTTACGTACAGAACACTAGTTTATTTAACAGTTATAGACATAAAAAAACACAGACAAAAATACATTTTCAAACAGTTCAAAATAATTCAATCAAAAATGACTTTTTCTTAAAAAAGTCAGTGATTGTACAGAAATCTCTTTGTTAACATCATGAACACTTTCATACAGTCCATAAATCATTTTCAATGCGCCATCAGGATTACTGCTTTTTGCTTCAAAGTAGGCTGTCAGAGTTTTAAGTGCATTCAATGCAGCCAGAGAATTTGGCACTGGTTTGTCACTTTCAGAAACTTCAGAACTTACACTTTCAGCATCATCTTCGTCGTCAAAATCTTGATCATCCGATTTTATACCACGTGTGATGTCCGTGTCAGTCAGTTCTCCATAACATTGTGTACGGTCGTCGAAGCTGATAAATTCGTCAAAATCTGTTTGCTCCATGCCCGATGGTGGAGAAACTTGATCATTTTCGTCGAGTATTTCTTCCACTTCAGCCTGTGATTCAATGACAAAGCCGGCCATTTTAAAACAATTTTGAATTGTTGACGGTTTGACCATGAAAAGTGCTCGCTTCATCATGTGCATGGCCTTCAAAACAGTTATCTGCTTGGCCACCTCGGACAGCGGCACTGGCGGTGTAGCATCGATCGCTGCGATTTGCATTCGAACAAGTTCCCGACGATAATACGCTTTGAATGAACGAATGATGCCTTGATCCAAAGGTTGAATGAGACTGGTGGTGTTTGGTGGCATGAACGACAATTTGATATTTGACAGATTTGTACCCGGCAGTAAGTTATGACAAGTTGCATTGTCCAAAAACAGAATAATCTTTCGATTTTGAGCAATCATTTTTCGATCAAGCGTTTTCATAACGTCAGTAAACAGCTGACTAGTCATCCAGGCTTTACGATTAACGAAGTAAGAAAACGGCAGAGTTTTGACATTTTTAAAGCAGCGTGGTTTTGCCGACTTACCAACAACTACAGCTTGCTTTTCACTGCCGTCCATGTTTGTGAACTGAAGCATCGTGAGTCTGTCTTTGGGAACTTTTGTCCCATTTGACTGTTCGTCGCCGGCAAATCGCAAAGATCCAGACGGCATGGCTTTGTAGAAAATTCCCGTTTCATTACAGTTCTTTTGGATCATATCCACGAAAAAGTTGCGGCAAACCGTTTGTCATCCATTCGTTGGCAGAACCGTGATCTGCTGACGTTGATTCGCCGTTAATTTTTTTGAACGAAACGTTATTGGCCTGCTTCCAGCGCATGAGCCAACCATTGCTCGGTTCAAAATCAACTTCAAGATTTACGGCCAGTTGTGATGCTTTCTACCTGATGACGTGATTGGTGACGGTAGCTCCATGAGCACATGCTTGCGTAAACCATTGTGTAAGCGCTTCGTTAACGTCCTTGTGCACGGATTGGCGCTTTCGTTTGCGATTAGTGTTTCCGTTCATTTGCATGCAAGATCTGAGATTGTCTTCTTTCTTGAGAATTTTTGCTGCTGTTGAATAACCGATTCCGTACTTTTTGGCTGCAGCGGCCAGTTTGAGTTTCTTCACTTTGACATCGTCGATGAGCTCCAACTGTTCAGAAATGCTCAGAGTTTTTCGTTGAGACACCGACGCCGACATCACTAATCGCAATGATCGCAAGCAAACGGTTTTCAGTGGCAAAATTAACAAACAGACAAACTTCTGACTCAACAGAACAGTGGAGAAAGTGAAAGTGCTGTCCAGTAAATGCAACGACAAGTAAAGTCGGCAAAAAAGCGGGCGGCGCTACCCTTAGACACAAAAGCAAAATCATAAGGTAGAGGGTGTCTCCTACAGACACAGATTGGGCACACCGTGTCTCTAGAACGTGTCATTGAACATCACTCTCTCTCTCTAACTGACCTCTGTTTGACCGATTACATCACACTGTCACTCAAAACGAACTCTCTTATATCGGGGAGGACGGGACCAGATCAAATCTCTCTTATATCCGGGTTTCTCTTACATCAGGGTCTCTTATATCTGGGTCTAATTTATATACATTAACACAGGCTCTAATTTGGGACCAGATAAAATCTCTCTTATATCCGGGTTTCTCTTATATTGAGGTTTCTCATATATCCGGGTTACACTGTATTTACATTATTCGGACTATTTTCCTCATCTTTGTCGCCATATTTTTTACAAAGTTTCGGCCGTTATTAAAAACAGGGACAACAGATGAGGACTTCCAATAAGCTGGAAAGCAAGAGTCAATGAGGTAATAGTTATATAGTTTGGTCAGAACTGGAGCCAGCTCAGGAGCATGTTTCTTTAGGATTACGCCTGGTATCCCGTCACCACCACTTGCTTTATGACAGTCTAATTTAGAGATGATGTCCAATACCATCGACGGTGTTATGCTCATCTCACTCAGTATAGCATCAGTTCTAAGGGGAAAATCATTAACACTCACTAAGATCAACTATGGACACGGTCACAATGTGCTGGCCGTGTTTGGAAAATAAAAATCATTCTCATAACTCTAGATACACACATAACAATATAGACATTCAGCTAAAAATTTAAAAAATACATATTTGATTATGGCTAAAAGAATAGCTGAACAATCGAACAATTTTTACACACTTTATGTCCAGAAAGAAAACATCTTATACGAACAAGAAATATTAAATAAAAAACTTCATTGGAGTACCTAGTCGTCTTTATTGAAACCAGTATACACATACACACACACGCACAGATATATATAATGCACACACACACACACGCACATATATATATATATATATATATATATATATATATATAAACTCACATCAATACAACTAAGTATGTTAACCCTATCATTGATATTGAGCACTTTCCAATAACTACAACGCATATATAATATATAAATAATATATATAGACATACACACATGCACACACACACACATATATATATTATACACACACACACACATATATATATATATATATATATATGTAGTGTGTCCCCAAAAACTGATATAATTTAAAATGTTAATATCTGAGTAACTACATATGTCGTAGGAAAACGAAATTAAATAGGCTGTATGTTGAACAATAAAAGATTTCTTTATCAAAATTCGGAGACGATATTCAAAGGTTATAAACCGATTTCACAAGGTTTCCCAAATGTTCAATATGCGCACCACCTGTAACACGAAAAACGTTAAGTGAGTAGTGCAGCTCCTGCCAAACACGCGGTAGTATCTCTTGCGTAACATTTTCCAGCATCTCAGTGATTCTCTGCTTAAGTTCCTCTCGGATTGTAGGAAGAGGAGGGATAAAGACTTGTCCTTTCACACAAGCCCATAGAAAAAAAAAATCACAAGGTGTTAAGTCAGGTGAACATGATGGCCCGATCAATCTTCCTGGTAGATTCTCATTGATATATATTATTCGAGGATCATTTTCCCACTTATTCAAGATGATCTTCGCCTTCTCTAAACTTCTAAATTTCTGTCCTGATATAACAAGGTGCCACACAGGTTTCACGTACGATTTCACTTTCAAGACTTTTTTCACTGCTCTTTGGACTGTCATAGCTGACACTCCTCTCTCACGTGCCAAACATCTTATGGATTGAGTTGGATCTTTCTAATTGATCTCTTTATCTCCAAGGCACCTCTCATCATTGATACACGATAATATCGTTTCTCAAGTCCCGTATTATCAGAAGACACCCCTTGACAAATTGACCATAGTGAAATTCGAATCCAAGTATCATGGTCTGAATGTTAATGTACTAACCACTCGTCCATTGGCCTTGAGTATTACGATAAACTACACCCAACAGCAAGGTGTCTGATCGGCAGGTTTTCAGGAGCATGGAACCATCTCTTAGTTGGTGTCGTTCTCAGGTCCACACTGACCCAGAGTGGTTGCACCTGTTTGGGTCTCAGCTATGGGCACATAGTGAACTCCCAAACTAGGGTCAAAACATGAAAATATAAAAATACATTAGAAAAAATTACCAGCAATACATTTGCATAGTAAAAAAATTAAAATTACCAGCAATACATTTGCATAGTGTTTTCATATAAGTGGACTCGACCAGAGTGTTACTTGGATTGCTGCCGTTAAATACCCAGAGTCAGTCAGAATATAGAGAGAGTGAGCAGAGATTGTGATTGAGTTGGAGGTAAAGTAATAGTGTGAGGTAACCGCTTGTAGAAGTCACAGTTACAAGCACGTAGACTCTAAGGAAGTCCTACTTCGAGACTGTATATATATATATATATATATATATATATATATATATATATATATATATATATATATTATTATTATTATTATTGCTACTAACGGCGTTCCTGGATTTACTAACAGTATAACCCATTGTATTATTGTGTAAATACATTTATTTGTTATATTCCATTCCTGCGTTTGTCATTCATTGGAGACCGAATTTCATCTCGGAATCCACAACACAGTGAAATAAATAAAAATTACTAGCAATACATTTGCATGGTAAAAAAATTTAAATTAACAGTAATACGTTATTTAAAAATTACTAAAGATCACAAGAAAATAAAATTTCGGCAATAAATGACCCATAAGGCGCTGATATACCGCTAAACAAATAAAACCAAACGTTGTTCAAAACTGTTATGTCGCCTTATAACGCTCTCTCTTCCAGAAACTAATGTGTAAGGTTTGCTCAGCATAGCCGCTATATAAACCACAGGTTGTTTACGTGTGTGTCGAAGATATGTGCCGGATCAGGTATCTGCAATGGGGACTAGCTAGCCACTGAAGCAGACTAGCATATTCAGAAACGAGCAGACAGTCATTGACTTTACATTTATTATATGTATATGTTTACCTGTGTGCATGTATATGTGTATATGTGTACGTGGGTGTGCGTGTATAGAGTGATTCTTTTTCATAAAAGTTTAGCGTACCAAATTCAACCTCTGATTTCCTATACAATAAGCGAATGCAATGGATTATTCAGCAAATCTGCTCTGTCTAAAAATACGTCCAGTCACTGTCGATAAATCTCACTGGCCAGTTGTGATTGGAGATCAATACCAAATATGGCCAGGCAGTCAAGTACTGCTAAAAATTATTTCTCGGCTCAAATAAAACCCCATATCTTTTATGTGGGTGTTGATTTTAGAAGCAGGCTATTGTAATAGCCAAAAAAATAGACTTAAATTTTGAATAGACTTCTATCAAATGTACAATATGAAAACTCATCTTTTCCGAGTTAAATTACCTTCCTTGGCATTCATTAAACTTTTTCTTCAGCGACATTTGTCCGAATCGAAAAATATTGAATTTTATCATTTTAAAACTGGAGTTCGCTTCATAAAGAATTATGAACCGGACTAATACCCATCCTCGGTAAGGAGATAGAGTCATTACCTAGTACACGAGGCGTTCCTAAAAAGACTCTCACGTGGGACCAGAATCTATTTTAAACTTGCATTAGTGTCACATTCCGTCTTGAGTTGGCGTACGGATACCCCCATCTCATGTACTTGTAAAATCCACGAATATTACTATCCTTATTTTCTATGATCACTGATAGCAAGGCTATTTTTAGAATAATGGAATGTCATCATTATTCCAGATCATAACACACTATTACTACGAATTGCGAAAACAGACAACATAAGTAGTACGCAGTTAATAAACTTGATGTTTGTAAATAAAAACAAAGTCCAGAGAGCTCTGTAAAATTTGAAACATTAGGATATAAAACTAATGCCATAATATGTCTGGTTTGTAATGGTCTTTACTCCAATTTTATATAAACAAAAAAAAAATTCTGATTTCGTTCACCTGTCTTCATATTTCTAGCTTATCACATTTACTTTTCAGTCTCAACGGACCCGTCTTCCCAGGTAATACCCACCCTCGGTAAAGAGTTAGAGTCATTACCTGGCACATGGGCGTCCTTAAAAGAACTCTCACTGAGGATCAGAATCCGCTTTAAACTTGGATTAATGTCACATTCCGTCTTGAGTTGGCGAACAGATACCCTCATCGCATATACTTGTAAAATCCACGAATATTAATACTAAAATATAACCTTCCGGCACCACTTGTAACTAAGTCTTTTCAAAGTACTTCCTGCTCTCTTTTCAAAACAGTTTGCAAAGCCCTTGTAGTAGGATTAGTTAGTAATAACACCACACGAAAATATACACTTTCCTCCTTACTAAGTGAGTGACAAAGAAAATTCTCTCTCCCTCACTTCTATATATTTCCTTTCCTTTCCTTCCTTTTATTGTTCCTATCCTCGGTAACGGACATGAACCCGGACCCGGTTTATGGGAGTCAGTGAACGTCATAAAAATAATCAACCAATGACAACACGTCCCGCCAAAAATCAAACGGGAAACCCGGATGTGTCAGCCACAATAAAAAGAAGAAGACTACGTACGAAACTAGAGATGCCGCAGTGGAGAATAACTTGATTCGAGGTAGCAGTTCGAGACGCAAGGGTTGATGATTTATCGGCTGTGAGTTTGACCTGACAAAAAAAATCATTGTCATAATCCAAAATATGTTTCAGTTTTAAATTACCCCAAAAGTGTCGATAAGCGGTAAAAAAAAAAAACAAATCAGTCAAAATCAATCAATCACTCAACTTCCTTCGAAATCATCAACTGCTATGTAAATATCACTCTTCCTATATGGCAGTGAATGCTAAGCAATTTCTTCACGCATAAAGAGAAGACTGAAGATAACATAGACGTGGTTCTACAGAAGGATGCTGAAAATAAAATGGCGGAGAGTGTAAGGAGTTTAAAGAAAATCAGACTACTATAAACCAATCAGAGAAACCCTAAAAACAATTTCCCCACTCTGTCTCATTTTAAATACATATTTTGAAGAGAAGACAAAAGGTAAAAAAATTAAAACAACGATAGAAATTGTCAAAACTTCCATCTTAATTTAAATAATAACTTTTGTATATTTCTTTCTCTTTTCTTGGGTGTTGTGGAGGTTAAACACGATGTACAGGTAGTGTAGCGGTTATCGGCGCCAAAAGTATCCTGTGCTTGTTCTGCATCTTACCTCCAGGTCAGACCCATCTCAGCTAGGTCTTCTTCTGCAGTCTTTCTCCAGACCTTGAATGGTCTGCCCCTCCATCTACGTCTCCCATCCGGATTTCACTCCCAAGAATTTCTCATTGGTCTTGTCGATTGCATCCATGACACAGGACCAATCGTCTTATATACAGGGCCGGTGAGTACTACTCCCAACAACCTAGGGGAATGCCTATTTAGGGACCCCGGGGAGTGATTTGTGACCCTCGCTATCTGATCAACATTTCCTTTTTCTATCTATATTTACATACGTTGCAAATTAAACTAAGTTCAAACGACTATTAAAGGATAATTTTTTTTTTTTTTTTTTTTTTGTGGATATTGAGTTTATTCTCGGGCCTTTCCCCACCCCCCAAATCCGTGAATGTGTTATATATTAGGTTGGTGCAAAAATAATGTCGTTTTCACACATATGTTACTATGCGAGAAAACGACATTATTTTTGCACCAGCCCAATATTTTGTCTAGAAAAAAAACACTCTTCAGTATTCACTATTTTTATCCATAATATTGAATGTGTTAAAATTATTCAACATTTTAACAAAAAAAATCTCAAGTTGATGTTAACAAATGCCGCAAAACATTGTTGACTTCTTCAAGATGGAATGATCTATTATGACATGTCTCTAATTTGTATTTTGATGCGTTAGATTTATTCTCAGTTTTTCTAGTTGAATTGTTCACATCTATCTATCTATCTATATATATATATATATATATATATATATATATATATATGTGTGTGTGTGTGGGTGTGTGTGTTTGTGTGTGAATTACATATAAATGAAATTCAACTGTACCACATTTAGATGGCCATTTCGCTCATCGAGAAATTCCCTGGAGTTTGTCAATACCAAAACGTTTGATAAAAAATGAATCATAAGGTTTCTTTTTTTTAATTAAAAGAGATAGGAAGAAAGAGGAAAGAAACTGCAAATAAGGGAAAAAGAGAGATAGAGAAAAAAAAGGGGGGGAGGAAAAACCAAAGTAGTGAGGGGGATACAAGAAATGGGGAGGAAACAAGATGACTAGATATACATTCAAGTCTAGACAGAAGTTAAAAACGGTTGAAAATTAACATTGACCTCTATTTGAATTGTTTACTCTTCAAATAGTAAAAAAAATTACATAAAGAATTATAATTAATGTAAGTAAAAGGTTTGTCACTTAGCCAATTGATGTTATCTTCAGCATCCCGACTTCAATGTTTCGTAGACAGACCCGTCTACAAAACTCTGGAGTCGGAATTCTGAAAATAGCATCAATTAGATAAGAGACAAACATTTTAATTATATTAATTCTATTAATGCTCTATCCTTGATATCGAACACTTTACTGCAAAGACTTTAAATGTCTTTTCTCTCAGTATCCCACTAGCTAATAGCATTTTTGGCTTCATGCTATTTTTGACATTGCTTGACATGAGAATTATTTATATATATTGATATGTCCCGGAAAGGGATATATTTGTTCGAAGTAGTAAAGTGGTTGTTGACTACTGTAACCGAGCAGGACAATCTAGAAGGTAACCGTAATGGACTGGTCCTCGTCGCAGTGGTAGGCAACAAGCGTAGGCAATAGGCGTAGTCAATAGGCGTCGTCCTGTACTTCCACATCAGTCTGTATTTATGGCTGACACCAGCCAATCATATTACTGTGAGGGGGAAACTAGGTGTATGCATATTCATTACATCATATATATATATATATATATATATATATATATATATATATATATATATATGAATGGAGACTGAGGCTAACAACGAGTGGCCGTCTGAAGTTTGTATTCAAGTATGAAACAGACTGTCGCCACTCGGTATTGATCTCAGAATCCACTCTTATATTTCCACATGCGCTATCACGCTATTTATTTAGCCTCATCAAAAATGTTGGGAGTGAAATGATAAAATCAGGACCGAGTAGGGAATCTTTATAAATTTGACATGTTTCGTTATTTATTTAGCTTCATCACAATTTTTTGAAGGGGTAATGATGAAGCTAAATAAACTAGGAAACATGCTATACTTATAAAGACTTCCATACTTGCTCCTTACCCAATCATCCTATCGCATTTACTCCATATTTTCCAATCTCACACATACACCCCCACACACAAACATATATATATATATAGATAGATAGATAGATAGATAGATAGATGGCAACGGTTTTGTGCCCCTCTTCACGATTCTACGATATAGAGCCCCCACTTATTTACACCCCTTAATTTTAAATATTCATATAAAATACAAATTTTATTGTAACCTAATTATGTACAATAATGGATCATATTCAATAATTCCCCTGTCTGTTCGAAAAAAAGAGGAAATATTCCCAAGGAGACACATTTGTAGTGTTGAAACAATATTGCTATTGTGTAGCGATTTATTAACATGTTTTTGTTTTAATCTCCGATAATATATATATATATATATATATATATATATATATATATATATATATATAATATATATATATATATATATATATATATATATATCAAGTAAGGGTTCTCAGTTTTCTTCTTACTGTCTAACAGGTATAAAGGCAAAAATGTTTTTAAAAATGGCTTGGTCGAAATATGAGGCAAGCGAAAAAAGTGAACAAAGCCAAATATAGAAGCTGCTGTAGTTGCAGTATCAGTTGCCTCTAAATCGTGACAAGAATATACACTCATGTTAGGACGCGGATTCAACACACAGACACGTGATAAAAATCAATACAAACAGAAACATAACAATCTTGACTAACAGCAGCAGCAGCAGCTAAAATGAAAGTTCGCTGGATGTGGCGATTCCAAGATAAAATTTAACGAATATCAGGGTGTGATTTCTTCATCAGTTTTCTTTTCTGTCTGAAGAGTTACCATTATTTACACTATTTACATTCGATCTATTATCCTCATCTTTTTACCTGATGGTTTAAAACCTTTAATGTCATAGTAATTGTGATTTCAAGCCCTGGGCCGGGTAGTGTATACTTGGACTCAGCGGTAACGAATTTAGCAATAACTGGGCAGTGTCAAAAATAAGAACTAGACGAGATATCCCGAGACATAGACAGTGGGACGAGAACAGTTTACCTCCGTAGATCAAATAAAGGGTTTAGAATTCCCTGTAGGCTATCCAGATCAGTGTCCACCCAATGAAGACTGGAGGGCACAGACGTTGTGGTAAACTACAACAAAGATGAGGACAACTGTCCGAATGTTAATACAGTGTAACCCGGATATAAGAGACCCGAATATAAGAGAAATCCGGATATAAGAGCTATTTTATCTGGTCCCAAATTAGAGCCTGTGTTAATGTATATATAATAGACCAGACCCGGATATAAGAGAAACCCGGATATAACAGACTTCTTCTCCGGTCTCGACAACTCTCTTATATCCGGGTTACACTGTAGTTTTCTCTTTATTTAAACTTAAAAATAAATATCCACACCCACACTGATTGGTTACAACTCCGATAGAACAATAGCCTTAAATCAATAAAGCTATATCTTTTACACGAAACAAATTAATTTAACATTTGAGTAAACATACAACCGGGACTCTTTCTTAGTCTTTCATCGATAGGACAAATCGCCTTACGTCGTGTTTTGATTCCAGTTTGCGTGAACAAAAACTAGGAAAGACCCAATGCACGTTCACAAGAGAAAGAGGTAAAATGACGCGAGAAATTAAATTGTTTCCAGTGCATTTAGTTTATTATCCACTGATTTATCTAACATGGTCTGGGCATCAGTAGATGACACTTGAAATATTCGCTGTTACTTCTGTCTTTTCCCACGACAGACGAAGGAACCAGATCTTCCCTTCGGCCAGCGAGGACTCCGGTTCTATATCTCTGTTAATTTAACCTCTCTCTTTGTCTTACCGATTCTCACCTACCAACCCACAGTCTATCTCCGTTTTGCGACGTGTGGCTTTTATGACCCAGCTTCTTTACATGTCTACCGACGGCCTGTCATCCGGCAACGAGGAGTTTTACTCAAATGTCTTTTCTTCGCATCACTCTTTTCATTTCGTAGCTCTAAGAAATATTTGTTTCCCTTAGCATGTCCCACTCCCTGTTCTCTCTCTCTCTCTCTCTCTATATATATATATATATATATATATATATATATAGGTAACTATACTCGTCTCGAAAAACCTTCGAATTTTTGATTTGCCAATAATCAAATCAATCTCGAAGGAAAAAAAGGTTTTTAAAAAAGAAAGAGCTAGGAACATGAAAGTCTGTCGTAAAAAATCGCACAGATACAGGTTCAAAGCCCAAAGAAAAAAGCCCAACACGAGTAAACAACTAACTAAAAAGAGCTCAATACAACCGTAGAGCAGACCTAGGTTTGACTATATATATATATATATATATATATAAATATATATATATATATATATATATAGAAAGGGTGTTTCAATAACTTGGACCGATTTTAAATGTGAATTAAGTTTAAGCGTCTAATGATTTTTCTTTTCTTTTTTTTTTAATTTCAACCATGGAAAAATTAACAATCAAACAACGTGTTAAAGTTATCGAAGCCTATTACGAAAAAGGACGTTTAAACAGAATTTGAATAAGAAGTCCACAGGTCGCATCAACTCTCGAAACAGCGAAGTCAATTGGCTACCACGATCGTGCGACTTGACGCCTTTAGATTTCTTCCTTTTGGGGTCATCTGAAAAGTAAAGTCTATGCCAACAAGCCAACAACAATTCTTCAGCTGAAAGATGAGATAATAAGGCATATTGGTGAGATCGAGGAACCCACTAGGCAGTAATTGTTATTAGGTGTTTCTTTTGATTAAGCATCCATGATCCGAGATCACGATTACAAAAAATTAGGAAATTAAATCAAGAAGTAATCTGAGGTACAAAATAAACTGAGAAGAAAATGTATGATGCCCAGAAAAATCATGTTTATTTAAATCTTGTTCCGTAGTTCACAGACAATTTTGAATAAAAAATGTTTGTCTTCATGTCTTTATAAAATGGTAAATAATATATCTTTATAAAAGGTGTCCCAATATCTTGGACCGATTTTAAGTGTGTATTAACTTTAAGCATCTAATGATTTTTTTTCTTTCAGATTTAACAACTTAAGTCTTTGGCAATTTCAACCATGGAAAGATTTACAATCAAACAACGTGTTAAAGCCTATTACGAAAATGGACGTTCAAACAGAAAGGCATTTCGCGATTTATTTGGTAAACATAATCGATCAACCGAGAGTGCAGTTTGAAAAAATTAAAGCAAACTGATTCGATGGCAGATGCGAAAACACTATTGCGTGCTCGTTTACGCCGTTCAGCTGAAAACATTGCTGCAGTGCACGAGAATGTGGCCCAAAATCCAGACAGTTCTATTCGTCATCGCGCGCAAGAATTGAACCTCTCCACAACAACGTTATATCAAATTTTGACAAAAGATTTGTCTGCAGACGCTTACAAAATTCAATTGACACAAGAACTGAAACCTTATAACCATTTGGAAAGCCGTAATTTGTCAAATGGGTGTACGAGAAAATTTGTCGGGGTTAGCTCCTCCTTGGCTCCTTAAACCAGAAGAGAACAATTCATTTCGACCTTGACCTTTCGGCTGTGCTCCCTACACGCTGTTAACCCGAGGTAGAGACTAGCAAGTTACCTTTTCAGTTTAGTTATATTACGAACCTAGTCGTAATATACTTCTAGGCATTTTTAGGCCTTGGTTTTCTTCTAGCTAAGCTCTCCTCATTTTTTAGATAGACATTAGTGTGTTATCTAACCAATTCTCTTGCTAGTCTCCCTTACCACAAGACAGTGACTTCTCGCTAAAAATAGGGTCGGTGACTGTAACTGTCGGTACGCCCCTGGCCTCCGTGGCCAGGACGTCGACCCGGGCTGCGTATTAAGTTACGCTCCCATTTTTTTTTTTTTTTTTTTTTGTCTGCCAACTTGACGATAGTTGGAAACTTTGCTTTCTCTCTACTTCGCCTATAGTGGAAAACAGCTTGATGAGAGTGCCAAACTTTCAGAATACGGTCCACAGGAGCCACACTTCACTTGTTGCTCCGCTTACCTGGTGGTATCATTGAGCCCAGTTTACGTATGTTGGCCTCTAAGTACAACTGTGAGATGATTTGTCGAAAATGCTAGCGGGCCTCTCGTGACGTCATCACCCTTTTGTGATACGGGGGCGCTCGTGCCGATGAAGATTTTTCGCAAAAAATCCTCTTTAGTGATGAAGCCTATTTTAATCTTGTTGGATTCGTTAATAAGCAGAATAGTCGCATTTGGGCTGATGAAAATCCCAGGAAGATTGTTGAAAAGCTACTGCATCCACAAAAGGTCACTGTTTGGTGTGCATTTTTTGCTAGCGGAATCATTGGGCCGTATGTTTATAAATTTGAACGTCCATTTTCGTAATAGGCTTCGATAACATTAACACATTGTTTGATTGTTAATCTTTCCCTGGTTGAAAGGTTGAAATAGCCAAAGACCTAAGTTGTTAAATGTAAAAGAAAAAGAAAAAAATGATTAGGCGCTTAAACTTAATTCACATTTAAAATCCTTCCAAGTTATTGGAACGCCTTATACATTTGCACAACCTCGTCAGGTAGGTTACTCGGCAAATCCATCAACTCTTCTTACCTTCACTATGTCATGTAAGTGTCAAATTCTCCTAGCCTCCTTTCTTCATTATGCCTCCCTGAAATTTCAATTATCTCTTTTTAATTCTACAAGTGTTCTTTTAGTTTGTATTTTCCTGAAAACTTCCTAATTGCTCACATGTTCCGTCTATGGTATTCTCAGCATTCTAGAACTACATCTCTGTGAGTCCTCGGAATGCGAAAGTGCAGTGGTAGGTGAAGACGGCGAGTCATCAGAACAAGGAATCGTAGTAGAAGACACGGATTCCACATAAACTCCCAGATGGATGATGCTGACCCGCCAGACCCAGATGAAGAGACTTCTCTCGCCCGATTTAGCTCAATAGATGCTCCTCCCGCGTTAGACGCACAAATCTCTTCGATTCTACTACGGAGAAGCGCAAGACAGAAGCGACCGTACCCCGGCTGTCACCTATATGATCATGAGATCAAGGAGGAGTCTAGTAACGCAGAGCATGGCTTACCTAGTACGAAGCATCTTCAAGTTGCTGCAGCTGTAACAAGAAATCCTGTTCGAGGCTTAGAGTTGCGCGTGCGCATGAACCGTGATTCGATGAAATGGACAGGACACTTACGCAAATGTATCAACACCTGCCCCATCCTGGGTATGACGATAAACTACATCCGCGTCTTCGGTAAGACGATAAACTACGCCCAACAGCAAGGCCTCTGATCAGAATGTTTTAAGGAGCGTAGAACCATCTTTTAATTGCTGGTGTAGCCAGGTCCACCCTGACCCGGGGTGGTAGCACCTGTTAGGGTCCTAGCTATGGGTAAATAGTTAACCCCTAAACTGGGGTCAAAACACTATGAAAGTGTAAAAATAGGTTTTACTACCGGAAATATTTTGTAAAAAATTATTACTAGCAATAATTTTTTTAAGAAAAATTATTACCAGCAATACATTATTACAAGTAATACATTTTTGAAAAAATATTACCAGCAATACATTTTTGAAAAAAAATATTACCAACAATAAAAATCTTGTCGGCATTGAGGTTGATATAACGTAAAAGAAAATAAACTAAATCAAACTGATTTCTTACAAACAATACATATTCTTTTCATACGAATCTATCCTAAAAATCTTGTCGGCATTAAATAACCCATTGAGGTGTTGATATGCCGTAAAACAAAATAAACCAAACCAAACCAACATCTGCCGCTTACTATATAAACAGGTACATTGCTTGCTAGGACAGGCGTAATTCTGTAGACGACGCTCGTGGTGTGTAGTCGAAAGAGAAAGCGGTAGAGGCGACATAAGCAGAATATTTAACACAGTTATCAAGGAAGCAAGTAAACGGAACGGAGTTTCACAGGCGAGAAGTGCGAGAAAAGAAGCTGTCGGAGCAGAAGTGGCGGTTATATTTCAACAGTAAAAGGGTGGGACCTAGATGCTCGTCTCGTAGCACGCTTAAATTTACGCAGCCGGGACACCAGGGAAAAAAAGCTTGACAGAACGGCTGCCATGAAAATATTTGTAGAAAAGACAGAGGGAAGCTATCCTTCTTATTAACGATCATACAATTTCTTATAATCGATAGTTATTCCTTTTTTCCCCCCGCTTTTCTTTATTAGCTTTCTTTATCACTTAGTCTCGGAGTTTCTGCAGTTTTCTTTTTGTGTCTGACATCAGCATAGTGTAATCTGCGTATCTTAGGTCGTTAAGGTTGTGTTCGCCACCAATGAATCCTGGTAGGACATCTAATTCTCTCAGAATCACCTCACTGAATAAGTCCGGTGAGAAGGCACATCCTTGTCTTACACCCCTTTCCATTTTTATATATTTACTGAATTCATTTTCTATCCGTATGCAGACGGTTTTCTCCCAATATAAATTATGGATTATCCTAATATCCTTCCTCACCACAAAAAAGAAAAGAAAAAAAAAAAGACCCTAATTGTAAAATCTTGTTCTTGAATCAATTCTCTAACTGATTGTAATATTCCTTCCCAACTTAACGGGCATTCCTCCGCACTCTAGTAAGAGTCGAGATCTAGGCCATAAAAGTTAATTATCACTCAAATTGGCGTCGACGAAATGAACATGGCTTCAACTTTTGGTAAAAATGTTTTTTTTTTAAATTCGCCAGACCTAAATATTAGCTAGGTGATATTTTAGACAATTAATTTGATTTATCCATTTTTTTTTTCCTTTTTAGAATTGGGTTTCTGGTCCTTTTTAAAGTTTACTTATAGCGTTTTCGCCTAAAACCCTGCGTTTTTATTTAATATTGATTTACTTTTCCCCCCATTGATTTAGGTGGGTTTGTCTATCATCCAGATCACACTCCTCCTCGGTCTTTTGAACAGGATTAGAGTTTTATCCTTTGCTTCCTGTTTAGGAATGCGTTTCCGGTTCCTTCTAAAGCCTTTTCATTCTCTAACTATTGGCTGCTTCTTGCGTCTTGGGGTGGTGACTCCTACTCCGTAACCCTCTACTTCGAGTTGCTCTGGGCCTTTAAATTATAAAAAGAATTAATAATAAATAAAATTTTCCTAGCAGTTCAAATAGATCCTTGGGCTATACTAAAATGCTTTTCTATTGACTATGAAACATAAAAATACAACCTACTGTAATTGTATTGCGATCTCTGATATCATTCTGATCATAAATACAGTGCAACCCAGATATAAGAAAGTTGTCGGGACCGTAAAAGAAGTCTCTTATATCCGGGTTTCTCTTATATCCGGGTTTGGTCTATTTTGTTTAGGTAAGTATGGGAACAATTTGGGACCAGAGAAAATCTCTCTTATATACGGGTTTCTCTTATATCGTTTATTTCCTCACTTGTAGAATACTCTTCCGTCTTTATCCTTTCCAGCCAACTTCTCACTTCTCGCCTGTTCAACTCTCTTCCGGCTTCATGCTTTCAAGCCAACTTTGATCTTTAAGAATTTAAATGCAATGTCAATCGTTATCTACTGTCTTCTTGATTCCTCTTCCTTTATTGTTCTCACTTCTCGCCTGTGGAACTCTCTTCCGGCTTCATGCTTTCCAGTCAACTTTGATCTTCAAAATTTAAATGCAATGTCAATCGTTATCTACTGTCTTCCTGATGACTCTTCTTTTATTGCTCTCACTCCTTAATGATGTTTCTCTTTTTTCTTTTTCTCCCACACTTATTTAACCCTTGCGTCTTAGTGCTTTTACTACCTTACTGGGGTGAAATGATTAAAAGACAAAGAAAAAAATTTAAAAAAATCATTTCCACTCGTCTATATATCTTGCTTCTTAATAATGTTTCTCTTTTGTCTTTTTCTTTCATACCCAGTAACTCCTTGTGTCTTAGGGGCTCTACTGCTTTGCTTGAGGTGAAATGATTGAAAAAAAAAACAGCTATCTGTTGTTCGTTAATAAAATATTCTTTAAGAAATACCACCATTTTACTATTTATTGCAAACTAAATTAGGACATATTTCAACAACACCGGCATTATAGCAATAAAACAATCAAAATAAATATGAGTTTGTCATATTAACATCATTTCAGAAGTTATAACATCTTGAAAATTAAAATCACTGCTTTACAAACTTGAGATGTCATAGGTTGAAACATCTACAATTAAGCCGGCCTTGTGATTAATTTCCTTTCATTGTTCAAAATGTCCCTTTTGTTTTTCGATAACTGATGTTGATTGACCAGTTTGCTTACACAATTGTCAATGCTTACAACAGCGTCTTAGGAGCTTTACTGCTTTGCATGGGGTGATATGATTAAAAAAAAATTCTTCGCGCTCTATTTATCAGAATTTGGATTATATGCCTTGCTATACGGATCATTAAGCTGATGGAGCCCGCATTCATCTGTACCTAAAGCTATTTCCATGAAATCAACTGGGATTACGAACTCGGCTCTCCGAGTTCTCACACCGAGCCGATATCCATCGCACCACAACACACACATTCCTTTGCTTTTTTTTACACTAAAATCATGGCTGAAATTATTGTTGAAACAAAAATGAAAGTTGTGACTTTGCAGGGGAAAATGACGCAAGGCAAGATAGCCGGGTGTCTGGAAATTTCTAGAAACAGGGTTCAAAACGGACCAATAAAAATTTGCTACTACCGGAAGTTTTTAAAGTTCAAAGAAAATCGGAAGACGACAAGAGTCAGACAAGAGAGATGAAAGAAATATACTGAGAGTGCAAGTAATCAATTCAAAATTAACAGGCAGACACATGAGGAATGAATGCAGTCTTAACAGTGAGGATTCAGTTGATACAGGATGCAGAGTATTGCAAAAATCAACTTGAACAGATAGACAAGAGAGATGAAAGAAATATTCTGTGAGTGTAAGAAATTAATTCAAAATTAAAAGACAGACAAGTGAGGAATGAATGCAGTGTTAACAGTGAGGATTCAGTTGATACAGGATGCAGAGTACTGCAAAAATCAACTTGAACAGATAGACAAGAGAGATGAAAGAAATATTCTGTGAGTGTAAGTAATTAATTCAAAATTAACAGGCAGACAAGTGAGGAATGAATGCAGTCTTAACAGTTAGGATTCAGTTGATACAGGATGCAGAGTATTGCAAAAATCAACTTGAACAGATAGACAAGAGAGAAGAAAAAAATATCCTGAGAGTGTAAGTAATAAATTCAAAATTAACAGGCAGACAAGTGAGGAATGAATGCAGTCGTAACAGTGAGGATTCAGTTGATAAAGTACAAAGTGTATTACGAAAAAAAAAATAACTTGAATGTGTGAATAGCAGAAAAAAACATTACAAAGCAAAAAAACATCAGAATAAATGATTGCAACGGTTAAAAGAATATCTAACAGAATGCTGGGAAGTGGCAAAAAGTAATTTTTAGTGATCAATTCAAAATAGAGTTATATTTTAATTGATACAAGAATACAAGAATACAATTAGAGAAAGAAACTGCAAGATGCACCACAGAGACGGTAAAATTTGGTGATGGACACATAATGGTCTGGGGTTGAATCAAACGCGATGGTAGAAGAATATTGGTAAAAGTTGATGGAAATCTAAACAGCGAAAACTATATTAGTTTAGTACGGTGTAATCTTCTGTAAAATGACGAAAATGGAGAAATATTTAAGCATGACGATTGGTCTTTGCCACACACCACGTGCAAGAAAAAAAGGTTTCTTCTGGACGAAGAAGTTCAACTCTTGGGAAGACTGGGCAACACAAAGTCCTAATCTCGATATAATTGAACCATTATAGTGGAAAATGGAGAAACAAGTTATCCAGCGAAAACCACGCAATTTCCAAGCGCTTTAGGATTACTGCCAAGAAGAATGGTAAAAATTTCCCATTGAGAAAATCTGGACCTTGTTCTATTCAGTGTCCCATTGAATTGAGGCAATTATTTTAGTCAAAGGCAGCAACACTAATTACTTCATACTTTGATGTTTTTTGGTTTTTTTTACTTTCAGTAAAAATAAATTTTGTAAGAAAAAAAATCACTTTTACCCCAAAAAAGATCTGAAAGGTGAAATATTAGCTGGTATTTTTGTATGGCTTTTTTGAGCATCATTATACTTAAGATGTTCTTCTTATCTACAATACAGCATTAATGAAAATACAGTAACTTTTCTGGCCCTCAAAGATCATAAGGTGTATAGAGAAAAGTATGCTGGTAATCGCTCTAATTTATCAAGGTGGTCAAAATTCGGCACGCCAGTACATACATCTATATATATAATTGACTAAAATTTTGCTTTTTATACCCGGAGTTATATTTTCCAATTTTTTTTAAATTTTTAGATCTGACGAATTGGATCGTGATTACGATTCCAATGTAATAAATTATAACCATGGAATATTAGTGTTCGAGCGTTTTATATTATATTCTTACTCTGTCCTGGACATTGAGTTCTACCTGGATTCTATCCTCTTGGGAATTTATTTATATATATATATATATATATATATATATATATATATATATATATATATATATATATATATTGTATATATATTGTATATATATATATATATATATATATATATATATATATATATATATATATATATATATATATATATAAATATAATAAAAAGGCTGATCCAATTCATCAGACCTACAAATTAATTTGTAGGTCTGATGAATTGGATCGTATTTACGATTCCAATGGAATAAATTATGACCATGGAATATTAGTGTTTAAGCCTTTTTATTATATCCTTACTCTGTCCTGGACATTGAGTTCTACCTGGATTCTATCCTCTCGGAATTTTTTATTCTAAAAATATACATATATATATATGCACCTGTGGATTTTGCATATATATGTATATTTACCACTAATATTATATATATATATATATATATATATTAGGTTGGTGCAAAAATAATGTCGACATTATTTTTGCACCAACCTAATATATATATATATATATATATATATATATATATATATATATATATATAGAGAGAGAGAGAGAGAGAGAGAGAGACAGAGACAGAGACAGAGACAGAGACAGACAGAGAGGAGAGACAGAAAGACTACTAAAAATCCAAAAAGTGGACATTGAGGTCAACACGACACTTTGTTTCATGCTTAAACACAATCTTCAGGTTATGTACGTTTTGGGGGGTTAGACTATTTATATATGCTGGTTAGTGGCGCATTATGGGTAGGTCTATCGTATAATTCTAAAGTTTAATGGCTAAGCGATAACGGTTATGTTTCAAATTATGCTAGGGGCTGTAGAGTTGAAATAATTGTGGATCTGAATGCAGTTTTGTGGTTATATTATAGTGCTTTTTGGTAACTTTTTTTATTCATTATTTATTATTGATAACTTTATTATTGATGGTTATTATTATGTTTACTTGTATTTATACGTGCCTTCGTAGTTTGTTAATTTGTTAACAAACAACGCTATAATTGCATTCGGATCCACGACTGTTTCTACTCAATAGCCCGCTTGAATAATATGAAACATAAAAGTTGTCCACCCAATAACCGTTAGAATATATATATATATATATATATATATATATATATATATATATATATATATATATATATATATATAGCTGGCCACTCGTATTCGAGGATAGCCGTCTACTAGGATGGCTAGCCAATCCCTATTGCAGACGCTTGCTCAGGCGCATTTGTGTTTATACAAAACTCACAGAGCACACCTGTGTTTTATAATGCAACTATGCTGAGCTGAACCTTAGCAACAATTTCTAGCGTTATCAACAATTTAAATAAGGCCAGAACGCTCAAGCCCTCGGCCACGGTGACTTGCGAGCTCGTGCTAGCACAGCTATCGGGGGCATCCAAAGTTTCCGTCTACCCAATTTCACTTCACTGCCATTCCACTGGTTGACCCAAGCCATATTTTGGTTCATTTTCAGTCACTTTCCAAAGGTGCCGCATGCTGGGATCGACCTCCCCTCCAGCCCGATAATATCAGGAAGTCTCCTTCCTAATAAATCGACCATGGTGAGATTCGAATCTTGGTCCCATGGTCAGAATGCGAACGTTCTAACCACTTTGCCCATATAATAATACAATAGACCTAACCATAATGCACCACTGACCAGCATATTCATGCCAAAACGCACATGGCCTGAAGATTGAAAGCATACTACAGAATAAGTCATTTATATTTACATTTACAGACGCTCTATCTCTGGTATTGAGCACTTTAACCCATAAATATAGCATACCTTTAAATTAATGAAAAAATGCTGCCTAAATACACACACATACAATATATATATATATATATATATATATATATATATATATATCCGTTAAATATTTTAATAGATCTTCTGTTTATACGTTATTTTATGCTTACAAATGCTCTGTTTAATTAAATAAATTGTACCCATAAAAATAACATATAAACATAAAATATATTAAAACATTTGTCGGATTTAATCCATTTCATATTATATATATATATATATATATATATATATATATATATATATATATATATATATATATTAGGTTGGTGCAAAAATAATGTCGTTTTCTCACATAGTAACATATGTGAGAAAACGACATTATTTTTTGCACCAATCTAATATATATATATATATATAGAGAGAGAGAGAGAGATTGAACGTGTGTTAATAATTAGGGAAATGCATTCTTTAACGAAGAGAATAATTAGTGTCCAAAAATATGTTAAGATAATAGGAAAAGGGTAATTATTCTTTTTGTAAATAAAGTAATTCTATGCCAATACAATAGAATGTGCATTCCTCAGCGGTTAGACACCAAATAGCAAACTCAGTTTTTTTTCATTTAACTAAACCCTTAAAGTCTTTGCCAACCGTAAACTAAAATTGGTCAGTAAAATACAGGAGGACATTTTCAAATGAAATCACAATCTGCCTTTTTTGAACGTCGTTTGTATGACCATCGTATTAGCCAGTTTAAGTTCTAAATAAATATTAGGTTGTCCCAAAAGTTCGTAAACACTTGCGAAAAATTGAATTTTTATGCAACACAATCCAGCACAATCGAGACAAGCGATGGATTCAGAAAGGGCAAGAGACACCGTCGGTTCCAAAACAAGATCGATTCGGCAAGAAAGTCATGTTGTGCGTTTGGTGGGCAACTTTGAAGGAATCGTGCATTTTGAGTTGGTTCCGAAATGGTCGTGCCATCAGTGCCGAACTTTACTGTCAGCACCTGGAGCGGGTCTACGCAAAGTTGAAGCAAAAGTACCCGGCTCTGATCAACCGAAAGCGTGCTTTGATGCAGCAGGACAATGCCAAGCCACACACCGCCAGGAAGACCAAAGACAAGTTTGAAGAACTGGGCGGCGTTGAGGTTCTGCCACATCCAGCCTACAGTCCTGACTGTGCTCCATCAGATTACAGCCTTTTCCGCTCAATGCAACACTTTCTGGAGGGCCGCCGATTCGACTCGATTGATGAAGTCGAGGAAGCGTGTCAAAAATTCTTTGATTCAAAGCTGGCTGAATGGTACTTTCACCAGATCCGAAAGCTTGCAGATCGATGGCAGAAAGTCTTGGAAAATGATGGTCTTTATTTTGAGGAATAATTTTTGTTGTTTTTGTTACTACTTGACGAGTAAAATTTCAATTTTTTGCAAGTGTTTACGTACTTTTGGGACAACCTATACAAGCACATTGCAACGATAACTCACCTCTGAGGCGATATAGACGAAACGTGTCTCTAAGATAGGGATTCTCAACAGTCGAGCCTCGTCACACTAGTGTGCCGCTCGATCCTCTTAAGTGTGCCATGAAACTGGCAACCATTTCTAGTGATCGAGGGTTAAAAAAAAAATAAAAAAAATTTGACGATATGCATTGATACATTTTGGATTTCAATACAAAATGAATATCCTATATTAGCTAAAAAGGGTTTATCTGTCTTATTGCAATTTTCTACTTGTTTATGTGAATTAAACTTCTCAACCCTAAATAACATCAAAAATAAAAAATAAAAAGCGAGAAAGAAAGACTGAACTGAAGAAGAAATGAGGGTTTGCTTATCGCACATTCGACCAAACATTGAAGAAATCACGAAAAAAAACTAAGCACAGGTTTCACATTAAATAAGCCGCACAAATATTTGAATAGAAACATTGAAATAAAGTAAGTTCATATTTGTATGTGTATATCTTTAAAAAAATCTGTGGTTTTATTTTTTAACATTTAAATGTATACACATTAAAAATTTTGCTAAGTGTGTCGTAATATTTTCGTTTATTCCTACATGAGCCGTTGCTTAAAAATGTTGAGAAACAGTTCTAGCGTAAGCGATGGACATCTTTGTGTAAAGTATGCAAACAGACCTTCCTTTGTCATCTGTGAAAAGTTAAAGTCGGTATAAAACGGACAAGAAGAGATGGATTCATACTTTTCTGAAGAGGACCTTTTTCGAAATCCCTTCATAAATTTTCCTTAAAACTTGTCCACATTATTTAATGAGACATGTCTTAATGAAAACATGATGTCAAAATACGCACAATATATGTATGTGTGTGTGCACGCGCGTGTGAAAGTGGACACTGAGATCAACACTGAGGGACGACAATCTATCTCATGTTTGAACGCAATATTCAGTATGGCTTGAAGATTGGGTACAATCAGGAAACAGACCGTCACCACATAGTATTGATCACAGTGTCCACTTTCACACACACACACACACACCTATATATATATATATATATATATATATATATATATATATATATATATATATATATATATATATATATATAATGGAAATACCAAAAACATGCCAAATGGCTACACATATGACAAGAACACATGTCCATCTGCTGGTATATATAAAAAAGATGATTTGGAAACCTTTATTTACCTGTTTCACTTTCTCGATATATACATCCGGGCGCATTGCAAAGAAGACGTTATATAATGATATATGCCTGCGAGGTAAATAACCACCCACTTCTGACCCGCAAACCGATCTTCAATAAATAGTATGGGCTGTACAATGGCCGCCTAATTCAGAATCAGGTTTTCTTATGCTTTGCTACCGCCTGACGATTTTACGATCGCCCAGAGAAAAAAAAAACCTAAAAAACGCGGGATCACATGAAACTTTACATTAGGGAAACAGCAAAAACTAAGTATATTGTATAATATATATATATATATATATATATATATATATATATGTGTGTGTGTGTTTGTGTGTGTGTGTGTATGTACGCATGAGTGTGTGTGTATGTACGCATGAGTGTGTGTGTATGTACGCATGAGTGTGTGTGTATGGATATATATATATATGTGGACACGCGTATATGTATGTATGTGCGTGTAAATATAAATATGTTGTTGTGTATGTGTGTATATACGTATGTGTTTTGGGGCACATAAATGGTAGGTCCTTACTAGATTAAAAATTCATTAATTTTTATATGTTTATATTAAATTTGTAACCTGTAGGTGATATTACTTGCTTTGTCAAATTTTCTTGATTACACAGCGGTTCTCTTATAAATGCACATCGGTTTTAGTTGCGCCCCGCTATCTTTCGCTTTTTCTTTTCTCTCTCTCGCTCTCATCTTCTGAATTATAATTTCAGATCATATCGTTTTTTATTGTGTAGTGTCATCACAAATGTATACATCCGTTTCCGGTGTCTGTTTTTTAATTTTAATTTTAGGTCAGCGAATCGGTAGTGATTTATGCATTGAAAAATAATTCATATTTATCTGTATCTCACTCATTTAAACCGTTATTTAACTCCTCTCTTTAAAACTTCTCTCTGTTAAGTTTTAGTCCCCTCCTTCACCTATAGTGTGTGTGTGTGTGTGTGTGTGTGTGTATACATATATATATATATATATATATATATATATATATATATATATATATGTATGTATATTGACCATATATATATATATATATATATATGTATGTATGTATATTAACCACTAATATTATCTATCTATGTTGATAATATTAGTGGTCAAGATATATATATATATATATATATATATATATATATATATATAGAGAGAGAGAGAGAGAGAGAGAGAGAGAAAGATAGAGAGAGAGAGAGAGACAGACAGACAGAGACGCGTGGCCGAGTGGTTACAACGTTCGTTTTTGAGCATGAGGCCCGTGTTCAAATCTCACCATGATTGATTTGTCAGACTTCCTAATGTTATCGGTCTGGGAAAGTTTGGAAAGTGCCTAAAAACCATACCACGGGTTGAGCCTTGTGAGTGAAATTAGGTAGACGCTGGTCGATACGCTGGTGTTGTTCAGATTGTGGCAAACCAGTCAGTTGAAGATGCACAAAATACTTCGAACAGCCATGATTGTGAAAGTTTATTGGAATTTTAAAAAGAAGATGGTTAAATTTAAATTTAATATCTATACTTAAAAAAAAAACGTTTGAAAGATTAATCGTTGTTTAATATATATATATATATATATATATGTGTGTGTGTGTGTGTGTGTGTGTGTGTGTGTGTGTGTGTGTGTGTATCGGCTTGGATTGAGGAATCGGAGAGCCGAGTTCGAATTCCAGTCGAATCCATTATATTCACTTACGTGCTAATATCCTTGGGAAAGGTATGAATCCTCTTCTTCTCCCTCCAGCTATGAGTAAATAGCAGGACAGACTGGGTTATATAGCCTTGGATGGCAACTGGTCTAGGAGAAGGACAACTCTGAATTCAAAACCTGCGGAGGGTCGTTTGGGGACCTTGTGGCACGTAGTGCACCAGGTCTCTGTATTCGGCCCTTCAAAAAGTGTGGATGGTCCTGCACGAAACCGTCACCACTATAATCAATTCTCATGTGCTGTTGTCGGGAACTGATCTGCTTGAACCTCGTACGTCAGATTCGACGGAAGAGTCGAGCGATATATATATATATATATATATATATATATATATATATATATATATATATATATATGTATATATATATATAAAGAAGAGGTTATCGTTGTTTCAACGAGAAAAAAGTGTATATATTAAAAAGAAGAGAGAAACCGCAAACGCTTTTGGTTGTAATGTGGATTTTAAAAAAAAAAAGTATTATGCGTTTTTTTCAATAATTTTGCTACACGGTTTTCCGGTGTCGCGACCTTCATCAGGCAGAGTGTATATTTCCCAATATTATTAAAAGGTTTTTCGAGGCTAAACATTTTCAATATCAAACATTCTCTTTTTTGTGTGTTAGTGACCCAAATGTTCTTCTGCGTAAAGAGTAATAAAACAATTAAGATTGGTCCGAGAAAGGGTGTGGAAAGATGTCTGTATTCTTATCTTTTAATGACCCCTGTATGCTCTCAGATCTGTTCCCATTTTGTGTGTGTGTGTTTTTATCAGCATGCATATGTATACGTATATTTCCTCTCCATACATACATACTGTCTAATTATCAAGAATTAGTATACACACACAGACACACAAATATACAGAGTCCAAACTAAAAATGAAAAACCTGTCCTTCGTAGTTTTATCAAAATGCGCTAACATTATATTTTCTCGACAGATTGCATTACCCTCGTGGTTGTAGCATCAACAAGTCCTAAAGGATGATCTGTATCGCAGAAAACCGACTACATTGGCAGCTCTTAGAGAAGAAATTGAAAATACATGTGCAGTAATCCCACTGGACATTTTGGCCAAGCAATAGTTCGCCATACATAGTAATGACTGGAAGCTAATAGCCACCATTTTGAGCATCTCGTATGATAGTAGAGTCTAAAGGTAACTTGTGATTTATCTCGTGATGTCTAAATAAATTTAGTATTACAATATCTATACAAGTTTTTCTTTTCCTAAAGTGTGTATACATTTTTTGGCGGACTCTCTCTGTCTCTGTCTCTCTCTCTCTCTCTCTCTCTATATATATATATATATATATATATATTGTGTATATTTAGGCAGCAATTTTTCATTAATGCATGTTCCATTAAATATGTTGGTCACACCACAAACTCGCTCTACATTTAAATGATAACTCTAACATTTTTAGACATTTAAAACAACATGCCTGCCCGCGCACACAATTCTGGAAAATCCTTGTTGACAACACAACTATACTTAAACATGAAAACAATAAACAAAAATTTTAAATTCTTGAATTTATATACATAAAACAGTTGAAACCTAACTTGAACAAAATAAGCTATGAAATCTCCACAAATATTCTTAAGTGCCTATAATTTATAATAGAAGCCATTGGTTTATATCAACGGCTTCACATACTTAATATTTCTTGTTTTTCACTCTCGCGTGGTCATGTGTGACGTCACGAGCTGCGACACGATTTCCGCTTCCGCGTCTCGTATATACGAGTTTGTCATTACTTTGAAATTTTCAAGCAGCAAAGGCGGATTATTATTGTGGTTTCGTCTGTGTGTTGTTTGATTTATTGAAATTGTCGTCTTTGATAATAGCTTACGTAAGCCGAAAGCTTAGATTGGATTTAAACATGTATCAATATGGTGATTTCCTTTCGTTTTTCAACGATAATGCGATTAAGCTTATCAGACAATATGAAAGGAACTTACTTAAAATAGACAAAACTTGTCTATATTATTTAATGAAACATGCATTAATATATATATATATATATATATATATATATATATATATATATATATATATATATATATATATATATATATATAGGATGCGATGGGTAAACTGTCGGCATCTTATATTTTTAATTTCGCGCATGCGCCTTCTTTGTTTTTGATTTTGTCTGCTGCACAGTATAGTAGGGCCAGTTGTGCCCCGTCTGTGAGAAAAAGAGCACCATGACGCAATTCACTCTGACAGAAATTTGAAAACAATATGCTGTACTGCTTGGCATTCGCGCCGGAATCTCCAATACGAACATTTCAGAGTTCTTGGGTGTCAATCTGAGGGAAGTGCAGAGGATTCGGAAAGTGTTGGATGAATCTAATGGTGATTACGAAGGTACGGCAGCTCGGAAACTCACTCTGATCGTTGTGATGAGAAAAGAAATCCTGAATTTGTTGGTGAGGGGCTCATACTTAACACCGAGGCCTACATCAAGAGCCTTGAAGAGGTAGTGCTGCCGTGGGTCAAGAGGGTGGCTGCTGGAAGATCGTATGTCTAGTAACAGGACTCTGCATCTTGCTACACAAGCAGGAGCACCCCAGTCATGACTATTAGACAATTACTGCGACAACATCACCCCTTACATCTGGGCACCTAACTCCCCAGACTGAAGTCCCCTTAATTATGTGTGGGGCACAGTTGAGCAATAGACCAACAAAACTCCTTGTAACATCAAAAATGAACTGAAGGCAATGATTATGGCAGCATTCACCAACTTAAACAAGGAAAGCGCCCAGATGAGTTGCAGAAGATTCCGAAGTTGTCTGGAGTCCGTGGTTGAAGTCAATGGCGATTTTCTTGAATAAATTTACTCTTTAGTATTCCAAGATATTTTTGTGTAATTTAGACAATTTATCGATCGCACCCTATATATATATATATATATATATAGGGTGCGATCGATAAATTGTCTAAATTACATATTCTATATATATATATATATATATATATATATATATATTATATATATATATATATATATATATATATATGTATATATATATATATATATATATATATATATATATATATGTAACCCCATGTGTTGATCTTCGTCAACGGTTACCAGTAATGTAGCTATGCCTCTATATTGGTCTTCAAGTTCCTTCAGACCACCGTGGTTACTGTCTAGCTGACTCTTCATTCGTTAGCGCGTGACTCGTTTTGTCGCTGGTATCGTGATGATGTGCACAGTTCCACTCGACTTAGCCGGAGTTTGTCTGTTTACGACTATTCACTCCTCTGCCACGACGTGCTTTTAATCTCAGAGGATGAGATCGCTGATGAAGCAAACTGATGTGAAAACGGGTCGACAGCTGGGAGCAACACAAAAAAGAGTCCTTTGGAGTAATGAATTAACTCGGGTTAAAAATGTAACAACGATTTCGTTTGTATATGATTTGTTGTATACTACCGTTTTATCCCTTCTCACCCTTCTCAAATATAACTGTCTCCCCTTGGAATCTGCAGTTTGTGTTAGTAGCAATTTAAATTTCTAAGTTCTGATCTTCAAGCTGGCACAAGATCTTGGCCAGGACGTCTTGACGAATGATATGGATTCCAGTAACAGTAATGTGGGGACTCTCCACTTTGTACAAACCTCTAGCTTATATAGTGTCCTGCGTCCGGCAGGGGTACGGCTGACCAAATTTTTTGAAATTGTTCAGAGGAATCAAGCCATCTCCAACTTCCATCACGTCTAATCTCGCACCATCGCTCCATATTGTGTTAATCTCTCTTTTCCTCAGCATCTAACTTCAGCCCACTCCAAGACCTGGCACATCATTCCTGTGACGAATCAAACTTTCACATACCTTCCCCTGCCAGTCAATCTCAAGGATTATCATGGGTAGGAAGAAAAAGGAAAGAAAAATATTCCCAATCTATTTAATGATAAAAACAAAAAAAAAGTTCATCTTTCCTCTGTTTATGCGTTTTTTTAGATCAACAAGACCAGACAGTCTGTTTGTCCACGGTCACGCCAAAGTAGTAATTAATTTTTCTTCATCACTTGTATCCAAAGGAATCCGAGTTAATGTCGGATATAAAATTTTACTTGACGAATGTCACAGAAATTATAATGATCGAACCCGTCAGACAGATCTCTGTCTTTGCAGGGACACTTTTTTCTGTGTGGCTGATTCAAACCAGATGTTTTCCTGGTTCTGTGTCCAGAGGAATCGTAAATGTTATTTCGATGATCACCCGGCTTTCTTTATCGACAACATATGTTTTTTTTTTGTTTTAAAATCTTCCAGGATACATAAATGGTGGCTGTCTTAGCGACGGGAAGTGGGGAAGGGCTGGTGGTCATGGTTTGCTCAATCTTACTGAATTCTGTCTAGTTAAATTTGTGTTTGATTCTCATTGGAATTATTTTAAAACATTATTTTTTTAACGCATTTCGTTTCTAATTTTATTCTCAACTTTTCAATCCATCTTCCTGCGAATTTCAACAATTATCACCCAGTTAGTAGACTCTTTCTTTCTTTCTTTCTTTCTTTCTTTCTTTCTTTCTTTCTTTCTTTGATCAATCCCTGGAGATCCCAGTGTCACATACTCCCTTACTCTCACCAAACAGAAAAACGTAAGAACGCTGGAAAAAAAAAAAAAAAAAAAAATTTTTATTAAATTTTCTTTATCTGCCTATTTAAAGAAAGGTATTTAAAAGAAAGGTTGCTGCTCAAATAAATAAACACACACACACACACACACACTCATATATATATATATATATATATATATATATATATATATAATTTATGCAAACTTAGGTAATCCGTATGGGTAGACCCGAGGAGGATGATATCCGGAGAGCTCAATGTAAAATTCAGAGCAGATATGTTTGAATAAAAACAGACCACGTTAAAGTTCCATGTAATAAATTATTTCACCATAACCCCTTTAACAGGGCTCTGGATCATCAGACTTTACTTCCGAAAAATGAAAAATGAAAAGAAATTTACACATTTTTGACGGACCTCATCAAGTATACGTAAAATTAACGAAGTGAGGAAGTGAGGTGGGAAAGCGGATATGAATGTGTCATATGTAGCATTTCAAATTCTTATTTTTAATTTTTAACTCCAATGTGTCGGCTAGATGTATCTGTGTGTGTGTGTGTGTGTGTATATATATATATATATATATATATATATATATATATATATATATATATATATATATATACACACACGTTTCATTAAATAATATAGACAAGGGTTGTCTATTTTATGTAAATTTTTTTCGTAACGTCTGATAAGTTTAATAACATTATCGTTGAACGATGAAAGAAATTCACAATATTGATCCATATTTTTTTTAATACAATCTAAGCTTTCGGCTTACTTAAGCCATTATCAAAGATGTCAATTACAACATATTAAGCAATATATTGACAAGACAGTGATGATAGTCTGTCTATGTTTAGATAGATGATTTCTAAGCGACGATAAACACGTGCATATAAGACGCTAGAAGCGAAAATCGCATCGCATCTCATGACGTCACACATGACCACACGAGAGTGAATTGGAGAAGTATGAAGTATGGAATGCCGTTGGTATAAACCAATGGCTTCTGTTACCAATTATAGACATTTAAGAATATTTGTAAAGATGCCATAATTGATTTTGTTTAGGTTGGGTTTCAACTGTTTGATGTATAATGCTTGAAGGATTTTTAGTTTTTGTCTATTGTTTTCATGTCGAAGTATAATTGTGTTTTCGACAAGTATTTTACGGAATTGTGTGTGCGGGCAGGCATGTTGTTTTAAATGCCTAAAAATGTTAGAGTTTTCATTCAAATGTTGTGTCAAGCGTCGTGAAAGCGAGTTTGTGGTGTGACCAACATAAATATTATTTAATTCGTTGGAGATACACTCTCCCAAAGGGCACTTGAATTTATAAACTATGTTGGTTTTTTGCAAATCGCTAACCGGAGGAGAAGAATTAAGTTGGATATACTAGATTTAGTGTAGTATATGATTAATTTAATTTTTTTGCTAGGATCTGTAGTTGATATATTAGAATTTACTAAATTTTTTAGTATATTTTCATCTTGTTTATAATTAGTATGCATATATATATATATATATATATATATATATATATATATATATATATATATATGTATGTATTTTTGGTTCGCCCACGTCGCTAACGAATGTGACACAAAGTGGGTTTAAAGTCAGTACCGTGGAAAATTGCCCATCCTCCCTCTTATATATATATGTAAGATACAAAATATTGGAAACACCGACATTTATGCTACCATGGTTTCTACCAGAATTTGACAGCTATTCTAGTTCATTTAAAGAATTTGCAATAAGTTTACTTCAAGCTATGTAAATGTCATTAAAATATATCACCAGTAAAAGAATATTCAAGACAGGTGGGGCAAGTTAGTGTTGACTTTTCAGGAAGCAGAGCAAGGAAAAGAAAGTTTTAATTTCTGTCATTGTGTTTCAAGTAGATAACATGTTTGATTTTACTTCAGAATGTCTAAATTTTAAAGATTTATATAAAGCAGTGATTATTAATTTTGATGATGTTATAATTTCTAAATAGTTCCATAAACTGAACTGATATCAATATGACAAACTCATTAATTTTGATTGTTTTATTGTTATAATGCTGGTTATATTTTTTTAATTTTTTTTTTTTTTTTTTTTTTTTTACTGCGGTTGTGTTTCAATATGTGCAAATTTGGTTTGTAATAAACAATAAAATAGTGGTATTCAAGGATATTTTTGACAAACAAAAGAGAGCTATTTTTTAATCATTTCATTCCAAGCAAGGCAATAAAGCCACTGAGATGCAAGTGGTTACTGAGTGTTAGAGAATATGAAAAAGAAAGAACAAATGACACTATTAAGGAGAAAAGAGAGAACAGTAAAAGAACAAGAATCAAGAAGACAGTAGATAACGATTGACATTGCATTTAAATTTTTGAAGATCAAAGTTGGCTGGAAAACATGAAGCAGGAAGCGAGTTCCACAGGCGAGAAGTGAGAACAATAAAGTAAGAAGAATAAAGAAGACAGCAGATAACGATTGACATTGCATTTAAATTTTTGAAGATAAAGTTGGCCGGAAAGCATGTAGCCGGAAGAGAGTTTCATAGGCGAGAAGTGAGAACAATGAAGTAAGAGGAATCAAGAAGACTGTAGATAACGATTGACATTGCATTTAAATTTTTGAAGATCAAAATTTGCTGGAAAGCATGAAGCTAGAAGCGAGTTCCATAGGCAAGAAGTAAGAATAATAAAGGAAGTGGAATCAAGAAGACAATAGATAACGATTGACATTGCATTTAATTTTTTAAAGATCAAAGTTGGCAGGAAAGCATGAAGCCGGATGTGAGTTTCACAGGCGAGAAGTGCCAACAATAAAGTAAGAGAGATCAAGAAGACAGTAGATAACGATTGACATTGCATTTAAATTTTTAAAGGTCAAAGTTGGCAGGAAAGCATGAAGCCGGAAGTGAGTTCCACAGGCGAGAAGATAGGACAATAAAGTGAGAGGAATCAAGAGGACAGTAGATAACGATCGACATTGCATTTAAATTTTTGAAGATCAAAGTTGGCTGGAAAGCATGAAGTCGGAAGTGAGTTCCACAGGTGAGAAGAGAGAACAATAAAGGAAGAGGAATCAAGAAGACAGTAGATAACAATTGACATTGCATTTAGATATTTGAATATCAACATTGGCTGGAAAGAATCAAGCCGGATGTGAGTTCCACAGGCGAGAAGTGAGAAGAAAAAGGAAGAGGAATCAAGAAGACAGTAGATAACGATTGACATTGCATTTAAATTTTTGAAGATCAAAGTTGGTTGGAAAGCATGAAGCTGGAAGTGAGTCCCACAGGCGAGAAGTGAGAACAATAAAGGAAGAGGAATCAAGAAGACAGTAGATAACGATTTACATTGCATTTAAACTTTTAAAGATCAAAGTTGGGTTGAAAGCATGCAGCCGGAAGTGCGTTCCACAGGCGAGAAGTGAGAACAATAAAGGAAGAGGAATCAAGAAAACAGTAGATGACGATTGACATTACATTTAAATTTTTGAAGATCCAAGTTAGCTGGAAAGCATGAATCCGGATGTGAGTTCCACAGGCGAGAAGTGAGAACAATAAAGGAAGAGGAATCAAGAAGACAGTAGATAATGATTGACATTGCATTTAAATTTTTAAAGATCAAAGTTGGCTGGAAAGCATGAAGCCGGAAGAGAGTTCCAAAAATGAGAACTGTGATAGAACAAAGTATTACCATAGAACTTACGGTTACATCTAGGCATTTCAACTGTAAAATGACGAAACCTTGCCGCTAATGAAATCCTGGCTTAAATTCATCGGCAAAGAGTGGGATATCCTGGAACAGAGAATTCATTGGCAGGAGTAGAAGAATTTAAATTACTTTCGCAAAGTGCGAATACATCTGGAGAACTTTTCAAGAGAAAAGATTCTCCACTACAGAAACTGGAAAGTATCCCACTAATATTGGAGAAAGAAAGGTTTTCGGATGTAGGTGACTTTTGTTTATTGTTTTACATTTATTTCTTTTCAATGTCCGGTTTATTTAAAGAATTTACAATAAGTTTGATTTAATCTATGTAAATGTGGTTAAAATATATCACGAATAAAAATGTTGAAGACGGTAGCTCGCTCCGTTTGAATTGTGGCTATAATTTCATTAGCCTAGGGGCCCTAAAAGCTTGTAATCCGACCCTGGTCATGATACATTCATATAGGTACCTTCGCAGAAACGCGATACCCAGGGTTTTAAATGATTTTTTAAAAATGAAAAAAGTTTGGTAAATTTGCTTTGTAATGCCCGCGCTAAATATTTCTTAAAACTTTCCCAAATCGTCATAAATCCGTATAAATGTACATGCTGAACTCGAATTAACAATTAAATTATGAAGAAACCTGCCGTTTTATGCATACAAAATTTATACTTTCGCCACCGGAAGTACCCCGCACTGAAGTAGTGAACATTATGGCAGTAATGACGGACGAATGACCAACAAGAAGTCCAATTTTTTCTTGTCGACAACTCCAAAACGACGGTAGGTTTCTTCATAATTTAATTGTTAATTCGAGTTAAGCATGTACATTTACACGGATTTATGACGATTTGGAAAAATTTTAAGAGATATTTAGCGCGGACGTTACAAAACAAATTTACCAAAAGTTTTTTTTAATTTTTTCTACGGGTGACATATCTGTAAAAATTACTTGAGGAGTATAATCTGAGTGCCTTTTTATATAATTTTTAACTACCCAGTAATCTTGAAAATTTAGGAAAATATTCTAAATTCTAAGTAATCTAATGTTTTATTGAATTTTAGGTACTTTGGTTTTAAATCTTAGTTCTTATTTACAGTTCATGTATGGACGTACGCATTTACAATAATCGACACGTTTATATACATATAAAAAAATTAAAATTCTTCTTAAAATATTGGGGTTCGTTGACTTGTACTAAGCTTTTTTATTTATTATTAGTAAATATAGTTAAATGAAGTGTGTCGGTTTATGAGAAAGATACTTTTGTGTAAAATTTGATTTTCAAATTCGTAAAAAAATAGGGTCCAGTGTTATGGACTGACAAAAAAAATATTACCACTGAAATAAAGTCGGTCAAAGACGTCATTTAAAAGGGATACATTTTGGTGGTTTTAACCGATGAGGAAGGTGATTTCCGCCCACGCAATTTTCATACTGGGTTTATAACTGGGCTAGAAGGGTTTTGGCGTTTACATGTTAATGACTGAGGGCCGTTTCTAATAGTGATACCAACGGCAACGCCAACGGCGACGCCAACGGCAACGCCAACGGCAACGAAAATAAAAAGAAAGAAAGAAACACATAAAGAGCTATAGAGAAACTGAAAAATAAAGAAGCTGAAAGTAAGAAAAGACTCTTAAGCTTAATGGTATCAACCCTAATTTTGAACTTTTATATGAAAGAATAGAAAATGAGAGTATCTCAATATTGTAATAATTCATTCTAAAAACTGAACTTTTGTTAAAAATCCCAGCAAAACATGTGAATTTACCAACCTTCTCAAAAGATTTTCGACTATTGAAATTATGTAAGCAAATTCTAATTTTATTGAAAAATTTCTGTAAGCTTCAATTAGCCTAACATTTTAATTTTTAAACTGGTTATCTTGCCTTAATAATAATGCACACAAAAGGAAATTTTGTGTAAACTTATTTATAAACATTCTATTGCTTTTTATGTCATTGTAATAAATTTTTGTTTTTTTCAAATTTGAAGTCGAAGATGAAGTTGAAGTTGGAATTGGAGCTGGGTGAAGTGAGTTGAAAAGCAGTAGAGCAAAGAGAGAAAGAGAGAGATGAGCAGTTAGAGTGAAAGCGTCCGATTGCTGCTGTAATATGGGAAGAAGTGAACTCAAGTTAGCCACAATATTGGTGCAATACTACAAGTGACCCCCCCTTATATCCTGAGAGTGAAATAATTACGGCAACTACTAAGAACAAAAAGAGTGAACCCGAAAACTATTTTCTCTCCTTTCAGAATTATTTGCAATATTTGTTTTTTGTTTTTTCTGGACTTTATTTCATATACACTACTTTCTTGTAAAAGAAACATTATTCTTTTTGTACCAATTTCTTCCTTATATACATATACATAAATTTTTCTTTGGGCTCGAATCGACTTGTTCATATTTAATTTTCTACTTGGCCCGATTCTCGCCCCAACGAACTTGTAGGTAGACCAGCTGAATTTCCCGGGATCTACGATTTGTTAATTCCTCTTCCAGGATGAAAAAGTCACGTGGCTGGAAAGTGGAATCGATTCGACATTGTGAACTGGAGACTTTGATTGCCCCTGTAATACTGGACCAGGACAGGACCAACGGCCGGTTTTATGGAGTACATCGATCCAGTGGGGCCAGAATAGGTGTTACACAAGAACCCCTTATTAACAGGACATCTTTCTCTTATCAACGCGCTGATTGGAGCTGACTTTGTCATTTCCTTTGCGACACCTCTTGCAATTATATATTTTTTAATCGCTCTGTTGAGAAATGTGTCACTGGCGTTTTTCTTGAGTGAAAGCCGACATCGAAGCTTTCGTTCCAGTAATGAAATACCAAGTGAAACCACAATCTTTTTCTTTGTTCACATCTGCCTGTTCAGTCGCCGTAGCTCCCCGGAATCATTTCTTCCGGCTATACCAACGTGACAGTTCCGATTACAATAGACTACTCTTTATTTCCGCTCGTAAGGAGTGTAAGCGTGCCTTCGACAAAGCAAAGTTGTTCTTCGCTGATAGATACTGACACTGTGTGGCCAACCACAAGTTTGGTTCTTGCGATTACTATCAACTTTTTAAGACTGTGCTGAACAAAAGTAAATCTCCATTCCCACCTCTCTCCAATCAGTTTGAAAGTATTGTTACTTATTATAGATAAAGCAAAATGTTTTTCTCGGAAATTGCTTTCCAACTTCGCTCTCGATCTAATTAGAAGTATCTTTACCTGATTTTTTCCTTAGAACGGAGTCTCTATTAATATCAATTCCATCAATAGTTTCTGCTATCATCTCTAAACGAGATCCTCACAAGGCTTTCGGATTCGACAATATCCCTGGAATTGTCTTAAGGAAATGTGTTCTTGAAGTGGCTGCTGTTCTATCCAAACTCTACAATAAATGACTCGCTGTTTCTTGTTTGTAGCTTGTTAGAAATCCTACTCTGTAGTTCCTGTATTTAAGAACACTGGTGAACATTCTGACCCCTCGAATAATACCCTATTAGTCTTTTATCGCTTTTTGGCAATGTACTAGAGGCTCTAATCAACGCCGAATTGGTTAAGCAACTAACTTCACGCGAACTTCTTTCGGATAAACTCTATATGGCTGTCGTTTCTCCAGGTCTACGGCCGATATGTCATCGATTATTGCTGAAATTGCACATCAGACTTCTGATGACAATGGCGAGGCTCGGGCTGTTATTTTAGATATTTTCATCAACGATCTTCCCGATATCATCAGTTCCCAAATAGGTATTTATGCTATGACACAACTTCCTTTTTCTTTTTATGTGCCGTAGGCGATCATGGCTCCCCACTTCGACTTTCCCTTGTAGCTTTCAATAAATTTCTTGCCTGTAGCTCACCGGAATCATTTCTTCCGGCTATACCAACGTGACAGTTCGGATCACAATAGACTACTCTTTATTTCCGCTCGTAATGAATGTAAGCGTGCCTTCGACAAGGCAAAGTTGCTATTCGCTGATAGACTCTGACACCGTGTGTGTCGTAGGCGATCATGGCTCTCCACTTCGCCTTTCCCTTGTAGCTCTCAATAAATTTCTTGCCTCTGCCAACTCCCCCAGACCACGTTCTGTCATCCACTTGCTTAAGCCCGCCAGGTATGTCATAAGTTGCTTTCCCTTGTCTCTCTTTCCCTCTATTCGACCTGTGAGTATCAGATTCTCTAAGCCCGCCTTTTAGATTACGTGCCCCAGAAATTTCATCTGTCACTTAAGTATAAGCTTCCTCCTTGTTTGCATCCTCTCCAATACCTCATCGCTGCTCCCACGCTCGTTCCATGATATCATTAGCATCCTTCTATAGAACCACATCACAGATTCCTCGAGTCTCTTCAGGAGACCGCCCAAACATTCGCTGCCGAATAGGAGGACAGATGTCACGTAGCAACTCGGTACTCTTTTCTTTGTTACCAAACAAATCCTCCTGTCTCGCAGTACTCTGTCCAACTTTTGGAATGCATCCTTGGCCATCCCAATCCGTCTTCGCATCTCAGCGCCGCACCTACCGTCCTCTGTTTGAACGCTTCCCAGATATTTAAAATTCCTCACATGCTTGATTTTAGTGTCCCGACCTTCAAATCGCATTTCGGGCTCATCCTTTTACTGATAACACAACTACTTACTCCAATCTTAGAAGCAGGTCGGGCAAAGTAAAAAATGATCTCGAAAATGACTTTCAATCAGTTGTTAATGGGGGTAAGAAATCGCTTGTAAATTGTAACGCCTCCAAAACAAAACTGTTAATCACAATAGAGACCATTTTCTGCGTTCTATCAGCATGGCTGATGCTAACCTCCTGGAGAGCAACTCTTTGCACCTTCTTGGGCTCATGTGTTCCATCATGCAGTGGAGTGGTTATATTGAACCAATTGCTAAATATACTGCTAGGGAAGTCGGTTCACTGTGTAGTGCCAAATAATTTTCCTCGTCAGAATCCATTTTGCAAACTTATAAATCTACCATCGTGTATTGAATACTGCTTCTATATCTGATTTAGGGCTCATACAATATATCTTGGGATTCTTGACAACATCCAATGAAGAGTCAGTTATGTAATCGATCTTAACTTGGCATCTCAGCTTCAGTCACTTTCACACCATCTAAATTCTGTTCTTTTATTGTCATTTCTCTTCGGTGAAGTTTTATCATTCTCTTTCACTCCCAGTAAACCATTGCGTCTTAGTGGCATTATCGCCTTGCTTGGGGTGAAATTATTAACACACCCACAGACTATATAATTTTTTTCTTTCTTTAAAATGTACGCATTTCTCTCGTTGGAACAACAATAATCTCTGCCTTATTTATATGTATATATATAGTTAAATTTCCCAGAGTCATTCTGTAGATAAGACAATTAGTTTTATATATATATATATATATATATATATATATATATATATATATATATATATATATATATATATATAAGTATGCAGCAGGAAAGCATCCAAAACGTTCTGTTTAATTTTTTCATTGATTGTGCTTTTCAAATAAGATGTACGTCGGGATATATACATATGTATATATACAGTGTAACCTGGATATATGAGAGTTGTCGGGACCGGAGAAGTCTCTTATATCAGGGTTTATCTTATATCCGGGTTTGGTCTATTTTATATACATTAACACAGGCTCTAATTTGGGACCAGATAAAATCTCTCTTATATCCGGGCTTCTCTTATATCCGGGTTACACTGTGTGTGTATATATATATGTGTGTGTGTGTGCGTGCAGATAAGGAATCATTTTTTTTTAAATAATTATATATATATCGATATAGATCTTATTTGGAAATTGGAAAAATTGACATCTATCTATTTATCTCTCTCAATACATGCACACATATATGTGTGTGTGTGTATTAATATGTGTGTGCACATATATATGTACACATATACATGTTATTTGAAAATTGGAAGAACATATGTATCACTCTCTCTCTCTCTCTCTCTCTCTCTCTTATATATATATATATTTGTGTGTGTATGCGTGTGAAAGGGAGAGAGAGTGAGAAGCAGAAAGAAAGTAAGGAAGAAATAAATAAATATAGTGGATATCGAAATAAACATCACACGGTCATTTCAGTTGTGAAATTGACAGCCACTCTCTCTACAATGTTGATTTCTATATCCACGTTCCATAGTCAAACGCTGATACTGAGCGTTCTTTCCCCAATAAATTATAATACAACATTTTAAGCATATATATTTGTTATTTTTTTACAAAGATTGTGTAAAAAAAAAACCCGGCTGACCAGGCGAATTCTGGAACATGATGCACTCTTTGTTTTAACTTTATATCTCTCTCTCCCCCTCTCTCTTTCTATATATATATATATAATTATATATATATATATATATATATATATATATATATGCCTTGGAGTCTGAGTACACTATTTACATTATTCGGACTATTGTCCTCATATTTGTCGCCATATTTATTAGAACGTTTCGGCCGTTGTACGCTCCGGCCTTCTTCAGGTGGTTGGAATGTCGAACTGAACCCTTTATTTCAGTTCGACATTCCAACCACCTGAAGAAGGCCGGAGCGTACAACGGCCCAAACGTTCTAATAAATCTGGCGACAAAGATGAGGACAATAGTCCAAATAATGTAAGTGTGTACATAATACCTCATGTCAGAAATATAGACAAGTACTGATGCGTTGGAGTGATATATATATATAATAGCTGGCCACTCGTATTCGAGGATAGCCATCTATTAGGGCAGCTAGCCAATTCCTATTGCAGACTCTCGCTCAGGCACATTTGTGTTTGTTCAAAAACCACAAAGACAACCTGTGGTTTATACTGCAACTAATAATTAATAGTTACAATTTCTGTGAGAGAGCGTGTTACCTAATGATCAGCAATTTGAACAACAACAGCACACTCAAACCCTCGGTCACGATGACTTGTGACTTCGTGCTAGCACAGCTATCGACGGCCCCTAGTGTTCCGTCTACCAAATTTCACTCACAATGCTTGGGTCAACCCATGGTATGGTTTTGTTTTCAGACACTTTTTACAAAGGTGCGGCACGCTGGCATCGTCCCACTTCCAGACCGATAACATCAAGAAGTCTCCTTCCTAACAAATCAACCATTTGGATATATATATATTGTTTAGTTTTAGTATCTCATGAGATGAGACGTATAGGGCAGAGTGTCTGGAACACTGCATGGCTTGCATAATTCAATAATTTTAATTTTAAATTGGCTGTATTTGTCACGTGATTAAATTAGGATTTTACCAAATGGAAAGCGAAATAAAAGTTTACGTCATTTTCACTGAATAACATTTTATTAAACAAATAGGCGAATAAAATTTTAAAACAAATTATTTGTTTTATTTGAAAAAAAATGTTTTACTGGAAGATGAGGATTACGGACTAAAAATAGAATAAAAAAAATAAATAAAAAACAAATAAACAAAAAAAAAACAAAAAACAAAGCTGTTCTTGTGAAAAATATTGAGAAGTGCTATATAGCTTTTTAAGGAGACTTGGTGTCACCTGACCTTCCTCCAACATTCGTCAACTCACACTTCTTGGGTAATTGTGGGGGGGAAAAATAAAGGAATAGAAAAGAATATGGTTTAAGAGAAAAAAAAGTGATCCACTCGTTGCTACTACGACTTGAACAATTTGTAGCAGAACCTCAACACAACCACTGTTGTAACAATTTTTAGTACTACTACTAGTTTTCAATAAACAGTAGTGGCAGTATTATTTGTGTTCTGAGATACTTCAATGTTTCTTCCAACCACTCCAGACATTTACTGCTACTACTAACACTAGCTTTTTACTACTACTACTACTATTTTTATTTAGTAATAATATTCATAACGATTGCTTGCTTATTAATAACCAGATAAAACGTCGACTGCTCTGCTTGATTTAAGTGTTCTAGACACGGTTTTAAAACAATTACATCAATAATTTTCAATAATTCCATAATAAAAAAAGAAAAGAAAGAGAAATAGTTGGTGACTATTACTACCAACATCTTCTTTACACCATTGACAAGTGGTTTTGCTTGGTCTGAGGTTCCCCTTCGGGCGGGACATGTCTTTATTTTGTGCTTATTGTTGACCCCCGGGCCTGTAAAAATCATGACCACTGCTAACAACAGGAATTCAGGGAAGCGAGCCTCTCTTAAAGAGATGGCCTTTGGAAAATTCAGCTTTGCTCAAAGACGGTAAGTAAAAAGATTATGTAGAAAATAATTAATTAAAAATAGATATTATTTAAATTAAACTTTTCTCGCTTATAATTAAAAAAGAAAGCAATTTTAATCTGAAATTAAACCTCTTCTACTTTTAATTTCTTTCCTACCATTTTTCTTACATCTGCGATTTTTTTTCAATAGAACTGATTTCAAATCTTTTTTTTTATTTTTATTTTTTGAAAAAAAAAAAGTAATCTGTAAATAATAGCAGCTGACATATCGTTAAGTCAAGTCAAGTCAAGTCAAATGTATACATAATCTCTTGTTTCTGTGTCAGTTTTGATCGAGTCAGAGGACACCTGTCCAATTTCAATAATGGTGTCTTTCGCAATTGTACACACTTGTATTCTTTGCATTTCTTTCTTGCCGCTTTAGGGTTTTTTAATGAAGGCATGAACTTAATCTTTTTAAATACATTTGTTTTTCAATTATTGGCAATTTGGATCATCCCTATTTCTGTAATTATCAGTTTTTCATTCATAAACCCTCTCTGTATGTGACGCCTCCCACCAACCAAACATTTTCGCATGTCGAATGTTCACGATTTTAAAACCTGCATTGTAACTTTTTTAGTTTGTAAGAAAAGAAGAAAATCAGAATATTAAAAAAAGAAAAGCATATTTAGATTTTCGATATGTTTTTTTAAAGAAATCTAAACGTAGTGTTTTTGTTCACAAAAATGAATGAATGGTCCTTTTTGAAGATATGTGATTTATTTGTAGTAATAATTCTATTCAACTGTTTCTTCGTAAACTGAGTTTTTTTTATCGCTACAAAAATCCATTTCCGTACACATCAACGTGTGTTGTATTTCCGTAAAGCATTTCACTTTATTGTTTAATAAATACAATTATAAAAGGACTACTAAAATTAAACAAACGTTTTTTTTGTTTGCTTTTTTTATTGTATCTTTATTTATTTATTCTTTTTTTAAATGAAACTAATTTTAGAAGAGGAAACTTTAAATGAATTTTAAAACAAACAAAAAAAATTGTCTTTTTCGTCTACACTTGACTACTAGAATCTGGATAACACTTTAGTATTTACTGTTTAGTAAATAAAATATCAAAAAAAAAAAAAATAGGAGGAATCTGGGGAGAGAGTGTTCAACTGAAGCAAAAAAAATGTGGCAAAGAAGAAGAGGCAGGAAAACGATCGTCTTTTTTTTGACAATAGATCCCGTTTCACTAGCGATAATTTCATCGATGGATCTATCAGCTGAGTTGATTGCTGCCTTTATCTCCTCCTTTCTTATTAACATTGTGAAATAAATAATGAAGAAGAGAAAACTACTCAAGATGATTGTTTATTTGTATGCTTTATTTTTTACCTGTCCTCATAATGGACATGTGACTTATTCAACATTTTTGACAACGCTCTCGCGAATTTGATTTTCTCTCTAAGGTCAAAAACTTATTTTTCTTTGCTTTGTTTTAATTCAATTTGTAACGAAATAATGAGGAAATCGTTTTTCCCTATGCCAGTAGACCTTACTAAGTAAGGTAATACATTGAATTAAAAAAAAAAACATTGCGAAAATATGAGTTTGTTGGTCGCATGACGATTGTCTTAGAGAAAGAGGAACCAAAAAAAAAAAAAAGAAAAAAAAAACATGACCGTATTTTTAAGTTTGTAAACTTTAAACTTTATTTAAAGCTAAATGGCAGTTTTTTTCAGTGATCCAAAGACTAACATTTTTTTTTCTAAAAGAGGCTAAAAAAATATTCAGTACACGTGTTGTCCATTAAATTATGACGACGACAAAAATAACTTTTTGCTGATTAATCAAGTTATTTTTTAATTTACACTACAGTCTATGAAGTGTATTTTCTTTTATTTTAATTAAAGAAGTGCTGAAAATTAAAAAAAACAAAACAAACACATTTACAGAATTGTATTCTTTCTCGCAATGAGTATTTATTTATTTTGATTTCGCAATATGAGTTTGGTAATTCAAAATGTAAAATCGGATAAACTTCATGCCTACTACAAAAATATATTTCCTCTTTAGTTCTTGTTTCTTTCTGGATTTTTTAAATCTTTTCTAATTTAATATTAATTTTAATTATACCTGTAGCTGAAGAAAGAGGATAAATAAATTTCATTCTCATAACAGTGAACACCGAGAAATGAGAAATGTGTTTTTAAAACAATAATTTAAAAATAAAATATTATTTACTTGTTTTGTTTGTTTTTAAGGGGGACATTTGCATAATTAAGTTTTAATTATTTAAAGTGTAGTTAAGGATTTTAAAACGAAAAAGCAATTATGACATCATAATGTTAAAAAAAAATCTTGTGTGTGTAAAACTGGTGCGTCTTTCGTGTTTTCAATGACGATGTTGTTCATGATTTTATTTATTTTTCCAATTCTATCAAATATTGACGTTATGATTTCCACTTAACATCATTCAAGTAATTTTTTTTCACTCTGCAGAGGTCCGCTTTTAAACTGTGACAATGAATGTGGTCACAGAAAAATATCTCTTTCTTTATTATTATTGTTCAGATCAGCCTGTGTTCTTGCAAGGAGATAATGATATTTTTGTTATGTGTGTGGTTAAATTTATATAACAGCATTAATAATATATTAATCATAATTATGATGCCTGAAGATTTCACCTGACCCCACAGATTTAATTTTATTTATTCTTATTTAAATTTATTGATACCTTATTTTAGAGAGATAAAAAAAAAACTGGGTTACACCATAAAATGGATTCAAGTAAAATTATGGATGAGAAATTATGGGGGGGGTGATGAATAAATTAACTTTTTTCATTCTTTTAAGTTTTGAATGATTTAAGAAATTGGTATACGGATAAATTTACAAATTTAGTTTATTTTATTTTCTTAAAAATTTATAATGCCATTAACAAAAAAAAATTAATTAATTAAAATAAATAAAACGTTAACAGTTGCTTTGAAAGGCTCAATGTTAATATTTCGAAATGAATTTAAACCGTTCAAGAACCTTGTACAAGTCCTAGGCTGTTTGTCTCTAGTACAATGTTTTATGTAGGTCCTCTGCAACTAAAACGTATTTCTTTCCTCTTTACTTTACAAACGTCCTCCCTCTCCTTCTGGCATAACTCATTGTTTAAAAATACCACTTCATAAATATCTAATGGTGAAAGAAATATTTTTTTAATTGTAAAAGAAAAAGACAAAAACAATAGACAGATAGATAATCTGGCTTATTGATTATTGAAGTTAATTTAAATTTTTTTCTTTCTCAATTATGGGGAAAATGCCCTATGATAGAATTCTTGTCTTCATTCAGCCACTGCGTCTTGTATAGTGATCAAACAAACATAAAGAACAATCTCAAAGCAATAGCAATTTCTCAAGAATATATATATGTATATATGTGTGTGTGTGTGTTATTACCTTTCTCCTTGAAAATATGCTTGTGTGTGTGGTGGGGAGTTGTCAATGTAGATTTCATTGTACGTATGTAAAATGCAAATTAATTGGTTCTTTATGTAGATGTGTGCTAAAAATATAATTTATGATACTATTTGTTGAAATGCACATGTAGGATATTGCATAGAAAATTTACTTATCTATCTATCTCTAAAATACACAAGTGAACACCGAGTTCAACACCAAGCAGTGACAGCCTGTTTCAGGCTTCAACACAATCTTCAGGATGACATGAAACAGACTGTCGCCACTCGGTGTTGAACTCTGTGTTTATTTACGCACCCACTAGCCCTGATATTGTGCACTTCTACCCATAAATATAGCATACCTTAAAACATATATATATATATATGTCTTGCATATAAAATTTGTTGAACTCGTATGTAAGATAATTAAAAGAAAAAATTAATTGTATGGGTGTATATTAGGAAATTAAAGCAGATTTATTAACCATTTTTGGCCAAACACTCTTTGAATTTTCTCAGGTAATGTTAACTCTTCTGTGGGTGTTGTAGCTTTATTAGAAAATGTACCCCTCCCATAGAACATTCTTTTTAATCACTCTGTGTGTGTGTGTGTGTGTGTATAAATTATATATTGAGACAGCAATCCCTTTCTTATACATGTTTCATTGAAAATGCCTTTTATTTTGTATATTCTATATTTCTTATGTGCAAAGAGATTTCTTTTTTGGACATCATATATGAGAAATTGTCTAAATGATTATCTGTTCTGTGCATGTTCAGCTAAACTATCGGCCATTTTCAAGAATTTTTGTTGTGTTTGTTACTGGCACGGTGGAGTGGCTTGGATTGAGGAATCAAAAAGCTGAGTTTGAATTCCAGTCGAATCCATTGCATTCACTTATGTGCTAATATCCTTGGGAAAGTTATGAATCCTTTTCTCCCCCAGCTATGGGTAAATAACAGGACAGACCAGGTTCTATAGCCTTGAATGGCAACTGGCCTACTGCAGAAAGAAATGGCAACCTACTGCGGGAAAAAAATATGCCTCGTCAGTAATATATTGAAAGATACATGATCGTCTAAGCATGCATCATGCATAGCACATAAATGATGCTACTGGCATATAGATACATTATAAATTCACAAACATGGACATGTTTTTTTGTTGTTGAGGTCATTAAAGGTTATTTTTTTTTTATCTCTTGTTATTTTTAAATGTTTTCTACAGTTAGAAGTATAGCTTATGTTTATGTTTTTGACAAGTATTTTATATACATTGATTGAGTGATTCATTTTTTATGGCTTATCAACCCTTTACAGGTAATTTACAACCAGAAAATATTTTTTATATTTTAAGAAATTTTTTATAGATAGTAATGATTTAGTGATAGAAGTTTTACTAATTAACGCATAGTTAGGGGGAAAAAGGTTATTTGGTGTGTAAGTGAATATAACAAACCCAACTCTCCAATTAACAATTTTGAGCCATCGTACATTACAACACACAAACATCCAAGATTACAACACCTGGTATTCGCAAACACCAATTCCCATACAATCACAGAAGTTAAGCAATGTCAAGCCTCGTCAGTATCTAGATGAGTGACTGCTTCGAAATAGCAGGTGCTATAAGCTTGGATGTGCAGGTGGTGCAATGTATAAGTACTTGGAACTGTTAATCAGAAATCCAAGGTTCGATTCCCTTTCGGTTCATTATATTTACTCATGTACAAATATCCTTGGGAAATATATATATATATATATATATATATATATATATATATATATATATATATATTATATATGATATCTATGTTGTATGAAAGCAATCAAACTACGCATGTTGTCCCTCCCAGGCCACACATTGAGTTCCACTGCTCTAAATTTTGCCGATCAGCTGGTGGTCTCAAATGTTACATGAAAGTTCAGTGATGCCACTACCATGTCTACCGTCTCAACCAACATCAATGGGTCATGAGTGTCAAATCTGCTCACTGGCAGAACTGAAAAGTTTTCAAGTCTCATGGATAGTCAATTAATGACGGTGTGGCAATCGTCTGTCAGGACATCGCAATCAACATATATATGTCATATACATACATATATGATATTTATATGTCATATATATGATATATCCATATAACCACTCTGATGATGGCTCATGGAGAGCTGAAACCTTAGATCAATAACCAGTATAATAAAGAAATATCCAAATGTTAGACTAAAGCCATTATACGATGCTTGGAAAGGATTATGATAAAACATAATACACTCTGTTGTAACCTAGGGAAGGTTACTGAATAGAATAATCAAATGGAGGTTGGTAATGAATGATAATACTTAGGACAAGAAAAACACATATAAGATTCACCTGTGGTGCATAGAAGAAGTAGTCAACTGCTAGAAGTGAGTCAAGTGAATTCCACAATGAATCTCCAATTGTAGACCAACTGTATTTATGGGAATGGGAACATACACATTATCATCCATAGGTATGCAACAACACATTCGTTGTCTGTTATATTTAACAATATCTATAGACACACATTTTTCACGTACAATTTCATTTTCAAGTCTCCTCTCTCATGTGTCAAACATCTTATGGATTGAGTTGGATCTTTTCTAATTTCTTTAGCTCTAAGTTGAAATGATGATCCCGCTTTCTGTTGTGACCTCCTGATCCAGTTTTCATTTCTACAGTTCCCTCTTTTTTAAACTTATTCACTGTTCTCTTGATGGTTCTTGAATGGACTTTGAAGATAGAAGCTAGAGTATGAATGTTGTTACCATTACTGAAGGCCTGTATGATCTTTTTCCTCTCACCGTTGCTCAGTTGAGAAGACATAGAGTGGCTGACACAAAACAATTTTAACCTGTCCTCTTTCTAGCTAAATAACTCAAAAAGATGTTCAGTGATTCTTTCAACAAATGGTATCAAGATAGCTTAATGTCTTTTCTGAAAACCTAGAAAAAATAAACTTAATTACTTTAGTTTTTTTTTTTTTTTTTTTTTTAGATATTAAACATTTTGTGGAATGGATAATTATTCTGTTACACCTTGTGTGTGTGTGTATATATATATATATATATATATATATATATATATATATATATATAAAATATGCAGTACACATAAGAATTGTTAATATTATTGACATTTGGATTGGCATTTCTGCTTACACCCAGTATGTGTTACCTATGGACTCTGTAAATCATGTTACACTATTTTTTATATATGTAGATACATTTGTGTATATGCACTCTGTCTCACACACACACATATATATATATATATATATATATATATATATATATATATAAAATATGGATTAGAATGTGACAGAATGATAGGATAGGCACAAATAGGAAACATTTCTAAAATTTTAACATGTTTAGGTTTTATTTAACCTTCAGTATTTACCCACCTCTCCACAAATATGCCAATTTTTATGTGGGGAAATCCAAGCCTGTGAGCTCAGGTAAAAATTACCTGGAGACCCTGTATACATTAGATTGGGCAGCCGTATACCTCCTCAGATGAGACATAACCTCATCTGGGTTCCTCTTCACCTGGAGGCAGAGAGCCGACAAGCAGAGCCTCTCTACGTTGAGAGCGTTTTTATTTAACTTTCATCAGAAAATAAAATATAGAAGAAAAAAGAAAATTCTGCTATTATTGTGTTGTTCGTTTATTTTGTATTTTTTAAGTAGACCTCATGTATCTGACCTGTCAAGCCTTTGTTGTGTATCACAATTCTAGTTTGTCTATGTGGGTTCCAGTTGATAATGCGCATGTGTTTGTGTGTCTTGGGGGCATTTTCATCTATGTCTGGTGGTTGTTGATTGGGGTATGTTATGTGTGAGAGTGAAAGAATTTAGGTTACACCAGTTGTGGCTGTAGGTAGACATATCTTGGATTCATTAAGTATGGATTTTATAAAAGTTGGTAATATAATAGTGTATTTGACGTATGTTTATAGATGGCAAAATATTTATCAGGATTCCCTCTAAGTGTTTCCTACATAATGTAATTACTTATGTAAGAAATACTTTGAGATAGTTTACCATATATAAACACTAGCAGCATGGCCCGGCGTTGCCCGTGCTTGATTCAAAAGTCGTACGACTCATACAGCAATCGCTATCACTTGACTTAAAATATTTTTGCCCTTCTTTGCCTTTAAAGAAGTGCCCTTTGCCGTGCTGATGTTGCTACATACCTTACTTCTTGCCTATCTCACACTGCAAATTTTTTCTAAGCTCTATACTAAACATTAAATCTGTTACGAAAAAAGAGCTAAACAAAATGAACACAAAACAATCAGCTTTAAAAAAGGACTCGTAACTGGAAAAACCGAATGAAAAAAGAATGTTAATAACAAATACTTTTTCACACCCAACCCAGTTCTGCGGAATCAGAATCAACGTTGAGTTTAAGCAAGCGAATGAGCCAATTGGAGTAAATTGGAGTTTAAATTTTTCCCACTTGTGACGAATGCAGCTATCAAATTTTTCTTTTTTTTTTTGCTTGTTAGTATGCTAGTTAATATTCGTGTCAGTTAGCTGTTGGCTCTCATGCTGCCCAATAGAATCTTTCTGCCTATTCGTGGCAGCCAGCTGTAGGCTCTCACTCTGGGCAGTAGAAAATGAAACTACATGAAAATTGCTGTAGAAGCATGAAAAAATCGATTATTTAACTATCGACGAGAGTTGGGAAATGCAAAGTTGATCTTGACCTTCCCACTAACTTGGAGCATGTGCATGTAAATTTTGGTGCAAATCCATCAAAAATTGCGCCCGTGCATTCATTACACACACACAAACATCCTTCCTTTTTTTATATATATATATATATATATTAGGTTGGTGCAAAAATAATGACGTAATAATGTTTTTTGACGTTAAAAAATACATCAAAAAAACGACATTATTACGTCATTATTTTTGCACCAACCTAATATATATACGAATTCCACTTTCTCTGGTATGAGAATGAATCCCACTTGACATGTCAGGAAAAGAACCTAGCTAGGTTTTGTCAGTATTGGATGTTATAAGCCAGTTCCTCCCTGTTTGTGTTGTGTGAACAAGATCAGAGGAGAGATCCACTGCCAAGCTGTGATCATCTAGATATTGGTTTTATTCACAATCTTGATTTTAATGTCCCTTGATTTTAGGAATATCAAATTTAAGGAACCACTCATGGATCACATGTCCTGACTTTTATTCTTACTGAATGAAGTCAGATAAATAATAGAAAAAATAACTCCTGGAGTCAGTGTTTATTTACTAAGTCCATGCCAATCTTGTTAGCTAGAAAAGAAAAATCTTGCCAAATGTAGCTATTATTAAAAACAGTTTTCACTATATTGATTTTCTAAGTGTAATTCAGATGTGGCACGAGGCCAAAAATATTGGGCACCCAGTGAGGCTTGAACTCAATATTCAGCCATAAAAAAACAGTTTTCACTATGAATAAACCTAAAATGTAAATTTTGGTGCAAATCCGTCGAAAAAATTGCAGCCGTGCATTCATTACACACACACACACACACACACACATCCTGCCTTTTATAGATAGAGATACATTAAACGCAACATCAAACGTCTTATTCAACCCCAGGAAAAACTGATCAAATGGCTCTATAGACTCTCATTGTCCGTTGTTTTTAATAGAATATTTTTTAAACAAAGTATTTCTGCCTAAATATACTATTTTTTTTTATTTACACGCACCAGTCACTTTTTTATGTCTCCTCTTCTCAAACTGGGTTGGACTCTCTTTTGCCATTGGAACCACCTCATATCTTCTTGGCTTAGATTTAGGGATGTTTTAGAAGCACGCTTTTGAAATTTGGGTCCCTTCTATTATTATGCTATCTCACAATTCTAGATTAGTTTGCAGTGCTTCCAGGATTTGAATCTCCCTTTCCAATATATTCCAATGTCTTCTATAGGATTAAGATCTGGTAACTGTGGAGGTCCCTTTAATCCAGAAAACATTGCTGTGTTCTGTAAACCAAGCAAGGTGATAATGCCACAGAGAATCAGGGGGATACTGGGAGGTGAAGAGAATAAAAAGATTTTAGTGAGGAGAAAGGGCAATAAAAGAACAGGTTTCAGGGAGCCAGGAAATGGCAGTTGACATTGTATTTAAATTTTTGAAGATCATTAGTGGTAAGGAAGCAAGAAATTGGATGAGATTTCCACAGGTGAGAAGTGCGAGTAAAGAAACTATTCGATATAGAACTTATGGCTGCATCTAGAAATTTCAGCAGTAAAATGATAAGACCTAGTTGTCAATCTAGTAATATGCTTAAATTCATGTGGCTGACGTAGCAATGAGGGAAACTCAAAACAATTTTCATGAAAATATTAATAAGACAGAAGGACACCATGTCAGGACTGATAACATTACAGACTCTTCTTTGGATTTTGACAAAAATCTCAAGATATATAGCAGGAGCACAAGACAATATTTTTTAATCATTTCACCTCATGCAGGGCAATAAAGCCACTAAGACACAAGGGGTTACTGAGTGTGAGAGAATACAAGAAAAAAACATTAAGGAAAGAGAACAGTAAAACAGGATTTAAGACAGAAGATAATGATTGACATGGAATCTAAATTTTGAAAGTTGTGACAGTGTTTTACAAATGAATAGTTTGAGAGAAGAAATTGTTAGCATAGAACATAATCACATCTTGCCATTTCAATTGTTAAAAGATGAGACCTTGCTACCAATCTAGTACTGCACTTAAACTCATAAGGTCTTCATACCATAGAGCATAATTTTTTTAATATGGCACATTATTTTTACTTCAAACATCATTTTTAGTGGATAACCATATTTGAGTAGATGAAATCAATACTGTTTAAAAATAAGTGGATTGTCTACTCAGGTATTGTCTACACAGGTATTCACTAAAAATGAACATTTCAAGTAGTCGGGAATGCACACATGCAGACAAAAATAACAAACAAACTTGAACCAATGAAAAGTGCATATAAAAAAGAAAAATTGAGAAGTATAAGAAGTCAATTACTGATATCCCCTGATGAGTGGACGGAGTAATTCCCGGTGGGTCCATATATGAAACTCTTGTGTCAGGATACTGAAGGTAGCCTCAATCAGTTAAGTGACAAACCTTTCACCTGTATTAATTCTCTCTATCTCTCTATCTATCTATCTATCTATATATATATATATATATATATA